>OY735229.1:46758710-46858710 GCA_963457665.1 Thysanoteuthis rhombus
TAGGCCGTCCCTGAATGACTCATAAATGTATCGATTTGTCTGTGGATTTTGTGACCAAGATACCCAACAAAAAGTGGTCTTACTCTCCAAAAGGCTTGAGAAATAGTTTATTCGAAGAAAGTAGCTTCAAGCGACGTAAAAGAAAGGGACTCTCCTCTTAGTGTTGGTCATATATCTCATCCAAATGTTAAGAAAAATCGGTAAAATTAAACCAAAATGTTTGGAACACTAATATCCGTGTTCAGGTTCATTAGAAGAGTGATTGACTATTCAAAAACTTCGATTGTCGTAGTTGTGCTAAAAAGGGACATTTACAAAACGTACATCGTTCTAAAGTTGAATAGAGCAGTCCAAAAAATAAAAGCAACTCACGCTGTAGCATCCGTGAGGAACGCTGGACCATTTTCAAAAACATGTGATCACAATGAATATGTAGCGCCCCCCCCCCTAGTTTTAGCTAAAAATCAAATACGAAACCCTTCTTTAACTAGATATCAAAAACGTCACTTCCTACGACTCCCCCCTATGAAAACCCTGAACACACGAGGTCAATTGCTCATTGGCCCCGGCTCTTGTAGCCAGTAACTCTCACTCTTTCTCTCTATTTCCTTCCTCCCCAAGATCGGTATCATTTCGCCGACCTCCGAACTTGACCATTTTCCCATCCCGACTAATGTCTATACTTACTTAGCCCATTCCAATTGACTGATGTCGAGGCATCTCAAATGCTCGCAGCTACTCAACTACTCAATCGTGTTCTCAACATGTGCTCCAAACGCGAATACACCTCTAACTCTCATGGATGAAATGGCAACGATTTTTATTACACAATGGTCACGATGATCTTTTTCCTAATTCTCCTAACTTCGGGAAGCACCAATAGATTAAACTCCACGTGTTCTCCGCTTTACAATAGTCTGTCCATCGTGTGTCTACCATCGTCAGAAAATGGCCCCCAAGTTACACACGCAACTTTTCAGTTTGGCATACACACACTGAACCCGGTCTCCAAAATCATTAGTTGGTACACTCCAAGCCTTATGAATTCAAAAGCAGTTCTGACACCTCGACTCCAACGACTGTACTAATATGGTAACAAAGCATCCACCTTTCACCTAGAAACTCTCTCCTATTCTCTCTTCTCTTTACACGATCGATCGTATTAATGTTTTCATTACATGTATTTCATTTTCAATCGTTATTTGTCATTAATGTTCCTGTATTGAATGTACGTTTTAGTTGTCCATCCAAATACTTGTATGTATCCTTTTTACTCTATTTCATTTCTATGTCTACGTTCATACTTGGTGTGCATTCCTTTCATATATGTCCCTTCCTCCTTCCACATTTCCAGTGATGTCCACGTGGGCTCACACACTCAGCGGGTGGCCATTCTTCTTCTAGAACTACCAGAACTATCTATAACCTCAACAATGACTATATAAGAACCATATATCTTATAAATGCATATTCTCTCACACTTCTTATTTAGTCAGGCAGACTCCCTAGTTACCCAGACAGCACCATATTGATACAAGTTGAACTAAATAATGCATCCGTTACTATGGAACTTGATACGGGTGCCACTCACTCATTGATCAGCAAGCATGTCTACGAGGATTTATGGCCCGTTAAAAAATGTCCTAAATTACATAAATATAACTATAATATAACTATAATATAAATATAATATATAATATAAATATATATAAATATAACTATATAACTATTTAGATAAATATTTAGATAAATGTAATTACTGGCTACCTATAAAGTTTTTGCAGAAAGAAGATATGAAGATAACTAATTAAAAATTCCTTTTCCATGTTAGTCTGAACTTTCATCCTTTTTACACTTTCACTTGGTATAAAGCATCATTTATTCTATACATAATTTTCATGAGTGTCTGATTAAATTTTTTGAATGATAAAGACATCACAGGCCCCATCGTGCTTTTGAAAAAAGTGTCTTTTGTGTACAAGAGATTCTGGTGTCATCAATCTTAACTTGGTTTCATTGGAAGATATAAATCTTCTCTTTGTTATATTGAATGGTACTGATCTTCACTAGGGGACCTGGGTGGTGCTAATCTTCACTTCATCCAAGTAATTATTTGATCTCTGATTGGAAAATATCTTGAGTCTCTCCCTGAGGGTGTTTCACACTTTCAATCATATTTTTGAGGAAGTTTTCATTATTGGAGAGAACAAAAAAAAGCAAAACATATAATCAGATGTGTCAATTAGTGCAAAGTTTCCAAGTGCAACTAAATCACCATATTTCAAACAGGTTATTCTCGGTTCAGTGCTCTTCAGCAACAGAATAATTAAAACTAACTTCAGGATAACTGTATTTCCATATCTTCAGGCACACCAAAAATTGACAAATAGATTGTCTAGTTTTCAAACAGCTAGACATCACAAAAAAACCTTCTTTAACATTGACAGCCAAAAAAATCAACTTTTTGCTTTAGCCAACTGATGATGAAACAAATGCACTGGCTGACATATTTTTTATTCTTTTATTCCTCGGTGGTAAGTGTTATTCTCTAATTGATTATGTCTAAAAAGTATAGGAAATGCTGAGTGTTCCCTTCAGACTTTGCTTTTGTGACAAGGACAGTGATAATTTGAAATCTACTCATTTTCAATCAAACAAAGTAAGAAAAACAATTATACATGGATATCACTGTCCTGGTCACAGAAGCTGAGTTTGAAGTGAATAACCACCATTTTCTATACTTTGTATACGTCAGGAACTAGAAAATAACACTCACTACCCAGGAATAAAAATCACATGGCATGGTGTTATTGTATCCATTTATATTGCTACTTCGTCAATCATTGTCTCCTGGATGGAACATATGGCACTGATTTTTTTTTTATCAGACTCTCTAAATACCTGATGCATTCAACTAGGACTGCAAACATCAGGGAATGCACTCACATTGGCCTTTTCAGTACAATATAATTACAAGGTACAGATCTTTAGTGCCAAGGTAAGTCATTTTGAAACTCTTGCTTGAGAGTAAGCATTGGTGTCTGAATGCTGGTTCTGCTGAGAAAAAAGAAGTTGTCAAGTCGTTTTTTTATAAATCATTGAAAAAATCATTAGTAACGTTTTGGGATCATTTTTCAAAAACCTATCGGATCAAAGTAGAAGAGATGGACCATTCTGAATTCAAATTGCTTGCCGGTCCAAAGCCTGGGTAAAGTAAGAGTGCAGAGGAATGAATGAATGAATAACAACATTTCAAGTCTTACAGTTGGAAACCAATAAAGTTAAAAGCTTCTCTGAGAGCCACGGAGAGAAACGTACTGGTCAGAAGTTTCCGAAGTTATTGTGCTGAACATTTGTCAGCTGTCTTACTAAAAGAGGTCTTGACTTTTAAGAATGTAATCTCTTTAAAGAAGGCAGCAGGAAAGAAGACCAGAAGCAGTAAATGGAATCTGTTGAATGAATTCCAAGGGTGCCCAAAGGCTAAGAGAGTTTATCAGTGACGACATGTCAGAAACCACAATGAAATCGGTCATCACTGACATCTGCTTCCTTCAAGGAAAGGGTTTCAGAAAAGCAGCCTTCCAAACTTTCTTGAAGAAGATACAGACAAGTCTGGCTGCTGTAGGGTTAAAGTCCACTTCAACTTCTATTCTAAACGAAGACGATTACTGGAGCTTTTGTATTGTACATATATTAAAAGAAAAAATTAATGTATATAATTCTTTGTACAAACATATTCATTAATTTCAAAGAAATGAACCCAAGCATATCTGAATGATAGATTATCATTAATATCAAAGGCTTGTCAATTGTTCTGCAGGCTCTTAGTTGGTTGTGAGTTCAAATCACAATAAGGGAATGTGAATTTTACATATTGGTTAAAATTTCTCATTTTGGCGTGGATTGTTCTTGTTGTTCTTGTTACAGTACAAAAATAAAGAACATTGCTGATGAGTTTGCAGCTTACAGAGGACAGTTCAATATTATTTTACAACAAACATGAATCTGTAGATTTCAATATTGATTAGAAACTGTCAACCAGAACTGTCACTTGAACTGTCAACATTTGTTTCTTCAATTTTGAATTGGCTGGATGGGTAGCTGGCTGGCAGGCTGGCTGGCTGACTGGCTGGCTGGCTAGCTGGCAGGCAGGCAGGCAGGCTGGTTGGCTAGGTATGTATGATGCTCACAAGCCGCACCAATGGACCTAGAGGGTTGGAAATTTCAACATTTATTCCTTAATATGTCTCGAAAAAACGTTTTTTGTTCTCTCAAAATCCTCAATGTTTTCAGAGGGGGTTCAAATTACAATGTAAGTTTATGCTAAAATGGTTTACCTTGTATCCCATAGCATTCACACTTGTTTTGATTTTTATTCAATATTTGGAATTTTTAGTGATCAAACAAAAGGTGAGAGAAACAACTTATTCATTGATCATCCCTTTTATCAATTTTTCAATTGATCACTCCCAACCGAGCATGCTACTAAAAGATCACGTGACAGTTTCTATTGATTGACTAACTAGACCTGTCTTCTATAACCTATCAAAACAAAGAATGTGATTAACTAACCAAAGAACAGTGAAGTTAGACACTTTTTGAATCTGAACATTTTCCAATAAATAACTAGTTTTTGTGCCAATAAAGTTTATTATTCAGCTTGGCTTCATCACATCCAAATTACTAACACTCCGTGCCAAACTCGGTGAGTCTCTTCACCCCAAACAGACAACAACGTGAACCGTCTGTAAACTCACTCATCACCTTTTCAATACGTAGCTTATCTGATTGCAGAAATGAAAACCTATCTATATATACACGGCAAATAAATCTCGAGTATTCAGATGCCATTCGGAAGTTGCACAACAAGTCATCAACAATACTGGATTAACAATGTAGCAAAAAAAAAAACATTTGTTATGAACTCGTGCTAAATACTCGCCGAAATATTGACTTGCTTTCACAGTCAATAAATGAACAACTGTAGTATCAAAATTTGTCAAGTAAAAAAATTCTATCAAAGAATGAACATGGTCTGATAAAATTATATTTATGATGTCACTGGTGTTTTCCATAGGAAAATATATATATATATATATATATATATATATATATATATATATATATATATATATATATATATATATATATATATAGTAAGGTGTGCAAAATTATATATATATAACTTGTTCTGAAAATGTGTACTTACTTTGCTAATTAATAGAAGCTGGAATTATTATCTGAAAGCTAATTAATCACTTCTCTGATAAAGAATAAATTTTCTTATAAACACCAATTAATGGATCTTTTATGATTGAGAAATAATTCTCTTCAATTAAAATTGTCTGCACACAAAATGTCTCCGAGGTTTTTCAGCTTAGAATGTTGGAACATATTTTTTGAAGTTTCAAATAATTCGTTATTTCAAAATACATAATAAACTTGCCATCACAGTCAATAATTGAACTGCCCTAGCATTAAAATTCAAAGATGTGTTAAGAAAAAATTCTATTCAAAAATAAAATTAGTCAGAATATATTCTATCTATGTCATCACTGGAGTTTTCCACCAGAAAACATCATGAAAGGAAAAAAAAAAACATCTAGAAACATCTATTATTAACTCATCAGAATAGTCCCCACCCCCCAAGTCAAAAAAGCTTTTTTTCTAGAAAAAAGAAAACATATTTAGAAGTTCTTTAGGGGAGAACTGATGTCAATTTTCAAGTCTTTACACAAAACAGTATGGTCATGCACTTAATTCAGTAGTTTATATTAATCACATAGATTGATTATTACAGTGAAAATTTCTGATCAAAATTCAGTGAAAAGCTAGGTCAGGCTAGAGACTTATTGATGGACCCTGGTATTTATGTATGTATGTATGTATGTATGTATGTATGAATGTATTGACAATATGAAGAAAGGAAGAAGACTTGAGACTTACTTAGTACAGTTCAATTGTTCTATTAAAAATTATGTTTCACCCATGGAAACTACGGACATGCTCTAATTAGTCTCAGGTCTTTTTCTTTTTTTTTAATATTGTCAACATTCCATCAGATAAATATCTTTTCCCCTCACACACACACACACACATATAAATACATACATATATATATATATATATATATATATATATATATATATATATATATATATATATACATAAATTTTCTTTGTCTATAAGAAAGTTTTCTTGATGCTCAGTAAAAACCAGTGTAATAACAAAGGCATCTTTTATTCAAAGCAAAATAAGTAGTAATCGTATTTCTTGGGGTGGGGGAGTCACTTTGACTTTTTGTCTAGAGCACGATTATATCGATGACCCTAAAACAATTCTTGCCTATCATAAATCCTCAAGTGTTGAGTTCAGGACATTTACAGTCAGCGAGGGTTCAGTTCAATTCTACTTGAAATAAAAAATTCTGGTGACGTACCAAATCAGGCAAGAAATTGGAAATCTCTTGGAGTGGCGCCAAAATTTGCAGACAATCAACAAATAAAAGACGAGTGGGAAACTGAGGTAAAAATCTACCCCCAAACAATGGCCTGGCCAAGAAGTGAAAGAAAAACAATTGCTTCCTGAATCTATAAATAGCATTTTCTGCGTACTGTCTCTGTTTATTATACCTAAAACCCAGAAATTAGAAATCTGATCTGAAAATGGCATTTTTTTTCGTCCTTCTTTGTTTTTCTGATTGTTAAATTAATATCGAAGAGATACTCAGAATTGAAAGTTTCCAAATAGAGGGAAGATTATGAATCACCAACACCCATATTTGCTGCGCTGGGGGTGATCAATTAAAAAGTTGGAAGAAGGGATGATCAATGAAATAGTTACTTTTCTCACTTTTTGTTGGACTGTGATCACTAAAAAGCAAGTGAGCACAAACCAGCATGAACTTACGTTGCATATTGAACCTTAAAACCTTGGAAGAGAATTTTTTTAAAAACAATATTTTTCCTACTTATTAAGGGGAGTGTGTGTGCAAAATTTCACATTTCTACCATGAAGGTTAAGGGCTTTGTAAAGACTGGATAGACACATAGATATAGATATACATGTCAGAACACATGAATAATCTTAAACCAGCAAAAGTGTTTAAACTAGTTTGTTGTGAGTAGTGTTGATTACTAGACTTAAGGCGTCTAAATTTTTTAGATGAATTATTTTCATAATTAAATTTTAACTGGTTTTTCTTTCATCTTACTTTTTTTTTGCTTTTAATTCATAATAGTGGTAATAGACATAATAATCTCAAGCTGTGTGAATTTCTCAGATCTTAGGTAAGTTATTTTTATTATTAATATTTGAGTAATTTCTTATCACAACATTACAACATTCAGTTCATCACTGTCTATGAGTTTTTTTTTTCTTTTTCAGTAAAGATAACTAACATCTATATCAAATAGTCTCTCAGAACATGGGATGCAAGTTCAAATCTGGTGGGAAGCCACAAACATTCAAGTAAACATGAAATAAATGTGAAGAAGTAGCTTTCAATGAGATGTAAAATTGGATCCTATATATTTGGAGCTCATCTTACATGGACAGCACCTTAACCAATTCGATCATGGAAACCTAATGATTAAACAGGATTTTAATCCATAGTCACATTGCCACATTTCTCTTCCAATTCTTCATACCATATTGTGTGTTTATGTATAAGTAGCAATACTTTTGAGTTCAAGAAAGTTTTTATCTTTAGTAACCAAGAAAACTGTGCCAACATAGACATCAGTTGTGGTTTAAACTGGACACTAAAAAGAAAATAATTTTTTTCACCTCATGGTGAACACAGTGGACAGTCCACAAGTCAGAAACTAATTTGGCTTAAAAATAGTTATCGACTGTAAAACCATTTCCAAGTCATTTCTTCTCTCCAGGAGAGCTGCATGAAGATTCTGATGCATAAAGATCAAATATGAATATTGGTTCAGAATGGATTATTTATATACTTTATGTATATATGTAAATCTCATCAATATATATTATTGGATTTGGCTTCATGTAGAAATAAATCTCATCATTCGTATATATTTACATATATGAAAACATAATGTAGTGACTTACTGATGTATAGACTGAATTATTTCTTTTCCTGTGAGAATCTCAAATTCTAAAACTTCTGAAATAAGTGAATATAATATACATGGAGAGAGAAAGATAAATATATATATATATATATATATATATATATATATATATATATATATATATATATATATATATATATATATATATGTATATATATATATGTATATATATATATGTATATATATATATATATATATATATATATATATATATATATATATATATATATATGTGTGTGTGTGTGTGTATATATATATATATTGAGAGAGAGAGAGAGAGGAAGATATAAATTTCAAAATTAATATGTGCACACGGAAATGTTTTGTTATAAGTTTGTTTTTTTCATCCAGGAATTTAGGATTGGAGCAGAAAGTTTCCAATTTTGAAATAAATTGATCTTTTGGGTTAAGTTTACAAGTATATCTCCAAAGTTTTCCTCTTAGTCTTCAGAGCTTATGAGATGAAATATTTCCATTATTCCTCACATTTATCAACTCAAGAGTTACACTATACAAAAGTATTGGATCATCTTTTTTGGTGATTGAAGTTTCAAGTTTCTTTTATTTTCTGAGATGATTCATCATAATTAAACTATACATGTTGACACTTATATTTTCATTCTTGTTTTTTATGTACAACAAACAAGACACAAGGATTGAAATCAAAAATGCAGAGCTAAAGGAAGGCAGACCACTACATCTACTTGGGACAGAGAATCTTCCTGAAATCGTCAAAAGAAGAAGAAATCAAATGAAGAATCACCCTAGTTTGGCAAGTTTTCAGAAGAGCCAGCCATACATCCAAGAACAAAAAGATCCCATTAGATTTGAAAAAAAGGGTCTACAAATAATGCATCCTCCTGATAGTCACCTATGGAGCTGATGCATGGAACCTGACCAAAGGCTCTCAAACTAAGAAATATGCCATGTGCACCGGAGAGGATCATGCCTAACATCACATAGACAGATCATAAGATAGCACAATACATTAGGGAAAAATAGGAGTCCAAAATATCATAAAAACCATTAAAAAAAACTCAAAAAGCATCGGTAAAGCCATGTTGCATGAATGTAAGACAACTACTGGATATCACAAGTCATTATATGGATCCCCAGAGATCACATGCGAAATTGTAGCCGACAAAAAATTAGAAGGTACACCGATTTTATCATGTTCAAGACGTACTGGCGCTGCAATGCCCATGATAGAGAGGTCAGGTGGATCACATTGAGGTTTTATGTCCAATAACCAATGTTAAAAGTCTGATGTTTCTAGGCTGGATCTATCACTCGTAATATCTTTTGCTGAGTCATTTCCAGATACCAACGATCCCATGAAGCCTACTTCCTGTAACCTACTTAGGCGGAGTAGGAATGGAGTCTACTAGAGCAAAAGAAGGAAGTGACAGTTGTTCTGACAGACTAGTATAACTGGTAGTAGAAAGCTTAGTTCACTTGTTACAGAATATTGCTACCGTTTTATGTTCAGAGGAAAACCAAGACTCCTGCAACAATTCATTCAAATCTTAATGTATTTACCTCTGATTTGATACTAAAAATTGAAGTAAGTGATTCAATGCAAAATAATTGGACAATTGATGTCAAAGGGAGCTTCATCTTTCAACTTTGGTATCAACATCTTAATTAGAAACAGTCAACCTAAACTACCACCAGAATTGTCAACATTGATTTCTATCAGTTTTCAAGTTGGTCTGGCTGGCTTGCTATTCATGTATTATGCATACAGGCCGCTCCAATGGACCTAGAGGGCTGAAAATTCAAACATTTACTCCTTGTTACATCTAAGAAGAACGTTTTTGTTTTTTCTGTTTTTTCAAAACCCAACCCTATCCCACCACAAAAGATTTTTAGTGTACGGTTCAATTAGTAATGTAAGTTAACATTAGATAAATCACTTGTTTTTTGTCCGCACTAGTTTTTGAAAATTCAGTCTTTTTTAGTAATCACGGCCTAACAATGAAAGAAGTAACTTATTCATGCCCTTTTCAGATTTTTTAATTGATCATCACCAACAAAGCATGCTGCCAAAAAACGTTGATCATGTTTCTATCAAGTGACTAACCAAACCTGTTATTATGCTCTTTAAAGCACTTTTCAGGTTACAGAAACCTTTGGAGATTATCTTTAATATGGTGTAATGGTTTTTGCCTCAGAAACTGACCTTGAAGTCAGGGGTTCACCAATCTTCTAAACTAAGCACTTAACTCTTTAGCAACTGTTAATTGATAGTTGTTCATATTAAACAGTCAGCACGGATTTCTCAAGCTTAATATTCTTTTAGTTGTTTCAAAGATATTGACCTTTCTCTCAAGTCTTTCTCTTCATCTGACCAGTATGATTAATTGAGTTGTTTCCACCGATGGGCAATGCAAACATAAGCTCTGATTCTGGAGAGATCTTTTGTTTAAGTTTATCGTGAGGGAATATTTCATTTCATACAAACAAAATCTGAAGTCCATTAGAGATGAGCACATACATCAATCTGAGCAAAGATTCTGTAATTATAGTTGGAGGAATAATAATGGAGTTCCTCTGTTATGTCCTCAGATGCTTTTATTAGCAAAAATAATCCGAGGTGCCAATTGCTGTTGATAGTAACAAATCATGAATAATTCAGATTTGAGCTGGAACAATAATTTTATGAAAACATTTCCTCTTTCCTCCATTTTAACATCATCATCAGCAGCAGCAGCATCATTATTTTCTCTCGTTCCTTCCCCTCTCTATAAACCTCTTATCAATCATCATACCCTCCTCTTCAATTATTATTATCCTTATTTATCACAAACCGTCAATCGAAACTGTCACCAAATAGGTGTCAACATAGGTTTCTTCAGTTTTTAAGTTAGCCTGGCTCTCTATCTATATATCGTGCATATAGAGCACACCAATGGAGCCAGAGGGCTGAAAATTTAGATATTTACCCTTGTTTTTGTTTTTTTAAATCTGGACTTTTTTAGAGATCACTGCTCAACAAAATGCATGAGAAGTAACTTATTCATTGATCTCCTCTTTTCCAATTTTTTTTTATTGATATGCTGCCAAAAGTTTTTCTATTAAGTAACTAAATAGAACTGTCTTTCCTTTAGAATACAGAAGTTCAACCTCATTATTCTGGTCAACATCCTAGCTGCCAATGTGTGAACGGCTTTGACAGATGGCTGGAAAGCTTGAATCAAAAGATGAGGAATTGGATTCCCTGCTTGCTGATATCATTCTATCAAATTGCTTCCTGTTTATATCCTAAACCAGTGGTTCCTAAACTTTATTATATTGTGGCACACTAACGAACCGGTCTAATTAGTCACTCTATAGAAATCATCATGTGACCAACGTCTTTTTTGCTGTGTTGGGATGATCAATTGTTAAATCACTTTTCACGCCTTTTGTTGGATGTTGATGATGAAATAGATGTCTGAATTTTCAAAAAGTTAGTTTGAACGCTGCTGGACACAAATTAAGGGACCGATTTAGTGTTCACATTGTAAATCAAACAACCTACTAAAAACATATTTTGGGGAGAATATAAAGAAAACAAAAAAATTTTTTGTAAACATAATAAGGAGTAGATGTTTAAATTTTCAGCCCTCTAACTCCATTTGTTCAGCCTGTACACACAATACATACATGAATACATAGCCAGCCAACCGCACTAAAAACTGAAGAATCTATGTTGACAGTTTTGGAAATAGTTTTGGTTGAAGGTTTCTAATATATTTTACTTACACAACACTCAAACTCTTCACTCCATCAGAATATAAAAAACGTTTTACTGTTTGATCATCATCCTGCCTCAACATAGCAGTAAACTTTGAAGTTGTAATTAAGTAGTGTACTGTAAGTTGTAAAATGAAATCATCATCATCAGTCTTTTATCGTCCGTCATTGGACTCAGACTTTCAACAGGATCTGCCATGATTCTCTATCATGGGCATCGTAGAGCCAGTATTTTCTGAATTTGTGTAGTTCATCCTTCCATCTTGTATTCTGTCGGCCTCAGTTTCACACATGATATCTTGAGATCCATGTTCTTAGTTGCGATGTCCGTCGGTTGTCTACCATTCTTGCAACATGTCCTGCCCATTGCCATTCAAGTTTCTTAATAGATTCTATGATGTCTTGGATTCCCGTTTTCTCCCTGATTTACCCTGCTCTCTTGTGATCTTTCCATGTAAGGTTGAGCATGATTCTTTCATGTGCACATTGCATGCTTCTCAGTTTGCAGGTCTGTCTCTTGGTTAGGTTCCACATTTCAGCTCCATTAGTGACTATTGGTAGAATGCATTTGTTTACTCTTCTTTTAGGATTATTGGGATCGTCTGTTTTTTTTTAGACAAAAACATTTTTATATTAACATACTGATACCTATTAACAAAACATTTTATATCAACATACTTTTTTCTCTTGATCTGTCACTAAAAAAGTTCAAATTTCATAAAAATCTGTGGCTGAAGTATGATAGACATAATACCTGTATTGACCATGTTCAAGGCTTGTGTACTTGGAAAAATTCATGTTGCAAATTTGGTATATAGACGTGGCACACTTTTATACTGTGGCACACAGTTTGATAACCACTGAGCTAATCTTGTTAAAATATCAGTTGTAGCTTTCGATAAACTTATCAGTAGATTCATGGTTTAATCATCAATTTTTAGAAACAGTCAAGCAAAACTGTAACCATAACTGTCAACATAAGTTTCTTCGGTTTTCAAATGAGTTTTGCTGGCTGGCCGGCTATGTATGTATTATGCTTACTGGCCACACCGATGGAGCTTAAGGGATGGAAATTTAGAAATTTACTCCTTATTATGAATAGAGTAAATGTTTTTCTTGTTTTTTGAACCCTTTCCCCGAAAAATAGGTTTTTAATAGGGGGGGGGAATCTATTCAGAACAGTAGTTTATGCTAAATTAGTCACTTAGTTTTTGGAAATTCAAACATTTTTTTGATCACTGCCCAACTAAAGATGAGAGAAGTGAAATTATTCATTGATCACTCCTCTCTCTAATTTTTTCTTATTGATCAACCCCAATGCGGCATGCTGCCAAGAGACATTAGTCATGAGATAGTTTCTATTGAGTGACCAACCAGACCAGTTTTGAAACTTACTGCTTTTTATGAGGCTAACTCTTCAAGTGCTGCTAAAGAAAAAAAAGAGAGAAAAACTTCAAGATACAACATTGTATCAAATTAAGACCATACATTATCATATTTTTTGTATAAATATATATATGCATATGTGTGCATACTTATATATTGGTGTATGTGTGCATAGTCTGTAGTAGTAAGACGGAAAATAAATATAGGTATCTCTGATTTTTCATGAATAAAATTGATGTTTTTCTCACATAATTAAGAAATTTGATTTTTACCAAATCCTGTTGCCCTATTGTTTTTAAAATATAAGAAAAACAGAAAATATGAAAAATTGAAGAAAATCTAGCGAAAAATTAATTTTGTTCCAGGTATGTGTATTTTGTGTTTTCAAAAAGTATGTTCATACTGAAATGTGTATTTGTATAAATGTAAATAATCCTGTCGTTTTTGACGAATCCTAAGCCAGGATATATGAGTGAGGATCAATAAAAATCTCAAATTAAATTAAAATTTTTTTAGAAGTATTAAATTATATAATCCACACATAATAATTACCAATGTGCAGATATCTTGTTATGCCAATATAAAATTAATTTGTGCAACTGGCCTATATTTGTCTTCTGACATTGCAAAATAGAATTCCATGTTCTGATGATGTAAATAAAAATGCTGAATTTAGAGAATGATAAAAAAAAATATGAAAAAAGAGTGAAAAAATTTTTTTTTAAATTTGTTTATATCCAACAGAATGCTGTTCTCCAAGCTGACTGCTATGCAAATCTCTGTTAAACAAGTATGTAAAATTCCATATATATAGAAGGCTATCCTCCAAGCTGACTGCAATGCAAATCTCTATCATCTAAGAATGTGAAATGCAATGTGTATTCATATATTTCATCTATGTAGTCATTTTAGATATTACAGAAAAGCTAGTTGATGATAATTAACATGTAGATATAACTAATCCCACCCACTTTGATTGGTACTACACTAGTATACATATGGGTGGATCAATAAAAGTAAAGTTTATTTTAAAACTAAATTATTCAACATGGCCATAAAGTAAAATTAAATTAAATTATCTCACAAGTTGCATGTATAATTAGATCAAGTTTGCTTGCACAACAGGTACACTACACTCTGGGGTATTAATAATCTTGTGGTATGGTAATTGAATTACAAATGTTCACAAATTCAATGAATGGAATATTATCTCTCGTATCCAAAGACATTCCGGCAAAAGTTGCATTAGAAAACTCTTCATCTTTTCCGAGATAGCATCCAGCAAATAGTACGCCAAAAATGAACCCGCAACTCGAGGAAGCTGAACAAGAAATTGGATTTTTTAATACTAGTTTTAAAAAGATTAAAATGAGTTTCAAATGAAATGATCAAGAATTTGTATTTGAGTAATAACAAGAAAAATATAGGTTAGAGGCTATGAAGTATGATACCTTTTCACAAGCCTCGCGATGGGATTTTAAAATTTGGGGAGAAGAGTTTCTAGGTGGGAATGAATACTATATTTCACTATTTATGACCAAAATTTTTTTTCGTTAATTCTGAGCTGAAAAATCCAGGTGTGTGTTATCAACCGAAACATAACTGTTATACTTATTTGTGTATATAATTGTATACACAGGACAATACATTCTTTATTCGAAATAGAAGCTCATTTGGTCCTATGCCAGTAACCTATGATAGCATATTATACATGTTGAAGTACTGTGTGTATGTATATATATATATATATATATATATATATATATATATATATATATATATATATATATATATATATATATATATTAATGGTAACCTCCATAAGTAAGCCTTGTTTCAAAAAATAAATATGCAGTATAAAATAATATCAATATACAATACTCAAAATACCTTATATAAAATGACAAACTATTTGTTTGACATAAACTATATAATAAGAAAGGGTGCGTTTTATCAACAGAAGCATAATTGTTATATATAACTGTGTACATAATTGTATACATGGGATAATGCATTTTCCATTTGAAATTCCTGCTTAATCAGTGGGTGTGGACTACTTATGGTCACAGACCATATACCGGGAAACATGGTGAGTTCTCAAACTCGGTCATTCCCATGGCAAACAGCACATGAGCCAATGATTTAGTCTTCATCTTTCGAACGATTTATGAAGACCCAATAATCGCTTGTAGCAATTGTGAGTTTTAACAAGCCCGGGGAGCTATTCCGAAGTCCAAGATGAACTGCCTTACAGGGCTAAAGGGTTCCGATTGCCATATTACTTAACCATAGCTGGGGGAGACGTGGCCGAACAAGGCGATTACTGCAGAGTTGTTCAACCTAGTGTTTAAACTCAGTCCACCGATTTCCCATACCATTAACCATTAGACCACTTGCACCACCTTAATTGAATAAGTAAAAAGCAATATAATAATGGAATTGTGTTTTCATTTAATCACTAAAACTGAAATTAAAATAACCTTTGAAATTGCATCAAAATTATTTCAAGGGTGATGAATGATATAATTAATAATAATTAACTGGTCTGGTTAGTCATTCAATAGAAACCATCATATGATCAATATCTTTTGGCAGAATGCTGTGTTAAGTGATGATCAATTGAAAAATTCAAAAGAAGGGATCAATAGATAAGTTACTCCTCTCACCTTTTGTTGAGCAGTGATCACAAAAAAAGTCTGAATTTTCAAAAAAAAAACAAACAAGCAGAATGAATAAACTATGAAAGAATTAACTAATGGATCAATTTAGCATGAGCTTACATTGTGAATTTTTTTGTAAAAACAAAATATGTTTTTTCTACTTATAAGAGGAGTAAAAGCCTGAATTTTCAGCCTCTGGTGTGTCCTGTACCCAAAACACATACATACATGGCTAGCCAGCCAACTCGCCAGCAAGCTAAACCAACTTGAAAACTTGAGAAATCTATGTTTAACATGTTGACAATTTCCGTTGTTTAGAATCCGTTGAAAACTGAAGAGACCTATGTTGACTTTGTTGACAGTTCTGATTGAAGGTTTCTAACAGTATTTTAGATTGTTGCTCTTTTCAGAATGGCTAACATTCAAGCATCACAATGAGAGATCACAAGACTGCACAATATATCAGGGAAAAAACAGGAGTCTAAGACATCATAGAAATCATAAGAATGCTCAAATAGCAATGGGCTGCTTATATTGCAAGATTGTCAGACAACTTCTGGACATCGCAACTCATAATGTGGATCCCTAGAGACCATATGTGAAACCTTGGCCAGCAGAATATGAGATGGCTACACAAACTGGACAAGTTCAGAAAGTACTGGCTCCGTAGCATCCATGATAGAGAGGTCTAGGGGAAGGTCTATGTCCAATGAAGAATGCAAAAAGGCTGATGATGATGATGATGATGATGATGATGGTGGTGGTGGTGGTGGTGGTGGTGATGATGATGATGATGATGATGATGAACCTTTCTTGATGGATCAGTAAAGTGTCAAGCACTAATTTACTTACTTTACAGACATTTCTAAGTTTGGTAGATTATTTTTTTCGGAAACTTCACTAATGAAGCCACTTTATCTCACCGGACAATTCCACCTCATTTTCAGAACTAAAAGGAAGTACAAAGTATTGTTTATGACTTTGAGAACAGTCATCCACACTTTTGTAAGGACAATACTATCTTTTTACCCCATCTTTGATGTTAACATGATGTTTCATGTGAAATATGTAAAACCCACGCACAAAGAGATTTTATTAATTCTGGTCTTTTTCTCCAGTAGTGCAAAGAAAAAAAAATGGTATCAAACAGAAAATTTAAACATTACCAGAAATGCTTGTAAAATAATTTATTCTGTTTATAGCAACTAGTAAATTCTACTGATTATGTAGCATTGATGTAGCTTGGCAACCTATCAGGGGAGCTTACTGCACATGCGTGAACTGACACTCTTGCATGGCGATGCCATGAGACACCATTGAGTAAACTTGTTTACAGAGTGACCTTTGAATTAATAATAACAGAGCCAGTCATTCTTTATATCCCATGAAAGTTTTTCTTTAAAAAATTTAACTAACATCCCCAAGGTCTGTAGGCCCCACTAACCACAATACTGCTATGGCTCCCTCCATCTCGCTTTTCCCCTACAGATTTCAGACCATGGATGAGATTAAGGAGAATATGATGAGGCAGCTGATAAACAATATTGGAGGAGAACTTTGCTGACTGTTTTGAAAGTGGATGGGATGCTAGAAGTGTATGAGGTACAATGGGGAGTTTAAAAGGGACTAAGGCCCCATTACCCTAGATAAGTTTTTTTTTCATTGATGATAAATGGCTTGATACTTTTGAGATCTTGAGAGAAATTTATTAGCTTTAATCCATAATCCAAGTGAAAGGATGTCTCTCCTCCCAAATCTTACAGGCAAAGGTGCTAATTAATTATAGCATATTAATTAATAAATTGAAACTTTCAATTAATAAGATGAAATTTATTTGAACTAATTAATTATCTTGAAAAAGTGAAATTCATTTTCATTCATAATTTCCCAGTAAAAAATGTTATCACCCTGAAAACTCCGTGCAAAGGTGCTAATTAATTAATATAGATTAATGAGGATAGATTGTTAGTACGTAAGGAAAGTTTGATCAATAAGACTAGACCGACTCGAGACGATATTTCATCTCGAGAAAAGTATGATTAATCCTAATCTACAATTTCACCGTAAAAAAAAGCCAAAACTCACTGAGAAGAAGCTAATCCATTAAAAAAGATTAATTGGAATAGACTGCTAATTAATCCTAATCAATTAATTAATAAAGATGGGTTGCTAATCGATAAAAAATGACAAACTTGAGCCAATAGTTCATCTCAAGAAAAGTATTATCTACACTTCACTCTAAATCCACTTATAGCTTATTTACAGACTTCCTATCAAAACTAGTTCATCTGTGCCATCAAAAATGATGGCATATATGAAATACATAGATGCACATTCGATTGCATTATATATATAATGCCGAACCAATTGGTGAAATTTTAACTAAAAAAATTAAATACATAGTTTTAATTTGATCAAAAGTTCATTTAATTAAAATGAGGATATAAAACAACTATTTTTCCACAATCAAAAATGAAATCAAATCTTTTTTACAAAAAAATGAGCAAATATGTACTTTTAACTTTTTTACAAAAAATGAATAAATAGTTTTATTTCAGACAAAAGTTTATTCAATCAAAACAAGAATATAAAACAACTATCAATGTGAAATTAAATTTTTTTTACAAAAATTAAATACATTTCAACTAATAGGTAATTTCACTGATTCTATGATAGAGATTTCCAATTGAGAGTAGCTTTCTGTTGACGTCAAACAGATTTTTTCTCATTCTTTCTTTTTGTTCTCATTACTTTTTATATTTTTATTACTCTTTGATTTAAGCATTTTTATTATGTCGTTAGAACATGAATGAAATTCTGTTTTACTATATTACTTGCATCCCTTAGCATGACAGAAGATACCAGCACATTGCTAATCATTGTCTGTATGGATCATTTGCTCAGGAGGAGACAATCTTCAAGACACAGAGATGCTAAAACTGGAAGAAACATGAATGAAGGGGTTTGCACATGCTCCCTTGAAAGCAGATTTGCCGTTCCAGAATTTTGCAAGCACCTGGAGAAGGTTGGAAAGTAAAGGGCTGAAACATGAAAGAATAAACAATGAAAACCTTGAACATTGATCCAAATAAACCACATACAATGACTGTGCATTGGATTAATTATTCTTTAGGAAAGCAGAAATGTTGTCATCATTTTCTATGAAGCAGGAAACCTTTTTTTGCAGATAAAATTTTTTATTAAGCCATCCCGCAATAATATCTTTTCCGACAGTTTGGGATTTTCGTTAAAAGGAAATGCAAAATTGGTTATATGAAGTCAACATACAGGTTGGGTACAAAAGTGTTTGGCTCGATGAACATGCAGTTATGAAATACCCTGACATTATGGCCAGAGGTGTATTCACCATTAGGCTGAGTAGTGAAATAAAAATTAATTGAACTCGCAATCATAGTCAATAATTGAGCAACATTAAAAGTCATGTGAAAAAATTCCATCGAAGAATGAATATGGTCAGAATAAATTCAATTTATGACATCACTTTGATTTTCTACTAAAAAACATCTAAAATAAGGTGAAAAAAACCCTCTAGAATCTCCAGAATCTAGATGTTATTTCTCCTGGAAAACATCTAAAATAGAGTTGAAATAGCATCTAGAAATATCTAGATTCTGGAAAATCTCATCGTTCTTAATAAACCTGTCAAAGTAGAGCCCTAAAAAAATCAAAAGAGTTTTTTTTCCAAAAATAAAAACATATTTCTAGAATGGGTTCAATGGAGTACTAAGGCCAATTTTGATGACTATGGTTATTTGATAAAAGGGTTGTATTTGATTCATATAACTTTACGATATAGCTCATGAAAGAATCATGCTCAACCACAAATGGAGAGATCATATGACAGCACAGTATATTAGAGAAAGGACAGAAGTCCGAGACATCATATAAACAGTTACAAAACACAAATGGCAATGGGCTGGACATGTTGCAAGAATGTCAGACAACCATTGACCATCACATCTCACAACATGGATCCCCTGAGATCATACACAAAACTGTGGCCAACAGCGAATAAGATGGCATGACAAGCTAGATAAATTCAGAAAATACTGGCTCCACAATGCCCATGATAGAAGGGTCTGGTGAATCTTAGGGACGGCTTTCATCTAATGACAGATGCAAATGATGAATAGATTATACATAGTACACAGTATAACAATATAAGTAAGTTGAAGTGATTTAACATCTCTTTATTCTATTTAAAAAGAGGGCGGGGAAGATGTGCAACGTTCAGGGGGAGGGCTTACTAAACCTCAGCGTAGATAATCTGTTGTAGAGTATAGCATAGAACCAAATGGGGTTGAATGGACATAAGAAGATTGTGTAGCATCAAGGATTGGGAGTTCGAACCTGCCTAGAAAATCAGCATTGAACACCTCACTTTTTAACTGGACTCGAACACCAACCACCCACTCCGTTTCTAAATATACAGATATGAGGCATATTCATTATTCCTAACCTGGAATGGAGCAAGGTGAAAAGGGGTAAAAAGTGATGACAAGATTGTTGGCGGGGCTGGGGTCTGAATGAGGTTGGGGTGGGTCGTGTTTTATACTTTCATTTGATGATTATATAAGGTTATGACCTTGTTGGAAAGAAAGACGGACCCCCCAAACTACTAATGAAAAAATAAGGTTTGATTCATGTGGACCCTTTTTTTGCCATTCTATCTCAATCCTCTTCAATTTGTTCCTCCTCCTTGTCATCATCAGCAGCAGCAGTAACAGCAGTAGCAGCCTTATAGATATTCCCCAAGACTCATCACATTTCTTTATCACAAGCATTTCAGCACCATTATCTCCTAAACCTGTCTAAATTATCATGTCATCTTATTTTCTGTCAGCAACAATATCTCATATGATCTCTCAGGATCCATAGTGTTTTTTCAACCCACTGTTAAAAGTTAGTTTCTCTACAAAGACATGTGATCACTCGTGCCCTAATGAATACAGAATGATCAAAGATACCTCACAGTATTGTAAAGGATCACTACTTGGAAGGCCGTGGATAGACAAGAACAGGGACGACAGTAAGTGAAAACTAGGAAATCTTTCTTGTTGCTTCTTAATTGTTCTCAAATCCTTGTTAAATACGAAAAAGAATGGGAAGCAACAAGGAGCTAAGGGAATGTAATTTTTTGAAAATTTTATACAGTGGTTCGTAGTGTTAAGATTATACGTGTCAGACAATCATAAGACATCGCAAATCACAACATAGATCTCCAGAAATTGTATACCAAATTGTTGCCAACTAAGACGTTTTAGACTAGTTCAGGAGATATTAGACTCTGCGACATCCATGATAGAGAGGATTGGTGAATGTTGGAGATAGTCTATATCCAAAAACCAATGTTAAAAGACTGATGATGACAATTATGATGATGATGATGATAACAATGATGATGATGGCAATAACAGATCGCAGATATTGTCTGTGGTAATAAATGATATCAGTGTTTCCCTTCTTGTTGCTTCTTATCACTTTTCATATTCAATAACACTTTGTTCTTCTGATGCAAAATAGTCTTGAAACAATTTTTTCTCTCTTTTTTTCATTTTATTATTAAATACTTTTAAAACTTGAATTAAATTCATATATTCTTCCACCATTTTGGAAACTGTCACCAAAATCATCACCATAGATTTCTTCAATTTGCTGACTATTCACATCTGTATTTTGCATACAGGTCACATCAATGGGGCTAGAGGGCTGAACATTTACACATCATGTCTTGAAAAAAATGTTATTTGGGGTTTTTTTTAAATCCACCCTGAAAAATAGGTTTTCAGTGGAGGGTTCAATTTGCAATGTAAATTTATGCCAAATTGATCCCTTAGTTCGTTTCTGGGAGTATTTACACTTGCTTTCAGGAAATTCGAACTATTTAGAAATCACAGACCAACAATGGGTGAGATAAGTAACTTATTCATTGATTACCCCTTTTTCCAATTTTTTAATTTATCATCCCATTCACAGCATGCTGCCAAAAGGCATTGGGTGCATGACGGTTTCAATTGAGTAATCCACCAGACTCCTTCTATTCTTTACTTGAATTCATTTTTTGCATTCTACAAATCCGTCTCAAAAGTGTAAGGCTGAGAAACTTGTCAGCTGTTTTGAATTGACCTGAATATTTTTTCTCCAATTTGCGCAAATCCAAACCTCAGGTTTTTACCAGTGTAGATAAGCTGAATTTTTCTTTTATTCATTTCTCTGTATTTTATTATGCCTCAGCAACTAGACATGACATTTTTTTTTGCACAACTCCAAGACGGATACAAAATTCCTAAAAACATTTTTTGACGTACATAGATACAAATAACATCTACCATTCAATATAATTCAGAGATCAGACTCTCTCGAAAATCTCTTCAGACAGATTCCAAAAATGTCTTTGTTAGCTCATGCTCTTCCCATCATTTCTAAACTTATCAATCACCACTACCCTCAATTTTAATTACTTCTACTCACAACAGACCAGTTTAAACACTGTTGCTGAGTTTAGGTTACTCATGCCTTCTGACATTCATATGTATCTATTTATATAACTATGTATCTACCCGGACTTTGCCCAGTACTTGTTTGTCATTATAGAAACTTTAAATTTTGCTCATTACCTTCAATGTTTCTTTTGTTATGTGAAAATTACCCTCCAACATAGGTTTTTATCTGAGTTTCAGTTTGCAATTAAAGTTCATGCTAAATTGGTCATTAGTTTGTGCTTGCTTGTGATTTGAAAATTCAGACCTTTTTAGTGATCACAGCCCAACAAATGGCTAGAGAAGTAATCAATTCATTGATTCACTTCTTTTTCTAACTCTTAAATCTAAACTATAACCTAAAACTATACGAATCATCTCACTCATACATATATATATATATATATATATATATATATATCACTGCTCCCTTATTCAGGGTTGAGCAATCTTTAAGCGAGGTAACTCATTCATCATAAGCTATAAGCAATGCACTTCCGACTCTGGAATAGAGCACTCTGGTGGATGAGGAATTGTGCATAAGTAAATATATCACTCAAATTCAGCCTTTCCGACTGTCTAGTTCTGAGTAGGGCAGATATAAAATGCCAGCCTCTGGGTCTGGAGCGAAAGTTTCAATCCTACTTTGTGGTACTGGATGGGACAATGGATAGTCCATAGCCACACAGAAAAGTTGTAATACAACGAAACATATATATATATATATATATATATATATATATATATCCGTCACCCATCACTTTGATGACGGATATCATAATTGTACAACAACAGGTTCAGCTGATGGCTGCTATTGATACTAAAAGCATGACAAACATAATAGGAAGGGAGAGAGGAGAAAGAAGTTAGGTAGTTTAATAAAAAGGTGGGGGAGAGAGACACTTCGATCCTAGGCAGAGCGCACAGATACTACACTCTGAACCTTGTCAGTGGGCTGGGGAATGACACTTTGATCCTAGGCTGAGCACACAGATATTCTGCTAGTTGGCTGTAGAGCTGATCCATTCATGAATATTCACATCATTTTTGAAGGGTCCTATACTGGTTCAAAAAAACATCAAGTGTTTTTAGGGAAGAAGATATCCCTAGATGTTGGCCTCTATGGAGAAGAGTCCACAAATAGAACACTTACAGTGTGTGTGTGAGGCCATAATAGAGAAACCCTCCTACTGTCCTTTTCATTCACCTTCTTATACTCAACAGCTGAGGTTAATTCTCCACTTACCTCCCTTGGAAAGAAAATACAAAATGAAAAATAATACAACACTCAAAGAAGAGATATCTTGATTCGCCTTAAGATGTCTGTGTGAGATATTTCATTGGGAAATCTTATTCAGTTTCAATATTAGCGACCGTCAACCAAAACTGTCCCCAGAACTGGCCATATAGGTTTTCAAGTAGGTCTGGCTGGCTATGTATGTAGGTATTATGTACATTGGCAGAACAAATGGAGACAGGGGGCTGGAAATTTTGACATTTACTCATTATGTTTAGAAAAGACTGTTTTTTTTGCAAACCAACCCTCCTAAATAGGATTTTAGTGGGGGTTCAATTTATGATCTAATTTTATCCTAAATTGATCCCTTAGTTTGTGCCCGCTTGCTTTTTTGAAAATTCAGACTCTTTTAGTGATCACTGCTGGAACAAAAAGCGAGAGAAGTGACATTCATTGATCACATTTTTTTCCGATTTTTTAATTGATCACCCTCCGCAAGACATGCTGCCAAAAGATCTTGGTCATGTGACGGTTTTCTATTGAGTGACTAACCAGATTGTTTTTCTATTTATTATATCTTTTTTTCTTCATATTATTTGAAATAGATATTTTTCTGCGGTTGTTGATGTGTTACAGGCGGGGCAGTTCAGCTTTGCCCATTCCGATAAATATTTTGCAAACTTGAAAAAGAAACGCTTCAGTAAAATCTTCTAAAAAAGATATTTTTTAAAACTTGGATGTAAACATAAAAGCTAGCTTGTATTTCTTCCATCATTTTGTCTTTTCTCTATCGTAACTTTCAAATAATTTAAGTCTCTTGTATCGTACATATGTGTGGAGAATCTAGATGTTTTTGATAAATACATCAAAATAAGCCCCCCCCCCAGGTCATTAAATTGAAAAAAAACATTTCTAGAAGTGTTCTAGCGGAGTATATCTTTAAATCTGTTGACAAAACAGTATGGCCAGGATCACCAGAACACATAAATACACATGCATTTTAAAAGGGGTGAACCCTTTGCCAGCTTTCAACATCAGCATCTCCTTGCATACAGATCCTTTTGTAGTCTAGTTTTCACTTCAAACTCAACTTGTAGGTTCAAACATTATTCAAGTCTTAATCGTTGGCAGCAACATTTTACCCCAATTTTGGAAGTCAGGTTCTGGTAAGACTCACCCTTTTGTGAGATAAGATTGATTACATATAAAGAGAAATTTTTTATACCAGCCAGATCCTCCACCTGAAAATGACTGTCAAGTCTATCACAATTTTTTTTTTGGCATCATTGATATGACGGGAAACATTCAACTCCAAAATCACCCATTTATAAAACAATAAAAATTCATTCCTCAGGATAGACCTACACAGTTTAAAATAAAGTTATAACACACAGGCTAATGAAATGACAGATCTGGTTAGTTATCCAATAAAAACCATCCAGTGATGAATGTCTCTTGGGAGCATGCCATGTTTGGGGTGATCAATTAAATATTGAAAAAAAAGGAGTGATCAATGAATAAGTCACTTCTCTCATCTTTCGTTAGGCAGTGATCAGTTGAATTTTCAAAGAAATCAATATTTCTAGACAGAATGAGGAGTAAATGTTTGATTTTTTAGCCTTCTAGCTCCATTGATGCAGCCCGCATGCGTGACATATGCACAAATAGTGAGACGGACGGACAGACCAGCTCAAAAACTCAAGAAAGTTTCAGTGACAGTTTTGCTTGACTGTTTCTAATATTGTTGACTTATTGATATGGATATTGATCAGTATTATCAATCTTTGCTTCTGATCAACCATTCCAAAAACCCAAGGTTAAATCTGTTTTATTATACAGAGTGTCCCAAAAGTAACATCCAATTTTGCTGTAGTATTGTGTGAAGCTAGCATGATTATGATTTGGAAGGTTACTTGCTTGGATGATGTGGTGCAATTGAATGGCTTTTCAAAAAATTTCTGTTGGTAGTTCTAAAGAACATGGTGAATGGTACAAAACCCATCATTATGAAAAAAAAAGCTGAAAACCAGAATGAACCATGTTGGACTTAGTCAGAATGTGTGCAGTTCAGTAGTTTGCTGACTGAATAAATCATTAAACACATTGTATAAGTGGGTTTATTAGATCTGTAGTTTGCCTCTTGCACCAATAGAATTGTTTTGCCTTTGGGACACATAGTATTCGGCCATCTGCTTGTATTCTCAGTTTCTGGATTTTGCCTCTTCAACTCGGTCTGACATTTTTGTTTTTTAACAGTTCCAATATAGAAAATGAATGTAGAATATTTTACTTCCGCCAACAATGTCGGAAGAGATGTATATATTCATTAATTTCTGTCCATCTATCCATCTGTTTGTTTGTCCACATGATATCTCCAAAAGTTCTCAAAGAAGCTCAATGAAATTAGTTGAGCTATGAGCTACAGAAGAAGTGATTAAATTTTTGGGGCGATCCATGAATTTATTCTTGATTTAGAGATATTTTTTATCATTCAGCAAAAAGAAACAGTTAAAAAATAACCATTAACAAAAAGGCTGACTTTCAATTTCCAGGGAAGTTTTTTATTAGTGGCAGAGATATGCACTCTTTGAATGCTTTCTAATTTAGTTACAGTTGCCACTCTGCATGCATTTTTATAAGAAGCTATAAAAATTGTTACATTTGAGTTTGTTCTTTCTCTTTAACAATTCCCTCAACCATATATCTTTGAATATCACAAGGTAAACTCTTGTACAACTATTCGCCATTTTTCTATTTCATCACTGCACCAAGAGAATAAAATCAATAAAATGTCCTTTTCAAGTGTTATCAGATATTCTTTGTCTTTCCGAAAATACTCAATATGGCACCTCAATGATTTACAAGATCCTTTATTGAACTAGACTGACCGTACTGGAAAATGTGTTATACATCCAGTTAGGGTTTCTTTTCCTTTCTCTTATATGGTTTCAGATCTAAGCATTTTTTTTCACCCCACTTTGTGTTGTCAAAATGTTATTAAAATTGAATTGGTTAAAGATTAAGTTTTTAGACCAGAGGCGGCCAAACTTGCAAGATAAACTTCACATGTTTGAGAGCTGCAAGTCATAAACAAAATTCACGTAAGTGTATTTATTGTTTCAAACACCATACAGACATAGACAAATACATGTATGCAATCATATTTTGTTCATGAAGTATACAGATTTTGGAAACTTTATTTGTGTTAGCTTCAGTAATCACAATGTACTAAGGCTATAACCTTACCCTCTTTGGTTCACAGGGGTCACAGTTCAGTAAATAATAACCATATTTGAAATGTTTTTTATTTAGCTTTTATATTATGATGAGAAAAGGATCTCAGCAAACAAATTACCTTGAGCCATGCATCAAATATCAAAGACATTCCTTGCTAACTTGAAATTTCTTTAATCCTTATGCTTTTGACGATTCCTTCCCTCAGTATTCAAGAATGATGACTCAAACCAATCTTGCATTAAAGTTAGTATTCAAATTCTTGAATATTTTCATGGACATCAAACATATGCTTTGATTGGCTGTGGTCACAGTTCAGTAAATAATAACTAAGTTTGAAATGTTTTTCATTCAGCTTTCACGTTGTGATGAGAAAAGGAGCTCAGTCAATTTATTTCCATGAGCCATGCATCAAATGTCAAAGATCTGCGTGTGGCTCACAAGTCGCCATTTGACCCCCCTGCTTAGGACACCCATTCTCAACATGGGTAATATTAACCCTAAGGGGATGAAAGTTGAGCTCAGGGGAGCAATAGATTGTCCCACTTTAAAAAAATAGACATTATTGAAAAAACGGTTTTATCAATTATTATCATGTTAGAAAGATATACATTGATATGAGTTATAATTTGACTGAAGGGATTAGATAATGTTGAACTGTCATTTCCAACCAGAGCAATATCATCCCAAGGGGAGAAAAGTTGGACTAAGGGGGTGATAGATTTTTAGAAAAACAAGGGGGGAGGGTAGTGGGGGGGAAAAGTTTAAGAAATCCTCCTTTACACCATTCCCTAACAGTTTGATATGGAAAATTTGTGCAGGCTATTTAATTATCAAAATGCATTGTTTTTTTTTTTTATTAATCTCTCAACAGATTAGTTCAAACACTGTTGTTGGGGTTTACATTATTTATGAGTTCAGATATTTATATCTATATATATATATCTATCAGGACTTTGCATAGCCTTTACCATCCATAGTAGAATCTTGGAACTTTGCATATCCACTCCCCTCCATGAGTTTAAGTTCCTCCTCTAAATAAGATTTTAGTGGGGTCTTCAATTTGCAATGTAAGTTTAATCTAAATCGATCCCTTAGTTTGTGTCCAGTAGTATTTGGATCAAGGTAACTTAATTTTCCCAACATCACTGCTTAATTCTCGAGGTGAAAAGAAGCATATACAAGTGACGGTGGTTTATAATTTCCCTTAGAATAATTTTTCTCTTTCATAATCCCCGCCCTCTGTACCTTAGAATAATACTTACAAGGTAAAGTCTAGTATAACAATATAAAGACATTATGTGGTACTTTGTCTACTTTCCCGCATCAAATGCCAATTACGTCTGACTGGCTCGAAGAGTCTGATTTACCCAGCATAATCGACTCTCGGTATTAAAGTTGATTATTCACATCTGTGAACTCAGCCTTGATCTTTATATAAAGCAGAGCTCAGAGAATCGACCTGGCTTGCACGCTCCAAACATTATCTTCGTACAGTGAACAAGGCTTTTGGTTCGATCAATAACCTCTACATAACAGAACATATGGTATTGCTATATAGTCTTTTTTTTTCTTTTTTTAGTTTTTTCTCATTTCCATACATTGAATTCCAAAGAAAGCTACGCACCTCTAACCGTCGTGACTAAATTTTGATTTGTGCTCAGTAGTCGAGCAAAAAGTATCTTCAACAGGTCTAGTTAATCACTCAATAGACACTGTCATGTGACCAGCATCATTCTGCAGCATGCCGTGTTGGGGGCAATCAATTAAAGAATTGGGAAAAGGAATAATCAATGAATGGATAACTTCTCTCAGATTTTGTTGGGCTGCTAAGAAGAGTCTGCTTTTTTTAAAATAAAAAACAAGCATGAATGCTGCCAAACACACAGTCAGTGATCAATTTTGCATAAATTTACATTGCAAATTGTCCCCCCCCCCCACACTAAAATTTGTTTGTGAGGAAAGTTTTTGAAAATATTTGGAAAATTTTTTTCAAAATGATAATAATAAGGAATAAATAATTAAATTTTCTACCCTCTAGCTCCATTGGTGCAACCTGTACATGTGATACATACATAGCTAGCCAACCAGCCAGACCAACTTGAAAACTGAAGAAATCTATGTTGACAGTATTGGTTGACAGTTTTAGTTGATAGTTTCTAATATCACTTTTATTTATCTACACACTTGCATAGTACTTGTCAAAAATGACAGGATTATTCACATATGGATTGGCACTTCTGCCTAAGATTCAGAGTATCTGTTTGCTGTGTCTCAGATCAAAGAGCCACCCCAACCCCATACCAATATCTAAACTAGTACAGTACCCATCAAAAATGTATGGATTAGCACTTTTACCTAAGATCAGGATATCTGTGTGTTCTATCTAAGATCAAAGTATCATTCCCTGTCTTTTCTGTCTTGGATCAAAGAGTAACATCTGTGCATTCATTGAAAATGGAAATTTCAGGAAAAGAAAACAAATATCATGGTGTCATTTCCACAGACATACCCAGACAGTCTTATTGATTGAAAAGACCTCCCTTTTCCACGGAACCCCACTTCCACCAGACCCCACCTCTTGATATGCACTAATAAAGTATGATACACATTATATATCTATATATGCATGAATATAAGAATTACAAGGATATATAACTAGTTAATGTTGCACTCATGAGTAATCAGCAAAATGTTTTTTCCAGTAATAATGTGTTGGATATTGAGCACAGTGATTAAACTTCTACAGAATAAAATCTGTTTTCTATTTCTTTCTCTTTGTATTTTCTCAAATTGAGAATATATATACATATATATATACATATATATACATGGTAGTAATGATTGACAATATATATATACATATATATATATATATATATATATGGTTGTTATGATTGACAATACTAGAGGGGATATTGGATAGTCTATAGCCACACTGAAGAGTTGTAATACAACAAAACAGTTGTCCATGGTTGACACAATTATTAATTATTATTATAATTAACACTCCCTTCTTCAGGGTTGAGCACTCTTAGGCAGGGCTACTCAACCATAATAAGCTACTATAGTAATGCTCTTCCGACTCTAGAATGGAGCACTCTGGTGGATGGGGAATTGTGCATAAGTAAATATATCGCTTAATTCAGTCCTTCTGGCCGTCCAGTTCTGTGTAGGGCAGGGACAGAATGTCATCCTCTGTGTCTGAAGTGAAAGTTTTGATCCTACCTTGCAGAACTGGAAGGGATATTGGATAGTCTATAGCCACACTGAAGAGTTGTAATACAACGGAATGGCTGCCTGTGGATGACACAATTATTAATTATTATTATACAAATTATTAGTGTACAAATACGGTAGTCATGATTGACAATATTGAAATGAAAAGATTGAGTAAAAAAAACTAGTTTTTACATCTCAAAATCTTTTTTCTTAGTACAAGAACCTGATGCATTTCATCTACATCCAAACTTCTTCAGTGGCTGAGCTAAGAGAAAATGATACTACATTTTAATAAACAAAAAAGGTTTGTTCTATGTCCTGGATGAGAACGTGGATGCGGGCTGAAAAAGACACTCTGTTCTACAAGTTTATTCCTGTACCATTTCTAAACTTATTAGATATCTCTTACATGATGTCTGCCATTTAGTGTGACGTTGCACTCTCACCATTGTAACTAGATTGATTTCATTCCAAACTAACTATCCGACCACTTAAATCAGACTTAGTATTTCTGTCATCAATTTATGTAAAATTCATGTTTTATGAATTAATTATCAGCAAGGTCAACCACACAAAAACAAACCCAGAAATGCAATGGAAAGAGCAATGGGAAGAGCAATCTTAGGAAAAGTCTTTGTGATAGAAAAAGATCAGCATGGGTCCGAGAGTGGACCAGAGTGAAGGATATCATACTAGTGATTCAGCAGCAAAAATGGAGGTGGGCAGGGCACAGAGTAAAATGAAGGGACAACAGATGGTGCAAAAGCCTAACTGATTGGTGCCCATGGGACAGTAAATGCAGTAGGAAAAGATCAGACATAAAATGCAGAGACAAGATAGAAAAGTTTGCAGGTAAGACATGGTAGAGATTTGCGCAATCATGCTTGTCATGAAAGGAGATAGGAAAGGCCTTTGTGCAGCAGTGGACACATAATGATTGCTGCTGCTTGCTGCTGCTTGCTCCTGCTGCTGCTGCTGCTGCTGCTGATGATGATGATGATGATGATGATGATGATGATGATCCTTTAGGGTCACAGGTATTTACCATTTGTGTTTTTAGACTCAGTTTTCTGTAAATGAAAGCAGGGGTTGTAGGTGGAGTTTACTGTATACTTCCCCATCCACCTACCCAACCCCTTTGGTATTTATATGCCCATTCAGCTTTTGAAAACGAACCAGCAGTAAAAGGGTTACAAGGCCAAGGGTTTGGTTTCTGTGAATATGCATGCAGTTCAAGCCAAAGGTAAATGTATCACTGAGTTCCTCAAAGAGAATGAATAGCTTGCAATGAACCTGGTATTTCACCTAGCGTCCTTCACGGGAAGTCCGTGCTTCCAGGCTTTTCTGGAAGTAGCTATTCATGAACCTTCCCAGTTCAGGGATACGGAGGAAAAATATAAACAAAACAAAACTGGGTTTGTTTACAATAACATAGTTTCAGATTGCTACTCTCTCAACCTCTCATCTTTTATACCCCCTTACAATCTAGATATCTATTTTCTATTCACTCCCTCTCAATCAATCAATCTATCTATCTATCTATCTATCTATCTATCTATATATATATATATAAATATGTATATATATATACATATATATTCTTTTCTGCCAATCAATATATATATATGTATTCTTTTCTGCCTATCAATATACATATATATACATGTGTGTGTGTATATATATATATATATATATATATATATATATATATATATATATATATATGTATATATATATATATATATATATATATATATATTCTCTTCACCCCCTATCAATATTTATATTGAAGAATGTCAACTGAAATTGTCTCTAAAACAAGGTGTCTTGTCAACAAAGGTTTCTTCAGTTTTCAAGTTGGTCTGACTAGCTGGCTGGTATGTATGTATCAATCATGTACATAGGCATACACCAATGGAGCTATAGGTCAGAAAATTTGAACATTCACTCCTTATTCTATCTACAGCAAAAAAAATGTTTTTGAATATTCACCCCTGAATAGGTTTTTAGTCTGTGGTTCAATTCGCAATGTAAGTTTATACTGAATTAGTCCCTTAGTTTGTGTCTAGCAGCACCCATGCTTATTTTTTGAAAATTTTAACTTTTTTAATGATTACTGCACAACAAAATGCCGGAGAATGCCTTATCCATTAATCACTCCTTTTTCATATTGTATAATTCATCACCCCCAACATGGCATACAGTCAAAATACGTTGGTCAAATGACGGTTTCTAATGAGTGACTAACTTTTTCCCCTTTATATATACATCTTTTTTCTTTATACCCGCCTTTCTCTCCCCCACCACCGTATGCTTTCTTTTGCTTTTTGTCAATATCTCCCTTCCTTCTTTAGTAACTTTGAAAAACAAGGGAGAATTTTCTTCAGGAAATATATGAATGCACATCTCTGTGCGTTCTTCAGACCCTGATTTCTCATCTCATTGCATGTTACAATGGTTGACAAAGAAGAATGGGTCGGAGTGAGCACATATCTTGTTACTGGCATGCCATGACGGTTGGAGATGAAGAAAGTTTGCAAATGAGAACTTGGTCGAACCACTCTCCCATAATTACTGACCAGGCAGTAGTAGTGTACTTAGTGGGGTCCAAACTAACAACCTTGCTTTGCAGCCTACATGACGAGCCTGGCTTATAATTTAGAATCAAGTGGATGCTAAAGATCTTATTCCAGTGGGAAGGTATCTTATTAGGCATTTGTTTATAATCCTCATGTACGACTGGTCATCACTTTCCATCCATATGATTATGTCGAACGTTATTTGTTTGGTCTTCAAACGATACAAAACTTCAACATTGCCGTAATTAGCAGATGTATTGTAAGACGTGAAAGAGAAGGAGGCAAGAGGTTTTAAACTTAAAATTATAATAATTTCTGCACAGTACATTTCAACAATTTTCTCAGAGTCATCCTCTGATGAGTATCAGACGAAACAAGCTTGAAAGGACATCTTTTTAATCAATCTTTTTTCTCCCTCCTCTTCCATTATGTTCTATCAAACGTGGATTAAGGCAACGTTATTAGTTTTCTTCTATCAACCAAGTTGGATGAGGTATGTGTATCCACTGATGTTAGTCTGTCTGTCAACACGATATCATCAAAAGTTCGAAATCCATTTCACCAACATTTCATGGAAGGGTTGGCTAAGTGCAAAGAAAGAATTTATTAAATCTTTGGGACTGATCCAGGAATTTTTTTTCCAATCGACTGATATTTGTCATATACCAAGACAATAGTCCGAAATATGAAAAATCAAAATAGCTATCTCCCTTGCCTTGTAGCTGGATATGAACTGACTTTCATTCGGTTTTTAGTCAGTTTACAGCGTTGACAGAGGTATGCAATCTCTTGAAAACAGTCTGAGGGCAGTAAGCTTATCTAGCATTTGTTGATAATTCTCATGTACGACGAGACATCACTTTATAATTGCAAGGCCATTGTCAAGGTATCAGAAACTGTCAACTGCCATCTAAACTGTCAACGTAGGTTTCTTCAATGTGTAGGCTTGTTTGGATAACTAGCAGGCTTGTTATGTATGTATCTATGTATGTATGTATGTACGTATACATTACACAGGCAGGTCGCTCCGATTGAACTAGAGGCTTGAGAATTCAAACATTTACTCCTTATCTGTAGAAAAAAAAAACGGTTTTTGGTTTGTTTTTTCTCTTCATAATTGCTCCCTAACAAGTTTTTTTTTAGTGGGAGCTTCAACTTACAACGTAAGTTTCTGCTAAAATGAACTTATTGAAATTTCTAACTTTTTAATACCCAGCAAAATGCGAGAGAAATAACTTTATCATTGATCACATCTTTTCGCAAATTTTCATTAATCACCTCTCAGCACAGTATGCTGCCCAAAGAGGTTGGTCAAGCGACAGTTTCTATTGAGTGACTAACCAGACCTGCCTGTTCGCACTTGTGGTAATGGTTCATCTGCAAATGAACTGAACATGGTCAGTTGGCTTGTGTGATCAAGGAAATAGTGACGAAGAAGACTTTTGAATATACCTCATATCAAAGCGCATGGGGACCAACCAAATGACCGTGGGAGATAGAAGTTAATGTTCATGCCAGTTGAGGCAACACCTCTGAGAAGTCCTGAAAGTTACTAGTGTTATTTTGGACAATCAATCGATCATCTTATCACCTTTGAAGACAACCAGAGACAATAGCAAGAAGCAAGTGAGCACCTTTTCAAGGTTCCTTTGAGATGATATTGAATTATTCAGGTCAAAGATTTGCTCCCTTCCCTTGTGAAGTAATTCTATGAGAAAGATAAAATTTCGTAAAAGTTAGGAGAACCGGCCAAAATCGTATAAAATTACAACGGAGGCGTCTTCTTTTCTGAACTTTCAAGATAAACTGTTTTCATTTTACGAGGTGTGGCTATGAAGTAATGAGACTGGACTTATTCAAGTCGAACGAACCACAGCGTGCATTCGTGAAATACAGTGATACATGTAAATCAATTTTCAAGCATAAAGGACCTCTGTGAGTTTCAATCAACTCACCTCCGCAGTTCACAGTTACGCTTCGCTTGAAGTAAACGTGTTCTTCAGAGGTGTCGTGAAAAAAAAAAAAAGATTGAGTAACGCCTTGGCTACCGAATTGTTTCGTATACTATCCAGAGTTCATGGGGAAGGGTGAATGTCACGTGTTTTTGAATGGCACAATTTCGATTTTTAGAAAAGATCGACGGAATGTCAAAGATGATGAAAGTTGGAAACGCCCCAAATTTATGGTCCTTGTGTTATCTTTACAGACAATGGAACGACCCCTCCCCCAGGGTGCATGGAGACCCTGAGATGCTCAGACCGCCCCCATCTCTCAGCCTTGTTGATGTAGTCTAGGAGAAAGCATAGAGTGATACGTCCAGCATCAGCTTGGCTGCAGGAGCTGCCAGATGGACGTCAAATCGCCTTAACGGGGCTACATTTCCTAGTTCAGAATCAGAGTTGTCCTTCTCCTAGACTGGTTGGCTTCCCGGGGCTAGAGAGCCCGATCGGTCCCTCTATTTTATCCATATCCATTAGGAAGAAGACATGGGTTTGTGCCTTTCCCAAGGCATTAGTTTGAAGCGAGCATAAACAACCCTAACTGAAGTTTGAACTCGGGTCACCGATTCCTCGGGTCGCTGATTCCAAGCCGTTATCAACTACGCCCATCGCACCTCCTAAGCACCCCATTCAAGAAACGGTGAAAATGATTATTAAAAAATCAAAGTAATTGTTCGAAATGATCGACAACAAATCATCAGAAAGCCCTGGATTCTGTGACATAACGTCCATAAGAGTACACCGAATGCTTATATCTGATCTTGACACCGTAAGTAAGAAGTGAGACCTAGGTTGAGAAGTCCACTCCGATGACCTGAGCCTATAACCTGTTGAGTTTTACGACATTGTGTCAACAGAGGTACAGTAAAGGCCCAGAGAGATTAAAGCAAAGAGAGGTCTTAGTACAACACCGAGCAAACTCTTATTAGTAAATGGCTACTTTAGAATATACACATACAATATATATATATATATATATATATATATATATATATATATATATATATATATATATATATATATATATATATAATGCTCTTCTATAGGAAATGAGCACTCTGGTGGATGAGGGATTTCTGTGAAATTTAAATATAACGCTTAAATTCAACCTTACTGCCTGTCCAGTTCCGTAGTCGGACACAATAATTGATATATATATATATATATATTAGAGAATGGCTATTTCACAATACGCACACTATATATATATGTATACATAAACTCTAATTAGTATATGGCTACTTCGCAACACACAATACACATATATGTATATATTAGCAAATTGTTACTTCAAACACACACACTATATATATATATATATATATATATATATATATATATATATATATATATATATATATATATATATATATATATTAGCTAATTACTACTTCACAATACACACTATACATATTTATATAGGGGGGCACATCAATCAGAATTTTCATATGTGCTATTACGTACATGTACTGAAATCCACCATCACATGATAATTCAATAGAATGGTCACAGATATATCGTCTTCGTGGACAAGGGGACAGTTTTGACGTGCATGTGTCAACGGTCACAACCAGAGTTCGAACTCAGTTCACCAATTCCATTTTCCGTGCAATTGTTTACAACACTGGAAATCGTTGATAATAATGTCATTGTGCAAATCCTCATCTGCACTAACCTTTTGGTAGCATCGCGTTATGACTCAATCAAAGATCAAAGATCAACTGATTGTGTATAAGCAGTACCACTTCAGTTCCGTGATCATCTCAAGTCGCCTGTCTTCAAGTAATACTAGGAACTAAATGTCAAAAGCTGAGGAAAGTCAATATGTGATATCGTTTGAATTTGGATTGTCACTACAAGATAATAAAGGAATGGCCTTGCCAAACGATTATAGAATAAAGTACCTAGTTTTTAAAAAACAAACTTTGCAAGTTAGTGAGCTATCGTAGCAGACTGTTATTAGCGCATATAGAGTTCGATTTTCACTGGGTGCTCCACTATATATGATTGAGCTAAGCCCAGAATAGATACCTACAAGTAAAGTGTAGAATCATATTTTAGATTTCTCGTTGTTGAGTACTAGCTGGCAAGTTAGCATCACAGACCAGAGGCGTACCTGATCAGAGGGGGTATCAAAAAACGTACCCCCAGGCCCCCAATGGAGAGCTCCACCAAAGTTTTGTAAGTTGTAGCTCATCTACTGAAATTCTACTGACATTATACAATAAGGATGCATTTGTACTTGTATGAATTGCATAAATGATAATTCAGAATAAGGGGTTGTTTTTTTACCAATTAATTTATTGCAAATTTTCTTCTTTTTTTTTTTCTTAAAATCTCACTAAATGTTAAAGGAGGCCTGTCAACGAGTCAAGCCACCTTCCCAGGCCTCCAAACGTCTAGTTACGCCACTGTTACTGACTGTTTTTGCAGATTGATCCTTATAGCCTTGTGCCAGGTTAGACTAAGCTTAGTAAATGTTCATGTTTGGATGCATTGCTGCAGGGTAATGGTTAACGAGCCAGTCTAGCAGGCCATTACTACTTTAGTGAGATCAATCCTCACTGGGCTCCATGAAAATAGATGTAGGCGTTTGAGGCCGCTGATCCGGGACGTATGTGTGTAGAAAATAATCAGTACTGAATACTGGGAATGAATACAACCTTTTATTTAAAAGATGTTTTGTCGTAACTTTCATCTTCGTTAAAAAATAGTTGCAGAGAATGATCAGATATTTTTCTTCATTCAGTCGTCAACGAAATTGGAGAGGTGTATCTATTACCTCATGTCCGTTCATCTGCTCACACGATATCTCTAAATGTTCTCAATGAATTCCAATGAAATTTTATCGCAAGGAGGGTCCTGGAATAAGGAAGTAAATAGTGATTGAATTTCGGGCAGATCCAGCTTTCATTTTTCTGCATGGAAAATGTTCAAAATGGTTGGTAGATAAACATGCTAAATTCAAATTTCATGGAAAGTTATTCAATATTTGTATATACAGCTAGAATTGAGAACTCGCCTCTGTTTTGAATATTTTATTTTCATTCGGTTTTTAGTTACTGTACAGCGTTGGCCTGGGGGTGCACTCTCTGGGTGCTTCCTTGTTTGAAAAGAATTTCACAGAAAATCTCAAACTGGGATTAAATCGTTTAAGGCCCACTTCTCTTCCTTCTTTCCTAATGAAAATAATTTTATTTCGTACACTTCATGCTACATTCACTTCCTACAATATCCAGGCATCAAAATAGTAAATTTGAGGTCCTGAATGTTCAAACAAACAAAGGGACATGGTTTCACTCGATTTATCCGCTTAAGACTGCAACAATTCTAATTTGATTTAAAAGGGAAATAACTAGTAAATTGCATGTTCTTTTTTATACTTTCGAATAAAATATGACAAAAGAAAGAAATGAAAGAAATTTGAATGAAACTCATGAATCTTATGGAGAATTTTTCATCTGCTGTTTCGGGTGGTTCCAGTCTCTGAGGGCAGATGTTTTGTACGGCCATGTTCACCTTCCTCCGATTCGTCTCTCCATGAAAGATCATCTTCCAGTGAGAAAAGAAGAAGAAAGTTGTCTTTCATTTCTTCTTTGTTCAATTGTTATTCAGAAATAAGTTGTTTTATCTTAGGAATCAAAAAGATGGACCTCTATCAAATACTTCGTTCCTATTTCTGGTATTGTTAGAGAACGTTCATCAGAACTGGCAGTATAGATTCCTTCAGTTTTTAAATTTGTCTGGCAGTCTATCTATCAATGTATAGACCATACCATTGAACCTAGAAAACTGAAAGATTAAATCTTTGCTCTTCGTTATGTCTAAAAATCGTTTTTTGGGGGGGATACTCAATTTGCAATGTAAGTTAATGCTAAATTGCTTCCTTACTTTGTGTCCGATAGCATTCATACTTGTTTTTATTTTTTGAAAAATTCTGACTCCGTTTTGGTGATCAACATCAAAAAAAGGGCAAGAGAAGTAAGTTATTCATTACCTTTTTTCATTTGTTTTAAATTGATCAACCCCAACACGGCATGATGCCAAACGATTTTGATTGAGTGACGGTTTCTATCGTGTGACTAACCAGACCTGTTTTTCTTTAATTTCATTTTCCTGCAGCTTATTCCACCCAACTTCTGCTCAACTTGGAAAAGTTTAACTTCGAACCACAGCACAACAGAGACTGTTTAATTATCCTGGAGGCACGTGAATAAGTAATACGTTCTGTAGATAATGTATCACTTCAACAAAACTTCTGCAACAAATCACACAAATATATAAATCTTAAATTTGGCAATAACTGGAATTTCTGTGAGTCCTGTCAGTTTTCCAATATTGCACTGTAATGAAATTTATCCATGCTTAAAGGTAGGGCCAGATTCAGACCTTGGGTCCCGGGGCGCTTCAGGTTAGTGAGCCCCTCATACAAAGAAAATTAAGGTACACGGCAAATCAAAAATACTTCAAAGTTTGTTTATCGCATGTAATGGGAACTGAAAAGTTATACATTCAAAGCAAGGTTAATTGACGAAATTTGATCAAAAATTAGTTCCAGGCATTAATTGTTAATTTATTTCTTATTAAAGAAAATAATTGTTCGATTATTATTATTTTGTATAAAGGGGAACGGGCTAGAGGGGGACCATGTGGGTTTCCCCTCTATAAATCCGGTCCTGCTTGTAAGTATTATTCAAATGTAAAGGAAGTCTACCGTATGATGACCAGGAAATGCTTTCAGCAGGTCCACACCAAATATTCCAGTTTGGACAATCAAAGGGAGGAAGCGTTAGCGAAAGTCATTATGCAAATGGACAGCCTGAAGTCGGTCTCAGCATTTTCTCAAATCCAATGTCTTATCTTCCAATATAGATATAGCTAAAGAGCACCCAGAGAGCGCATGTCTATGCCAATGCCAGTGTCAGGAGAAGTAATTGTGCACTGATCCGCCACAAAATTTAATAATTCCTTCCATGACTCATTGCCCACCCTTCCACGAAATATTGTTGTAATTTGTTGAGAACTTTCGGAGATATCGTATGGACAGACTTGAACTTTTGGCGATAATACGTGGCATGGAGACATAACTACGACGCAGGGGAGATAATTGCACATGGATCCGCCCCAAAATCGAACCAGCTCTTTCGCATCTACAAAATGTCGTTGAAATTCATTTCTTGTGGACAGAAAGAAAGACAGACAGACGGACTGGAAGACACGACCGAATACATAAACCTCTTCAACTTCGTCCCCTGAAATAATTCAATAATGATACGATATATAGATATTACAAAATTCTCTTATATGATGTTTGATCGGCCTATGTCAAGGTTGATAAAGGTTTTGATATTTTTTTGCAGTTATGGGAGAGTGATTTGCCCAAATACCCATTCATACACCATTCTCCGTCAGAATCTAGGAATATGAGAAAGCTATTGCCAAGAAAGAGGTGGAAAATCTGGTATGGCAGACCATATCTAGAAGGATTTAGAAGGATCATTGACAGGGAGTCTCGTTGGAGAGTGAGGAAGTTGAAGGAAGCTGCATTTATCGGCTTGTCTGCAGGATTCATGCCAAGCCAGCGCTAATTTCAATACGATGCAGTTTTCTTCGCCTAACAAAGCAAGATGTCCACCCTTTTGTATAGTTTGGAATAGCCAGGATAATTGGTAGGCGGTATAACTACATTTGTGTCATCCCTAGAGCTTCAGAAATGGATTGATCGGGTTGGTTTGATAATAACACGCTTTTATTCTATCACCATCTTTCCTGGAGGAAAAAATGTTTGCCTCTTTTCTTGGATTACGTATCTGACGTGCTCTAGAGGATGGATCAGTCGAAACGATGTCCAAAAACATCTAGGATGGGGAGGATAGGTTCGATTGTTATAACAAACGTTGAAACCTTGATCACTCTTCTCAAAGATATAGACAATCATTCTTTCCAAAGATATTGAAAAATGGAAATCTTTTGATAAAATAAATTTCAATCCAATTAATTTGAGTCGGTAATTTCCGGTTCCTAGCTTAGCGCTTTTATTACAGAAAAACAATTGGGAAATTTTGCTCTTTTCTTTTTTTTCGTCATTTATTTGGTTATCTCGACTGCAATTTCAAATGGTTTGACAGTTTAGAACACCCAGTTTATACTTAATAAGACATTTTGATAACATTCAGTCATTTTATCGATTTTTCATTCGTTTTTCTCTCCAAGGTTCGAGCAGACGAAGCATTAACGCCAATAGATTGTTGTCAACAAAACGACAACATGTCGATACAATGCTTGTTACCAATATACAAGTCAATTTTATTGTAATAATCTTCGTGATATCAAGAGGAAGAAATAATGTGGAAAATCTTCATCTAAAAATCATTTATTATTAATCTAGAATATTTTTTTACCTTTATCCTAATTTTCATTTGCTTTTTATCTCAACTTTTGATCGGCAACGATTTAACAACATAAAAATGAAATTTGAAAAATTGACTGAATCGCTGTAAAAATTATTTCTTTAACAATAATTCCGAGTGTCTAAACTGACGAACAGTGTGAAATTGCAGTCGAAATAACCAGATGAATTACGAAAAAGTGAACGAACAAAATTTCCCCAATTGTTTTTCTGTAGCAGAATCGCCAAGTTAGGAGCCGGAAGCCAGGTGATGACGTCAGTACATTGCCAATCTATTTCGGGACGTTTTGAAACATATAAGAAACCTGGAAAGAAAGTGACGTCAGGATCCGTCTTCCGGCCCCATCGTTTATAATTTAATGCACAGATAATTGTGCTCGTTTCTTTTTTCTTTTTTTTTTTAATGTTATTTCGACTGAAGATCGTGAGTATGGGGTGGGGGACAGTCAGGTTATGCCGAATAAAAAATGTTTATAACTTATAGTAATTTTATCAATTTTTAATTTGTTTTGTTTTACTTTCTTCTCCTCTGAAAGTGCTCTACCAGACGAGCATTGAACGCCAATAGACTGCTGACAACAAAATGATGAATTGATACACATGTCCGATTCTACTAACAATATAAATCTCATCGTGATAATCTTCGTGTTATTAATAAGAACAGAGATTACAGAATATTTTTTCTCTGAAAAATATTCACTTAACAAAATGAACTTCGTGGTAAGCGTGGTTGAAAGCGTGGTTGAAAACTCATGTTCATATTTTTTAAAGAGCGGTGTAAAACGTAATAGTTCAAATCCGGACTATTCAGCCACTGTTTTTATTTTTGAAGAAAGATAAATATTGACAGCGTATAAAAGTGGAAAAATGAACATTTAATGGAGCCAGGAGACGGGTCGTGACGTCAGCACTTTGCCACTCTATTGAAAAAGGCGATACACGCCGTACCCGTTCGAGTAGTTGCCACTCGTTTCCGCCATTGCTGTTATTACAGGTGTTAAAGTTGTCATCATAACAACAGTAAGAGAAAAAATGACAAGGAGAAGGAAGACGATCATTTTTCTCTCTTCTAACTGTGGCCATGGAAAAAACTACAACATTTATCCAAGTGAGAAAAGGTTTTGTTTCCTGTCTTTAAGCGAAACCTTTGTCAACAAAATGAGATTAAAGAAAAATAATCCAACATCTTGGGGCACAGATTTCTCCCTTTTTTCTGATCCGTTTGTTAAAAATGGAATTTACCCCAAGATATACTTGGTATTTTTAAGAAACAAAAGAAATAGTATACATATATATATATAAGTGTTTGTCATCATAAATTCTCTTTATTACACCGTGAATATGTCATTTGGCCTAGACAACATAGATAGAATAATCAGTTAATGAAATTGAGGCTGCTGTAGGTATCACCATGTATTAACGGGAGATCATTTCAAATAGAGTTTCAGTATAATATTACTCAATTCATGATCATTCTGTCGGATCATATTTCCATTCCTTAATAATGAGTTGAAAGAAAATTAATAGAGCTAATATAGATAGTGAATAAACAAATGAGAATTTGGAGTTGAAACAGTTATTTGGGCCTTCGCATTACCGGAGGCTGTTTATCTCAATGGTCACAGGTTCGATTCCTACAGTAGCCCCATTTTCTTTGTTATTCATTCTATTTACGTTGTCATTGTCTGATGTATTCACCATGTAATAACTGGAGATCATTTCAAATAGAGTTAAATAGAGTATAATGCAATGGAATTTATAATCATTCTGTCGGATCATATATCCATTTCTAAACACACACACACACACACACACACACACACACACATATATATATATATATATATATATATATATATATATATATATATATATATATATCCACACTGAAGAAATGTAATATATCGGAACAACTGTCTGTGGATGACACAATATATATATATATATATATATATATATATATATATATATATATATATAAACAAATCAGGAATACAATATTATATAATGCAATATCCGATGTATGATGGGTTTTTTTCATACAGTGTTCGATACAGTCAACGTTAAACAACAAGTTGAGTTAGAGTAGAGCCTAACAATGTTTATGTTCCTGTCCTGTTTGGGCTTCCCCAGGCGAATGATCCGATTCCCTATTCAAGACTTTTTTTTTTGGGGGGGGGGTCTCTTTTTTAGGGCTGAGAACTCTCCTTTTATTCATTGTACGTATATTTTCTTTTTCTTTGTTTTGTTTAGTCGTTCGTCACTGCTTGTTATGTTTCACTGTTTTGCATAGTAGAGATGATCTACTCTCCGGTAATTATAAATTAGCTGGAGATACTGTTGACATTTTCTTTATCAGTGTGTTGTTAAAACATTAGCTCTTTGTGGTATGTTTCCTCCCTGGAAGAATGTTAATTGTACTTCTACCTGTTTACCAATGTTGGGGTTCATTTTTACGAGACCTTAACTGGTCCCAGTCGAAATGCGTCGTAATACGCCAACAGAATAATAAAAATAAATTAAGATGTAATACCTATCTCTTGATAAATGATGCTGCCCAAGCTGCTGATAGCACCAACAAATCATTTAGTGTGCACACTGCTAGTGCGCAAACCGTTCAACGTTGATTCAACTGGTTTAGGTCTGGAGATATTGATACCAATAATAAGCCGAAAGCGAGACTCGAACCTGTTCCAAACGATGAAGAATTATCGGCATCAGTGGCTAAGTATCCACGAATAATGGTTCGATCACTTTTTTTGGAGACTTTACGACTTCAACAACAATATCAATTCATCTCAAGGCAAAGAAAAAGGTTAAATAATTTCAAAATTTTCTCTCACGTGAACTCAATGAAATACACAGTATATTCCCCCCCCCCCACACACACACACACTCACACTTCTCAGCTGACTTTGTATTAGTTCAGAGAATTGGGATTTGAAATATGGCAGCATCTTCCATGTTAACCTGGCATTTCTCCGACTGACTATCATCTTTTCAACCACTTTGAATTTCATATCCGTAATGAGATGTTCAATGATAAGGAAGTCATGATTCGTGCTTAACTGAATTTGTGGTCCTTAAACCTGAAGAATGTTATTTAGAGATGGCATATCATCATTAGAAAATCGTTCGAAAAGGGTTATTGCTTCAAATGGATCTTAGTTTTATCAACGTTTTATTGTATTGTGTTGTTCATATCATCCTTCATCTTACTACATATAAAAAAAAACGATATTTTGCAGCCCTAATATGAGCAGTATCATTAGCTTTGTATTACCTCCAGAAATATTCCTCAACGATTTACCTTGGTTTTATGATAGCTACATTAATCTTTTCACAAATTGAACGTTCACACTGAATTCGTAACATTATAGCTGTAGGCCATCTCTAATTATTTGCCAGATATTTCCATGAAATCAAATCTGTTTACAGAATCTCATAATCACAAACAAAATTTTTTTGGCTTTGGAAAACAAGAAATACGTTTGGTTTGAAATTAGAATACAAGATTAGTTTGTCTTGTCAATAAGAAATCTTATTCAAACAGTTTAACAATCATTTTATTCAGAGATTTAACAACATGGCGTCCAATTCTACATTGACAAAAATGAAGAATACAAATGTTTGATGATATAAACACCAAAAACGGTGGATATTTGATAAAAAAAATAACAAAAATAAGATAGCTGAACGAATCTGCTCCCACTGCTACTGTGATGTCATCTCTTACCACTTCTGTTCGGCTGAGGGTTAGGTGTATGAATGGTCAGCCGTTGAGTGACGTCAGTAGAGAGTAGATCAATTCACAGAAAATATTTCTCGGTTGTAGGGACGGATATAACTCTATTAAAGATGTGTCGATTCAATTTCAAGATTACGTTTTGCTATATAAAAAAAATCTAACATCTACAAATTATCTATTAGTATTCACTGTCGATGTTCATACACATACGGGTATTGCTCGAATGTTAAATGAAGACTACTCACACGACTACTTTAATGTTACCTCCTGACACTTCTATCCGGCCGACGGGGCAGGTTGTATGAATGGTCGGCATTTGAGTGACATCAATAGTGCCTGTTTTGGTGAGTTAAATGAAAGTCGTCGAGTGACACATAGTGAAAGACAGGAGTTGCGGCTCAAGTAACCAGAAGTTGTCTGTAACAGTATCAATCGGATAGAAATACGTTCACTACATCTATAAAGGCTGGCAACCAAAAGAACAAAAGGGTGTATTTATAACAACGAAACAAAAACAAATCGTAAAGATTATCAATGAGTGGAAAATGTGCTCAGCTATTTTGTATTTTAATCTGCACTGATTCGAGGGTGCGTAACGGTCAGCGGCTTGGAGTTCAGAATCAGGGGAATCGAGATCAAACTCCAGCTGGGACAGTTTGTGTTCACTTCTCACAAACACCTTTTGGAAAAGTACGTCTTCTCTAGGCTATATGTGACTTGCAGGGCAGTTGGGGCCTTTTAATTAAGACGGTCCATCTTGGGCGTCAGGCTAGCACTCAAAAAAATCATAATTCCTACAAAAGACTCATTGCGTCTCTATGAAACGTTCGAGTCATTGAGACAAAAATCATTGCATCAGGTGCCATGCTACTCGGGAAGCAATTTGCTTTTTCTTGCTTTTCTGATTCTATCTTTAATTAAGATCAGGAAGACGATGATCACAGACTGTATAGAAGCAAGAGACACATCAGACTATTTCTTATGGACAAAATATCAATACGTCTATAAAGTTACATTTCTCTTCTTCGAATATTCTAAGAATCTAATTGGCATGTTCTGTGCATTGTGCAGAGATGTGGAAGCATTCAGAGACATGAAAAAAGGAAAGAATGATGAGAAATCGAGTGAACAATGCACCAAGCTAACCAGTGGAAAGCATATTTGCTTGTGACCTCAGAACAGGGCCTCTGTGAGGGAGTGTAACCAGTGCATAGCTCCGAACCCCGGGGGCCCGAGGGAGCCAAGAGTGTCTCGAGTAGAGCTGTGTATCGAATCTTCTGAGTCGATACGATATATTAATAAAATGAGTTGACTATCATTTACCGGCGAGCGAACATAGTACGGTGTACTAATATGGTTATAGCAGATGAAAAGAGGATGGCCAAAGGACGAAGGTGTTTGTGCAGTGTGTGCTGGGATGGGATGAAAATAACCTTGCTGTGCCTTTCAAAATTCCTTCCAGAGCCCCCACCCACCCACCTTAGAGAAAAACTCAATTTATATGCAGATATTTATCAAGCTTAGCTTCACGTGGCACAAGTCCAATCAGGAGTAAGAAGATTGTATTGCATCAGTCTTTCGCAAAGGAAGGGTCAGATGGTGCACCCACTTCAGAGATCAATGCATCTTGACCCTATATCGCAGACGTATGTGTTTCTTAACAATAAGAAAAAAAATATAGTACATCTTGTACCAGATTGACTTACCACGGTCGATTTCTATTCTTAAATGTTAAATATCTTGATATTTCAACGGGAAGTTTATAGTTTATAGTAACAACTGAAATATCAATAAGCTGAATGTTATTAATTTTTGACAAAATTTATTTCATCTTAATTTCAATTGCTTTTTTATCACAAGTTCCAGATCGTCATTCTACGATCATTAATTAGCAGCTGGGAATCAGAAATAAAAAAAATATCCCCTGGCGAGACTCTTATTAGAATAATTGACTGTGCTTCATCGTTGAAATTCAAACAATATTATGATATAAAAGGTGTGTGTCACGCTAAAGCAAATAGAAAGGGTGTAAAGCAATGTGTCTGAGTGTTCGCCACTACATCATTACTATTATTATTACTTCTGAAGCTGCTCCTGATTACTTAGTTATAGCGTGGAAAACAATGACACCAAATATAGGTATCTCTGGATTTTCATGAATAAAACTGGTTTTCCTTGTATAAAAGGGGAGTTTTACTCAATTTTATCGTTTTAAAATTATAATAAAAGAAGACAGAAAAATAATTTTCGTTCGATGTATGAATTTTTCGGTTTTCAATAAATACTTTTATTCTAAAATATACATTTGTATCCATAGGTAAATATACACATTATTTTTGCATGTAGTATGCTTGTTCAAAGAATCTTATTACTAATGCTACAAGCTGAATGTCTCTGTCATTTTTATGCTGATGAATAAGCAGATAAAAAAGTTACAGACCAAACGAAAGAAAAGTAAAATCTGAAAGGACTTTCTACGCAAGACATAAACTGTCGAATGGTAAGCCTTGAGAGATCTACCATGAAATATGGTAAGTGGTTAATGCATATGGAAATACTGCTAAGAAGAGAAGTTTAAAATGTTTTGCAAATGACCCTCGGGTCTTCTTGTCTGGTTACGGTAAGTGTGGCTTGAGTCTGTCTCCTTGGAAAACAGCCAATTTTGAGTTCTTATGAAGCAGCACTTTTTTTTCCACTATTCGAGGCCGTCAACCAAAACTGTCAACAAAGGTCAACATTCAGTTTTTAAGAGATTCTGGCTGACTGGCTGGTTATTAGTGTATTCATGTATACATCTACATACCTGTGCCGGAATGTACAGAACATACCAGTATCCCGAAATGACAATACATCCGTATGGAACATAATTGTATACCCAGTATATAACCATACAATATTGTACGTCAATTAAATGACATGCACAATACATATTTAGCCGTATACACAGTAATGCATGATGTATACCGGTACCAGCATACGTACGCCCAAATCAACGCACATGCGTACATCCACTCTCGTATGCAAGCGTCCCCGCACGAACCTGCACATGCATGTAGGTTAATGTATGTCTAGGAGCTAGACAGATAACAATTTAAACACTTACTCCCTATTTTGCCTCGGGAAAACGTTTTTGTTTTTCTTTTATCGAAAATTCCATCTAAAATAGGTTCTTATGGGGGTTCAATTTACAATGTAAGTGTCCGACAGCATTCACACTTGTTTTCTTTTGTTGTTTTTTTGTTCCAAAACATAGATTTTTTTTTGTAATCACCCCCCCAATGAAAGCAAGAGATGTAATTCATCATTTTCTAGTTTTCTGATTGATTACCCCCAACTCAGCATGCTGCCAAAAGAGGTCGGTCACGTGACGTTTATCTATGGAGCGACTAACCAGACCTGTCTTTTTACACTATTTGTGCTCTCCGCCTTTCCATGTCCTGTTCTTTCGAAATCGTCGGCTTTGAAAAGCAGCCGACTGTGTGATGCACAGGAAAACCTTCAGGCAGGTTCACACCAAATATTCCAGGCTGGTCAATCAAAAAGGTGGAATTGCTTTTCTAGTAGAGCCATTATCCAAAAGGATAGTCTGAAGTTGATTCCAATCGTTGATCTCGACATTTTCTCAAACCCAAACGTTTGCTATAAAAAGAAACTATGATATTTCCAAAAGAAAGAAAATTCTTGTCAAACATTGATAATGCTTCCCAATGCTACAACCAATGGGAATCGATCCAGATGATATTATTTCTACAACAACAAATGAATGTAAAAACAACAACAAACATTCAACCAGAAGATCGTGGAAACATAGAGGATAAGTTTGTTCGAGGATTTAATTTTATCTTCTGGCAGTCGTGAAAGCTCAAGTAGCTCAGTCAGTAGAGCAGTGCCGAACATAGGTAGCCTCCTGAGGTGAAAGAACGCAAGTTAGAGTCTCGCTTAGAGCTAATTCTTTATTCTCCATTCACGATCTGTGCTCTTTACTCATTGACGTAAATTGATTGCCTGAATAGGTTGCAATAAAATCAACTAAAAATCAAACCGAAAGAAAACTCGCCATCACAGTTAATAATTGAACAACCCTAGCGTCAGAACTATGTAAAAAAAAATATCACATCCAAGAGTAAATATGGTCAGAATAAATTCTATCTATGACATAACTAGCGTTTTCCACTGGAAAACATCTAAAATAGAGTCAATAAACATCTGAAAACATCTAGATTCTGGAGAATCTAGATGTTTCTAATAATAAAGCCGTCAGAATGAGACCCTCAAAAGATCGAAAAAGCTTTTTTACAACAAAAAAAAGATAAATAAGATAAAGCGTAGTATGGTTGGAAGACAGTTATAAAAGTCATTTTTGCATTTTGAGTTCAAGGTGATTTCTGGCATAAATTGATGTGTAGAATTCAATGAAATCATTTGTTTTTTCTATATTTGATGAATTTGATGATAAAGCGTGGTATGACCAGAAGAGGGTTTCAAAAGTTATTTTATTATCTTGAGTTTCAGAAGAGGCCAAGGAACACACCAGCACATGCAGATATAAAAAAGAGTTGGTGTCCACAGCTGTTCAATGATATTTGAAAATTGATGGAGAGACCACAAGATAGCATAGTACATCCGAGAATAGACAAGAGTTAGGGACATCATAGAATCCATTAAAAATCTCAAATGGCGGTGGGCTGGCCATGTTGCAAGAATGGCAGACAATCGATGGACATCGCGACTCACAACATGGATCCCCCGAGACCACTTGCGCAACCGAGGCCGGCAAAATGTTAGATGGAGAGACGAGCTAGACAAGTTAAGGAAGTACTAGCTCCGCGACGCCCATGATAGGGAAGTGTGGCAAATCCTGGGGAAGGTCTATGTCCAACGACGGACGTTAAAAGACTGATGATGATGATGATGATGATGATGATGATGATGATGATGATGAAGATGAGTGGTCCACGATGCAGCTATCATAAAACAATGAGACGAAATAGATCCAGTGATGCATTCCATAATATAATTTTTGATTGCTCCATGTCAAGATTAACAACGGAAATAATGGATTTGTTGCTGCTACTACCCGGACGGGCCAGCTGTTTGTGGGAAAGTGCTTTGCCTAACTGCTTACTCACTTGCTGTCTAGGCAATTCTTGGAATAATTCCTCTTCTTGAAATTATTATTTTTAAATATTTTAATACGAAAATGAAAAAGATTTTTAGTGATTCATTAAGAATAGTCCAAAAACAGAAATTCTTAAAAACAATCTAAAATTATTTTCTGAACTTGTGAAACCAACACAAGAGAGCTAAAAAAAAAAAACACCCAGAGACTGCATACCTGTGCCATTGTCAAGGGAAGTAACTGCATATCGACCTAACCCCCAAATTTAATCACATCTTCCATAGGTCATTGACCACTTTTTTGAGAACTTTTGGAGATATCATTCGGACGGAAAGACGCCACCGAATGTATATACTTTCGTTGGTAGGTGTAATAACACATTTCAAGCGTTATGACTTCTTAAAACAAACAATTCTATCTTAAAGATCTGTGTTATTCTAAAAAGTCATTGAGTTGTTCAAAATTTTAACATCGTTGTAAATAGCTTGATCAACCCCAAATGGATTCACAATCAGTTATCTGTCAACATCTTTAAAAGAGCCTGAGCTGTGCGAAAGTTTATAAGGACGATTATTTCAAACTGGTAAGCTTTGCCAGATCTTCATTTCATTTCACCTCGGTATTTATTTCATAATCACTTCCCATTTGGAAACAAGAAATTGATATTCTGTAAACAGAAAGAGTTTGTTTTTACACTAAAACTGTTTCGAGTTTACTTCTTTTTAAGTGTGTTTATTTTTTCAACCCTGATCAACACGCATATAATTTGCAACACATGTCTTCCTCATGTTTACCACGTCTAACAACATTTTCAAATTTATTCTAACTATTCACTCGAATTGCATTCAAACATTTGTCTGACAAATTTCCCTTTGAAGAGGGTCAGTCGAAAAAGATTTAAGGATTTATTCTCGACAACAGAAGCAAGAAAATAAATCTAAAAACATTTTCTCCTGCTTAGTCAGGGGCTCAAATATAAACCTGGTATTCACAGCAATGTTATTCTGCTTGTTCATACCCATGTTCGATGGTTACGCTTTCGAAAATAACATATTGGAAAGGTTAGGTAGCTTATTAAGAGAGTCTAGGAAGAGAGAGAGAGAGTGCAAAAAAGAAGGTCAGATAGTTTAATAAGAAAGTAAGAAAAGAGAGAGAGGGAGAAAAAGAAAGGTAGTTTAGTAAGAGGGAGGCAGAAAAGATAATTAGGTAGTTTATTGAAAGGGTAGGAAGGGTTGGGTGAGAGCAGAAAAAAGTAAATTGTGTTGTTTGATAAGAGGGCAGTTCAGTTGGTGGAAGATAGGAAGATTTTCGAATAAAGAACTAATCCATGTTTATATGGCATTAGGATGGAAAAAACACATGAACGAGCAAGGAAGATCGGAAGAGATACGAGAAAAAATGAGAAGATAGAAATGTGGGCATAGTGTAAATAAGTTAAAGTTAAATGAGTTATGAGCCCGAAGTAACAATATTACCCCCCTTGATAATCAATCTTCAGTAGCCCTCCAAGAAGGTAAGAAACCACTGACTTTTTTTAAAGAAAGGCATTAGAGACGCGTGGTGCCATTTATAAATATTGTCTGTTGTCTTTTAGAGCTGGAATACTTTTACGTGGATATTTCTGATGTTACCAGAACTACTAATCGATGAGTGTTAACAATATTCCATTACAATGATACGGACAAAGGGTAAGAGAAGAACAAATACATGACACAATGGATAATCCTAGTTGACAACACCCGTGGAATTTCCATGGGTCCAGCTAATATTTCATTATTTTACCACAGAACCGACCAATTCCACAAATTCTACATCAATATTCACTCCTATGTTCGTAGCCCTCAAGTAGAAATATTTTGGCTTCGTCATCTCAGGTCAAAATAATTTAATCATACGAGTGCCATCCTACCTCATGACCATTTGACCCACGCCTGACTTTATCAAATTTACAAACTGCATTTACAATACGACAAGGCTAAATTCCAAAATGATTATATGCTGAAGAGCACAATTGAAAGCCACGTAATAACCTTTACGTAAAGCTATGAAAACCATTGAAACGGTTTCACACAATGTGACATATCTATTAACTATCATAATTGAACTCACGGCTCTCAGGATACGTGGATATGGCCTAGTGGGTAAACACAGCAGTCTCATCTTCTGGAAGTCGTGAGTTCAATCCTGGGGTCAAACAATGTTGGTGACTGCAGAGCTATTCAAAAATTTTGAATATTTCAACTTAGTATTGTGCATGCACTGAAGTAATTTAACATGTATTGATCTACTGGGGTTATTTTTCAGAGTTTGAGGACCACTGTTTCCCGTAGGTATCTTTTCACATCTATATCAATAAAAATTATGCATTCGAGGAAGGCTGGAGAATATGTTGGCTGAAATTTGAGGATGAAAAAAGCAACAACGGTGAGAACACTAGTTCGAACAATTCGTGGGATAACGCCCAGAACTCATCTAAGAATTCTACACTATACAAGGACAGTTGGACGATTCATCCGCAAAATATCATCATTTTAGTGTCCGTCATTTAGTATAGGCCTTTCCCAAGATCCACCAGACCTTTCAGTCATGGGCATCGTGGCGCCAATATGTGAAATTGCCATCTAATATTTTACCGTCCACAATTTCGCATATGATCTGTAGGGATCCACGTTGAGTCGTGATGTTTAGCAGTTGTCTGACATTCTTGCAACATGGCCTGCCCATTGCCATTTGAGTTTTCAAATGGGTTCAATGATATCTCTGACCCCTGTTTTTCTCTAATATACAGTGCTGTCTTGTTGTCTCCCCACGTGATGTTAAGCATAATCTTTTGTTGCGTACATTGCATTGTTCTTGGTTTGAGAATTTGACTTCACCAGTTTTCTTAAGTAGTGCTTGTGTTGATTGCTTGTGCTATGTGCTTTGCAGAAAGGCATTGAGTACCACTTTTTAAGTTTTTTGTACGATTCAGCAGGGAATTGAACCACGGCCCATCGAACTGAATGCGATCACCCTATCACTGGGCCGTTGTGATCGCTATAATACTCAGTATCCTCGCCAATTTTTGTTCAGATCGGACGAGTAGTTTCTGAGTTATACATTTTTGGAATGAATACCTACGATGTAAGGGAGATAATTGTTCATGGATCGATCCAAAAATGTAAATTTAGATACCCACACGATACTTGGTGTTTATGCTAAGTTCGGTTCAGATCGACCGCATTCACGTACATGAATCAACTCGAAAATTCAATCATTTCGTCTGTAATCCATTTCACATTCGTCTTCAAAATGTCATTGAAATTTATGCAGAACTCAAAGAGATATTGCGTGACCCTAAAGTGGAGGATTGATTTACAGTGCACGTTAATGGGAAACTGGACCCTTATTATATGTTAACAAAATTAGGGGAATCCTGGTTTTTCTGAAAGTCATGACATTCCTATGGTCATGTTATATATGCCTGCAGAAAATCGCCTAATGTGATTCTGCGGTCTAGGAATGCATAGACTTTTAACGAGCATCATAATCATATGTAAAAGCATAGACTTTGATCAATACACAAGTTTCGCTTAGATAAAACGTAGAAGAAATAATTTCAAAAATTTCTGTCCCTCCAGCAAACATAACAACTATCATGTTTTTTCATCAGCGATTTTGTTTTTTGAATAGCAAGATAAAGGATGATTTAGACAACAAAAAAACAGTAAATACTTAAAGAAAATAAGACCCTCTTGCACTAACCCCCTTTTTACAACTATCTTCTAATGATGACATGCAATTCTTTTGCTCAAGTGGTAGAAAACTCAGCAAGAGAACCGATTATGGCATTCCTGTTATTGAGCCTTTTATTACGGATATAAAGTTCAATATGCTTGGAAAGGTGATGATTTTAGGGGGCAATGTCAATTGAATATGGAGGATGGTTCAAGCCTTCATATCCCAATTCATTAAGATTAGAAACAATCAGCTTAGAGGTGTGTGGTCTGACAATATCATGAAGCATTTCATACATTTAAAGTTGGACCCGTTTTCCAAACTCTTAACCCTTGCTATTGCCTTGAGATGATGTGATATAGTTGCTGTTAAAGTCTTACAGTCTACAGAGAGTGTTCGAACCGTTGTTTGTACTTCCTTGGCCACTGCTATTGATAATTCTTCATCGTAAAAAAAGGGGTTGAGCCTCCCTCTAGGGATTTTTGGTATCCATTTTCCACACTTAAACCTATCGAACCAACGCTGAACTATTGAAACTGTACTAGTGTTCACTCCAGATACTTTGTTGATGTTATCAGCAGCTTGAGCAGCATTATCTCCCGATTAGAAATCGCCCTTGAAAGTAAATCTAAATTCTCAGGAAGACACCATTGCTATAAAAGGGCTTAAAAACTTATAATAACGAATTATATGTTTATTTACATTGGACCCGTAGAAAAAATGCAATTAAATTTGTAAATGTTTCAGTTCTTGAACTTTCTCTATGATGCAAAAAAAAACACTTCAAGCCCGTCAGACTGAAATCTATCCACTTGTGCCATCGAGGGTGTCGTGGTGTTATTTTGAGTGAGCAATTATTTTAATCCACTTCTGGCATGCTAATCCTGTCGAAGCTTCACCGGAGCCCCCTTAACTGTACCTTTCGTCAACACTTTCCCCACTCTAACCGTTTCCAGCCATTTCTAGCACTGGAAAGGTTTGAGATTTTTCTGGTTTTGCAATTTTACGCATAGCTGGGGGAGAGAGGAAAGATAGATTGGTGCCCTTCCCAAGAGCATCAGTGTTGGAGCTTAACTGAGCTCACCGATTCTATTTTCTGTGCTGCTAACCGCTCGGCCAACTGCACCTCCGCAACATTCCAAGTGTAACGACCTAATAGAATCTTTAAATCTGTTCAAACTCAAAATTAATCCCAGTCTGGTAATCTGGCCTAAAACCAGAATAGAATGTGTCATTGCCAAGAGGCATTTTAAATGGAGTCAGAGAGGCTGCAGATTTGAAGCCAAAACAGACAGAATTCATTGCTTCAAAACTTACAGACTAAAATGCTCACTGATGCTGGCCAAGAGATAATCAGTCGCTTTTGATACCCTATTAGAAGATATATATATATATATATATATATATATATATATATATATATATATATATATATATATACGAAGCCCTTTTCTTTGGTGCAAACTAGGAGTGGATGAAGTTGGAAATTCACCTGTAATTGTTCTCAGATTAGAAGAAGCTCTCAAATTATCCATTTTCTCGGGATACATCGTGTGCAAAATGGGAGCCTTACCTGTAATTTTTCTCAGATTGGAAGAGGCTTGCAAATTGTGCATCGTCTCAGATGACATCGTGTGCAAAATGAGAGCTTTACTGTATTCTCAGATTGAAAAAAAAGCTCCCAAATTGTCTATTTTCTCGGAACACACCGCTTGCAAAGTGGGAGCTTTACCTGTCATTGTTCTCAAAATGGAAGCTCATAAATTGTCCAGTATCTCGGTCGGCATCTAGTAATTGCTCTCAGATTGGAAGAAGCTTCCAAATTATCCATTTTGGAAAGCACCGTGTGCAAAGCAAGACATTCACCTGTATTATATATTCTCTGGGATGTTTTCAAAAAATTTCCAAAATATTATATCTATATATATATATATATATATATATATATGTATATATATATAGCACTTTTCACTGAGGGCTCACTTTGATCCTCAAGCAGAGTATAGGGGAGCGACACTATAATTCTACACAATGTGCGCACATATTCTGATCCTAGGCAGAAGAACCAATCCATGCATAAATTAAATAATCCTGTCATTTTGTTCAAGTACTGTACTAATTTTATCATAATTCAAGAATGCTTCACTGAAAAGCAAGGATTAGCATTACTTTTGTAGTAAGTCTGTTCCTTACTGATTTTCCTATACTTATGGCTTTATGCCAGACGAAGCTAACTTATAAAACATGGATGCAACAAAGTCTGCGTAAAAGTAAAACTGAGAAATTACGAATTCTGTCACTCGAATCATGACAAATAAAATTCGTATTTTAAACTAGAACCATCCAGAGAAAATAGTGCTAATTGAGTGGCATTTTTTAGGCTTCCATACTTCAAAATTATAGAAGTTAGCTTCTGGTAGGACTGACAAAAAAAAACTCACTTAATATCGAGACGCAAATTGTGCATATAATTGATCTGAAGTATTTGTTGGAAACCTTTTTTTTTTAGAAATCAAAAAAAACTGTCAATTGAGACAAACAGGATATTCTAAGCGAGAAAATGGTTTTGTAATTACGTAATAGGCAACAATTACAAGTTTGGTTGAATGCGTCGTAGACCGTCCTTTTAGTTATATCTGCAGTGACCTTTGAAGAAATGTTCTATCAATTGGAGGCACCAAAGTCATTTTTGACAAAAAGGAAAAGTTTATAGTTGACTTTTGACCATAAGTCAGAATTTCAGCTGATTTGTAGAAGATATTAGTCTGATGAAATGAAAATGTCTGCTGCAAAAAGAGCAAAAAAAAATCTAATTTTATCGAGAATGAATTGAAATACTTGTAGCCATTTTTCTATTCACCAGTCGCAATTTCTCCAAAAGCTCTCAATTAATTTCAATGACATTTTGTGGAAAGTTGGCCCATGGGGTAAGGAAGAATTAGTTGAATTTCGGGGTGAACCCAGCAATTTCTTTTTCGATTGCGAAATACTTTGTCATTTTTTCTAAGCTGATTTGCAGATTTTGTAAATCTGTTGAAATAAAAATGTCTCCTGAAAAAAGAGCAAAAAGATCTAATTTTATGGAAAACGAATTGAAGCACTTCGTAGCCATTTCTTATTCACCAATCACAAAAGGCCGGTCTTGAAGTGATTCTAGCATAGATAACGAAGTTTGAAGAGCTATACACGGTAGTCACGTATGTCTGCCTGTTTGTCTGCACAATATTTCCAAAAGTTTTCAATGAATTCCATGGAAATTTCGAGTTAATGTAGACCAGAAAGAGTTGGGTAAATTTGGGAATCTTTTTGATTGAGAGATATTTTCTTATTTTTTCGTGTATTCATTCCGCCCACACAATATCTCCGGAAATTCTGAATGAATTTCGATGACATTCAGTAGAAAGGTCGGTCATGGGCTGAAGAAGAATCTTACCATAGTTCCCAAAATGTCCGTCTGTCTGTATGTTATCGCCTTCTGCCAAAACTATTCGACATGAGCTGATAAAATTTTCTCTGCGGATTTGATCACCCGAAAATGTTTTAAGCAAATTTTGAAAATCACGTCCAAAATATGTTTTAACGAGGTTCAATTCAGGTGGAAAGTCTATTTACGTGATAATTCATCTTACTAAAAAGATTTCTTACTTCTTAATGACGTAATAAAAAACATTTTTTCTTCAAATCAATTCTCGAAATCAAAGTATGATATATAGTTGTGTTCTCTAAGATATTTTTGACACACCATATGTCACGGTGTTTATTGGTTGTACATGAATACGTTGAATAGTGTATGTTCTTTTTTAATACGGTCAGGGTACATTTTTCAAAACACGAAATTTGGTGATCAGAGGTACCGGGGATCATAAGGAGGGAGCCTTTATTTTTTACTTTTAGAGGTCAAAATATGGGGAAATTCACTTTTTAAGGATTAAAATTTGGGGGAAATTTGTTTTTCGATCTTAGGGGTCAAAAAGTTGAGAATTCTTTTTTTCATTTTTAGGGGTTAAAATCGACGGGTAATTTTTTTCCACTTTTAAGGGTCAAAAGAAGAATTTTTTTCTTATACTATAAGGAATCAATGCTTAGAAAGAGATTTGTTTTTTGGTGCTTCTTTTTGTGGGGGAGGGCAAAATCGAAGATGGAGATTTTTTTTAATTTTTGGCTTCCAAATAGAGATGGAACGCCTATTTTTCTTCTGGGATTTGTCAAAATCGAGGAGAGATTTCGTTTCGTTTCCAGGGGTCAAAATCAAAAGATCATCTTTGTTTCCAAAGGGCAAGAGAGGTCAAAATTGAAGGGAACATTTTTTGTCAATTTTAGGGCTGAAGATCGTGGGGAAAAATTCCTTTTCAATTTTAAGGGTCAAAATTGAGGGAATATAACGTTTAGGGATCAATACTGAAATTTTTTTTCGTCCATATTTTGGTGTCAAAATTGAAGATGGAGATTTTTTTTAATTTTCGGGTTTCCAAATTGAGATTGAAGGTTTATTTTCATGGGGGGGTGGATAAAATCGAGGAGAGATTTTTTTTCGCTTGGCTTCTTTTTAACTTCATTCACTCAGTCCCCTTAATACTATTACCATTTTTTTTACATTAGCCCGCCATTTTTTCCGACATTAACCCGCCATTTTTTCCAACATTAGCCCACCATTTCAACTTTATCCCCTTGGTCCCTTTGATAAAATAAACATTTTTTTACATTATCCCAACCTCTCTTCCAACATTAGCCCACCTTTTTAACTTCGTCCACTCTGTCCTCTTAATACTATTAACATTTTTTTTTACATTAGCCTGCCATTTTTCCAACATTAGCCCACCTTTTTAACTTTATCCCTCTATTCCCTTAATAAAATCAACAATTTTTTACGTTAGCCCGTCATTTATTACAACATTAGCTGACCATTTCAACTTTATCCCCTCTGTCCCCTTAATAATATTAACATTTTTTTCACATTAACCCAACCTCTCTTCCAACATTAGCTCACCTTTTTAACTTAATCCCCGCTGTCCCCTTTGATAATATTAACATCTTTTTTTACACGAATGTTCTTTTCGGCGTAAGCCAATCATCCTTTTTACATTATCCCGCCCCTTTCCAACATTATACCCCCTTTTCTTACCAGTTAAAGAAATGGTTGCAATAAATCAATTTCAAAAACAAATGAAACTAAATGATTTCCCATCCATCTATATTTCAATCTCCTTTTTCCTTTTTTTGACTGCAATTTACTCTGCTCGTTAGGGTGGATATTCTGCATTTTAGCCATACATGTACTGATGTTCATTCAGTTTTTATTTAGTGTATGGCACTGACGGAAGCTCTCTAAATGCTTTCTAATTTATTCACTACTCACAAAAGGGTGAATTTTAGCTGATTTTTAAATAAATGATTCCAGTAATGGATTTCGAATTTCCGATGGACTCTTTTGAAGTAATGTGCTATTCACTGGACTAAGTACATTTTGGGCAAGATTGAGAATTAAGTAGAAGCTAATGGTTTCGTAGTTTGATTAAAAGTTGTTTAAAGTTCTGTGATAAAATACTGCCGTTATTCCATGACGTATTTAGATGACTATCTTTATCTTTGTTGTTTTAATCACACTCTTTAGGTTGATCTTCCTTATATATCCAATGTGCTACCCTGAGGTGACAGGAAATTGTGCACTGATTGAGAGTTGTGCGGACTTTTGCCACTATCGTTCGTAAGCAGTATATTTTGTGGGGTTACTATTAGGGGAATCCTTCGAAGAAAACGATATAAACAAGGTCTTAGAGTGAGTATTTTTTCTCGTGGTTGAATTCATCAAACTTGTAGTGAGCACCTGAAAAAGTAAATGGGCTGGTTATTTTCAGAATCTACAAGAAAAAACACACGATAGGTTGCTGACGAGTGTGAGGGGCACAAAATGTTTACATTCACCAGGTACATGTCCTTGTGATTATTGTTTTGTTTTTTTAGATATATCAATAGTTCTATTTACTGTGTTAAGTATTGAGCATTGACACTAAACACCAGCAACGCATGACATCTGTTTTCATTTGTTTTCTGTTTGTTACAAACTGAGAAAATATACATATAATGTTCTTCCATCTTAGGAATAGAGCACTTTGGTGGATGGGGAATATATGCGTGAGTAAATACATCGCTTAAATTCAATCTTACTGACCGTCCAGTTCTGTGTGAGACAGAGGTAAGATGCCAGCCTCTAGGTCTGAAACGAAGGTTTCGATCCTACCTCGTGGTACTGGATGGGATAATGGATAGTCTATAGCCACACTGAAGAGTTGTAATATAAAGGAACAGCTGTCTGTCAATGACACAATTATATATATATATATATATATATATATATATATATATATATATATATATATATATATATGTCATTATATATCAGAGACCTTTCCTATTTCCTTCCATGACGACCACGGTTGCACTAACCTCCGCCATATATTACCGCCAAACCTTTCTTTTTGATACCTCCATCTTGTGTCTGGTTTTTTCCTACTGCGTTTATCGTCCCATAGACATTAATCACTTGGCTGCTGTTTCCATCTGTTGTAATCCCTTCTTGCTAAGTGTGCCGCTCATCTCCATTTTGTTGCTTAATTATTTGTATAGTACCCTTCACTCTTGTCTTTGATTGTTGATCTTTTTCTATCCCTTAGAATTATGCCCAACATCGCTATTATTTGTGCAATTCTCAGTTCTCAGTTCGTTTTACTGGTTTTTATTTTTTTGTATCCGTAAGTCATAACTGGTATTATGCATTCATTGTATACTTTACACTTGAAGCACATTGACAAGATGTTTTTTTTTCCTTGTTCAATATGCTTCAAATCACACTAAAGTTGAATCCGACTAATCGTTATATATGGTTTTATTTCGCTTTCCCGGTCTTTCTCTAGCTTCATTTTCTTTCCTAGGTAAATATATTCGTCAACTGCTTCTAGATCCTAGCCCTCTATTCTCGTGGTCTTTTTTTTTTTGTAGGAATCTTATCGTTGAACATTACTTTTGTCTTGATTTGGTTCATTTTCAATTCTACTTTATTACTATTTCCCTGTCTAGATCAGTCAATATGTTGTGCAATTCTTCTGATACTTTTAAAGTCATGGAACCGTCATGAGAAAACATTTAGTAAAACATACGACAGTCTTCAATACAAACACACACACACACACACACACACACACACACACACACACACACACACATATATATATACATATATATATATATATATATATATACATATATATATATATATATACATATATATATATATATATATATATATATATATATATATATATATATATATATATATATATATATAAGAATAGAGGGCTAGTATAAAAAAAAATGGCGAATACATTAACCTAGGACAGATAATAAGGTTAAAGAAAGATTTTTGGCTCAAAATCAACTCAAAGAATTTTTTGTGTGTGTAACTTGTACTTTTAAAGATGATATCATTAGATTTTTGTTTTGTTTTTTTTTGTTTTTGTTTTTGTTCTTTTGAAAAATCCAAGATTAAAACCGACTCAACGGATTTAATATCACATGAGTGAATGTAATAATAAAAATATAAGTGACACGAAAAACGAGTTACATATGTTGTTATACTTATTGAGACCTCACAGTCAAATAGGTTTCGGGGGGGTTGGGGGTGGTTAACCTACGTATCTCAGCCCTGTCTTTCAAAAAGGTTAAACCATGAGTAGTATAACATACATATACAATATATAATGATTATCATCATCAGTCTTTAAACGTCCGTCGTTGGACATAGGCCTTCCCCAGGATTTGCCACACTTCTCTATCATGGGTGTTGCAGAGCCAGTACTTCCTGAACTTGTCTAGCTCGTCTCTCCATCTAATATTCTGCCGGCCTCGGTTGCGCATGTGATTTTGGGGGATCCATGTCGTGAGTCGTGATGTCCATCGGTTATAGCCTATATAAAATAACAAACTACACGTAGTACGACTTAAGCTACATAATAAAGCCATAGTTGAAGGGGAGCTCTTTGATCAACACTCGAGGGGAGCCATGTTGATATAACTGTTGTTTTTAAACTTCCAGAATGGTTGCATGATTAACAATCGGTAGAAAGATTTTCCCGACAATGTCTAATTTATAAACTTTTCATATACTTTATATTTTCCCGACAATGTGTAATTTATCGTGGACCACCTGTATTTTTTTTAATTATTTAAATCCGATCTGTCGATGCCACAAATGCAAAATGCATAATTGGAAATTAAAAGTATGTGAAAAATTTCCAATGAATTCGTTTTTCAAAATAGTCGAATAATTACATTTCATACGTGGATACGATACCCGACAATATAATTGACTGGACAATGAGGGAAATATCATGTAATCTTTCTTCATACTTGTTTTTATTTTTCAAATACGTGGATCCATTTTTCGCTTTTCTGAAGTTGTTTTACGCCCCTTCTTCGATTTTACAAAAAGAGGCGAAAAGCGGAAATAGGCTGTCATTGTTTGTTTTGAAGCTAGCCGTTATAAAAGCAGCACGCACCCTCTATTTCCTATACCCTAATAGTCTTCTGAATCCCTTACCACCGTGACCTACGATAACTCAGACTATCATACCATTATCGCCATCTTTTTCGTTCCTGGAACGCTCAAAATGTTCACCTAATAGTACATGTTTCTTCGATGCACTTGACCAAAATGGCTACAAATGCTGGTTAGGGAGATTTAGTCGACCAGTGAAGCCTGTGGTCTCCAAGAACTTCAACCATAAAGTAGGCCTTAGTAACCATCTTTGTTAATCCATCTCTTAAGCAAATACTCGATCTCTGTGAACTGCCCTGGTATTGATTGGATTACTTAGTGTTTTTTTTTACTTTTTCATTCAAAAAACGAGGTTTTGATGAGGAGACAGATTGTTTGACATCCCCTCCACACATCCCCAAATCTAATGGAGATTGATCAGGCAGCCAAGCAATTGATCTGCCTCTACTAACCCATCTGTCTGGAAAGACGTTATTCAATCATATATATATATATATATATATATATATATATATATATATATATATATATATATATATATATATATATATATATATATATAAACACGGTAAAAGAATGGATAGAAGTATAAAATAATACAGATACCCCATAGCTGAACTACAGGAAAATACAGGAAAGTTGGAGCATATCGTCCAAAGTCATGTGCTTGTAATAACAAAGATTATGATAATTGTTTTTTTTATGTATAGTATTATGAAAATAATAAAAACTCGCCATCACAGTCAGCAATTGAACAACCGTAGCGTTAAGATGTGGAGTATGACATCACTGGCGTTTTCCACTGGAAAACATCTAGAACAGAGCAAAAAAAAACTTTCTAGATTGAGGAGAATCTAGATGTTTCATAAACCCTTCATAATAAGATATCCAAAAGGCCAAAAATGCTTTTTTTCAGAAAGGGTCTAGTGCAGTAATTATGCCAATTTTCAAGTCTGTAGATAAAACGATGCGGCCAGGAGCGCCGGAAAACACAAACACGTCAACAAATACACGCAGATATATATTTTTTTTTTTTCAAGTTGAAGAAGTTTTCGCCACCTTTGATGGCTCAGGTTGTTTAACTTCAGGCTACGAAAACTGAAGACTATCTTGTCCGAAATATTCTATCAGTAACACCGGAGATGAAACAAAAGTTTAAAAAAATCTTCCATCTCAGGACTTCAGATAATATCCGAAAAGTATAAAATATATCGTCAAAAACATTAAAAAAAACACTAAAGATTTCAAAATGCCTGAAATACTAAAGAGAATATTTAATCTCAAATCTTCAGATAACTGATTCTAAATGTTACAGTCATCTAGGATTTGATGATTCTCCAAGTAATTACTTCTTAGCAGATGGTAACTTGGATTCTCTTTTTTGATTAATCCGAAATAAATGTTTCCAAAATACCGAATCGAACCAGAGTAATAGAACCATAACAGAAGATGACGAAGTTGCAAATTTCCAAAGATGCAATTTAAGATGGGCACGGCACCAAATTCAAGTCGGAAGTTTGTGAATAATGCGTCAGTTTTTCTCTGCGATCTACGAAGAACTCCTGCACTGACCAACTTTCATTATCTCAAAAAATGAAAAACAAAACAAAAAAAAAAACGGAAGATAACATATGGTTAACAGAAGCGATATTTTCAATGCCAAGAAAATATAATTTGGACATTTCCTGATAGGATTTAGATACAGCATTTATCTCATTTAAGGCGAATCGTTAAAAACAATGGAGAGGTGCCAGCAAGATTTTTCCCCAAAGACAGAGCTAAATATGGGTGGTGGGAAAGAGTCGATAGTAGAAGGTCTACGGTGAGGCTGTGTTCTGGAAACTAGGTATACGGTAAGGTGGTGCTTTGTGAACTATGTATACTGTAATGTATCCATTAGTAGACCCTGAATATACAAAAAAAACTGGAAATGTAGAAGTAGGTATGCATCTATCCCTCCCATTTCCATCAGTGTAGGAACAGAGCAAAGTCTAACTGGCGTGAATCTCTATAATAATGTTGAAAAAGAATTGCACGATTACTGATATGTGCAATCATCATCATCATCATCATCATCATCAGTCTTTTAACGTCCGTCGTTGGACATAGACCTTCTCCAGGATTCGCCACACTTCTCTATCATGGGCGTCGCGGAGCCAGTACTTCCTGAACTTGTCTAGCTCGTCTCTCCATCTAATATTCTGCCGGCCTAGGGGATCCATGTCGTGAGTCGTGATGTCCATCGGTTGTCTGCCATTCTTGCAACATGGCCAGCCCACCGCCATTTGAGATTTTAATGGATTCTATGATGTTCCTGACTCTTGTCTTTTCCAGGATGTACTGTCTTAAACTAGTGACCAAGTATACAGTTGAGAGCCGTTTTTCGTCGGAAACTTTTGCACACACCCAATAAAAGTACCGAAGTCACTAATGTTGAAGTAAAAATCAAGATTGTGGAGTGAACGAAAGAGAACGAAATCAAACTGGTGTGAATTTCAGGGATGAGGTTCAAAAGTCGAAGCGATAAATGCAGGGTGTTCACAAAATAAACCAACAGTTACAAAAAAATTATGAAATCAAAACTAACTAGGTATTGATACTCACGGTGCTCAGTTTTATAGGGAAACACTTGGAGTTTATGACCGCCAGTTTCTACACCAAATACAGTTAAATGTTTCTATACAAAATTACACCATGAGTATCGATATCTTGAGTAGTTTTGCTTTAATACATTGTTGTTGAAACTAAATATTTATTTTGTATAATCTCTGTTTAATGTCTCGGGAAGGCCCAAAAGTTCCCTGCGTTAGTTTTTGAAAACTAAGGACCGAATATACAATCGGAAACACTTTTTCGCGCAAGGCTTTTGCACACCCCTAATAAAAGTACCCAAGTCAGTTACGTTGAAGCAATGATTAAGACTGTGGTGTAAATATAATTGAACGAAGTTAAACAGGTGTAGATTTCTGGGGATAAAAAAAAGAATTGAAATCAGTGTTACCGATATATTGGATATTGTTATTATGTAACGTTGAAGCGATAATCAAGTTTGTAAAATGATTGAATGGCAACGTCTACAAAGTTATTCGGTGGAAAACAAAATAGAATCAAAGATGACAATAACGAATGAGCCCATGGCCCTCATTTAAAGAATAAGTTATTTTTAACTTGTTTGTGGTATGGTTCAGCACGACGCGTATAATAGATGGAGTTCAACTCGAATCAAATGAAAGGGATTGTGGAAGACAGCTGGGGCGGGATCTGTTTTTTTTCCAAACGTCGGGTGGTGGCATGATATGTTTTTGCGACTCGTTACTAGAACTGACCAGTAGTTCGGAATTCTTTTGTAGGATCCCAGAGCAAGCTCCAATCAGAGAATCCTTTTTTTTCCACATTACGTGCTGATTTATCAGAGTGATAGTACTCCTGGATCTACTTTCAGGAGGTCTGTTTGCTATAGCGAAGAGTTCGGCTTAAGGTTTTTATGATCAGTCAGTAATTTCTCCTGACTAGTATCTACATCTTTGTTGTTTTTATCACAGCGTTTTAGTAGGTGTACTCTCGTTTCTGTGTGCAAACGTATATATATATATATATATATGCTGTTAATGTTAGAACCATGCATGTGTGTGTAAGCGTATATATATATATATGTATATATATATATACGCTTACACGCGTATATATATATATATATATATATATATATATATATATATACGCTTACACACACACATACACAGTTCCGATTTTACCCCCTAGTTATAACTGAAATTACTTTAACCAACAAGAGTTCAGATTTAGTTATCTTGTCGACCAATTAGAAATAATGCCCTTTTTCGAGCTAACAGTTCCTTCCGAAGCCAATATTGGCCAATGAGTAAAAATTGCAAAATTACGAAGGTCTAAATGCCAGAAACGACAACTAGTTCAATAAATTTCTCGTTGGAGTTGGGTGTTGTGGTTTCGTTGCAACTCCAGCCTGGAGATACCCGAGATTCGTATGAATGAATAACATGAATAAAAGGAATTTGTAATATGTTACAAAAGTCCAAACCACATAAAAGCTGCTTCCGTTCGTGTGTGGCAAGGATATCTTGAGGGACATTACTGGAACCTTCCGACCGACAATATCTAGTGGTATTGTGAGATACTGCTGGGCGTACTGGGTTACTGATAATGATGTAGGAGCTCGGAAACCATGGATGGCCACAGGGTCATCATCGAATGTAGACTTCTTTGTTAGGAGCACTACTCCAAATGTATTGCAGCAGTGTATGTGAATATATATATATATATATATATATATATATATATATATATATATATATGTATATATGTATATATGAATGCGTACGTGTGTGTGTGTTTATTGTGTGGATGTAAATGGTTGTAGTAAATGAAAGATTGAGAAGACGTGTGATACATTTCAAAAGTTATTTTCAAGATTAAACTTCATGCATTTCGCCTTATCACAAGGCGTCATCAGAAGTTTCAGAACAGAAAATTGTGAAATCAGCAATCTGTTGCAATCTGTGACATTATGAGAGCAAAATACAAATGGATAGATGAGAGTTGGAGAAACTGGCTCTCTTGGAAAGAAAAAGAAATTAGATATGAGTCGAAAGTTTAGGCTTTGACATACTGGAATGGAAAACAAGGGACGTGCAGTGTGGGTGAGTGTGTGTGTTAAGACGAAATTTAATGCTGTATATGTTTAATTACAGGGCTGTGTATGCATTCGTATGAGGGGGGTACAGTCATTAATGTAATGCGTCCGTGTATGTGTGAACACCCAACCAACCCCACACACACACGAAACTCAAGAGCCTGGAAATTTGCTCACGTGATTTATTTGGAAACTTTCCTCTGATCTTCGCAACTACCTGCACAAGGGAAGCAGATGTGGAAAAGTAGCTATATATATATACATATATATATATATATATATATATATATTTATATATATATATATATATAGTGTCATCCACAGACAGCTGTTTCGATGTATTACATCTCTTCAGTGTGGCTATAAACTCTCCATTATCCCATCCAGTACCGTGAGGCAGAATTGAAACCTTAACATCAGACCCGGTGGATATCCTACCTCTGGACTACGGAACTGGATGGTCAGTAAGGCTGAATTCAAGCGATATATCCATTTACACAGAAATTCCTCATCTACTAGAGTGTTCTATTCCTATGGAAGAGCATTGCATAAGCTTACGATGGATGAGTTACCTCACTTGAAGAGTGCCCAACCCTGAATATATATATATATATATATATATATATATATATATATAGTATTAGGAATGGATGTATAATCCATCAGAAATAATTATGAATGCGTTATATTACTATGAAACTCCATTTGAATAGATCCTCCATTATTACACGGCGAATGAGAGTTCATTTGACCTTGGTAGCACCTTTAACGTAGTGTTGCTCTTACCATTGAGCTGAATTGCCTCCAATTATGCAAACGCCCAAATAATTTGGAGATAAAGCAGTTGGGGTGCCTGGGAGCAATGTTAATATAACTGTCTTGTTTTTAAATCTCCAAAATGGTTATACGGTAAACAACTAATAATAAGAAAAAATCACACATAGAACCATGATATGTAATTCTGTGTAAAACAAAACCCTTTGAAAAGCTAACATGAATTGCATTAAAAGATATTTGGATATATTTGATTGAAATGACAAATTTTGAAAAATTAATTTACATCTTAAGTGTTTAAAGCTATTGAGCTTTCTACTCTCTTCTCTCTCTTACACGCATACACACTCTCTCTCTCTCTCTCTCTCTATATATATATATATATATCAAACCTCAAATATACATGCATTTTGTATGTTCTTCTTTGTATATATATATAGAGAGAGAAGAACATACATACTGCATGTATGTTTGATACATATATATATATATACATATTATTGTGTCATCCACAGACTACTGTTTCGCTGTATTACAACTCTTCAGTGTGGCTATAGACAATCCATTATCCCATCCAGTACCAAGATGCAGGATTGAAACCTTCGCTTCAGACCCGGAGGCCGTTATCCTACCTCTGAGTTACATAACTGGACGGTTAGTAAGGCTGAATTTAAGGCTTTATTTACGTAGAAACTCCTCATCCACCAGAGTGCTCTATTCCTATGGAAGAGCATATGAGGTTTGACTGGAAAGTATCCAGCTATTTTGGATATCTCCAGAAACGGTTGTGCAGCATTGATGTAACAACCAAGCAGAAGGGATCTTACTTCGTATGCAGGAACACTGTTCGGAGTTGGGGGGGGGCACTTAGTTTTTTGGCCAACCATCGCACGCCTTTCCCCCAGCCAATATCCAGATTTGGTTCCCTGCAACCATTCGTTTTTCTTGACATTTCTGGGTGATTTTTTGTTAATATTGGCTGGATACTTTCCAGGCAGACCCTGTATATTATATTTGTATTTTTCAATGTTTTATCAAATCATCTCCGGAGTATCATAAATTATCTTGGTTGTCGATCTGTCGATTCAAATGTTGTCACTTGATTTTGTTTACCTCCCGTGGAAAGAACAACAAGAACAATCCTCACCACAATAATGGGTGTAAGCCATCATGTAAAATCCACATTCCACAACTGTGATTTGAACTCATGGCCAACAGATTGCCAGGAAGCTTACTGACTGAGCTAAATTGACAAGTCTTAGATATAAACGAAATTTTATCATGCGAATACGCACTGGCTTATTTCATTCTAAAAAATAAATACTTTTATATGAAAAAAAATGTTTTTTATAACTTTTATTCATTATAAATACGATACAGAGGATTTCATCTTTAGTCCGAGTAGAAGTGGAGTTTAGCCCTGCAGCAGTCAGGGTTTTCACTGTTCTGCTTGTTACAAAAAGCAAGAGTTGAGACCAACATGATATACTGCATGAAATCAAAGGCCTTGTTAAAAAGACAACTCTGGAACTTTTCAGATGCAACATCCCTCTGATGAAGGCTAAAGAATAATCTAGTTGAAACGTTGAAAAAAAAATGAACATGCTGGTGTGACACATTGTATAATGACAGAATGGAACCCGAGAAAAAAAGTCATTGTTGTTATGCTTGCTTCTTAGTTCCACCAGCCTCACCAAGTCATGCAAGAAACCCGAGACACAATAGTGGTTAATTACAGAATCAGAGCTCAACGTGGCCGACCGGGGAGGGGCAACGTGGGCAAGGGGGGGGGGGATTTCCGTCTCCCCCCCCCCCGCCTCGCAACACTATTTCCCAATGACCTTTCTCAATTCTGATCCTGATGTAGCCCTCGAGCACACACGCACGCCTACAAAGATAAGGAAGAGAACGGAATGCGGGTTTCTTTAAAAATTTTAGCTATTGATTCTCATTTAGGTTTTATTCGTCAACGAAGCTGGAAGAGGTATCTCTATTCACTCCTGTCTGTCTATAAGTCTGTGACTGTACTATTTATCAACACAATATCTCCAAAAGTTCTCAAAGGATTTCAATTATATTTTATGGAAGGGTGAGTTATAGAGTGAGGGAGAAGTGGTTCATTTTTGGGGTGGATCCAGGGATCATTTGTCTTTACCTCTCCTAAATCATAGCTATATGTCTGTTCACACGATATCTCCAAAAGTTCTCAACGAATTTCAAGGACATTTTGTGGAAAGGTGGGCAATGGGCTACGGTGGATATTGATTAAATTTAGGCATGGATCCAGAAACATCATAGTTATATATCTCTCCACACAATATCTCCAAAAGTTCTAAATTGATTTCAATCAAATTTTCTGGGAGGGTTTGACTATAGGGTAAAGAATGATTGGTTACATCTAGGGGTGGATCAAGGAATTTCTCTTCGCTTGAGATTTTTTTTTTCATACATTCATTTATTCATTGAATTTACATCCATTATCTAATGTCCACACAATATCCGTAAAAATATCTCAATGAATTACGATGACATTTTGGGCTAGGTAAGAATTGAGGGTGGGTCAATTTTTCAATTACCTTCTCTACATCGTTATACATATAAACTGCTTTTCATTCAGTTTTAATTGACATTGGCATTGGCAAAGGTATGTGCTTTCTAGTTTAATCTCTATTACTACTCACACACACACAGACACAGACACAGACACGCACATATATATATATATATATATATATATATATATATATATATATATATCGTTATTCTGCTGCCTAAAATCATGATACTCGAGTGTGAGTGGCCTTTTCCAAAGAAAAATGTAAATAGGTGTGATTAATCACTCACTAGAAACTTTCAAGTGACAGACATCGGCAGCATGCTATGTTGGGGGTAATCAATTCAAAATTGGAAAAAGGGGTGATCAATGAATATGTTACTTGTCTTGTCTTGTGTTGCATCATCAAAAAGTCCGTAGACGCTATGGGACACAAACCAAGGGACCATTTTAACTAAGAATTACATTGTAAAGTGAGCCGTGCGCTAAGATCATTTTTTCGATGGTGGGTGGTCAAAACTGAAAAAAGTTTTTTCTACACATCATCATCAGTCTTTCAACGTCCGTTGGACATAGACCTTCCCCAGGATTCACCACATTTCTCTATCAGGGGCGTCGTGGAGCCAGTATTTCCTGAATTCGTCGAGCTCGTCCCTCCGTCTAATATTCTGCCGGCCTCAATTGCACATGTGATCTTGGGGAACCCATGTCGTGAGTCGTGATGTCCATCGGTTGTCTGCCATTCTTGCGATATAGCCAGTCCACGGCCATTTGAGTTTTTTAATGGATTCTGAGGTGTAAATGTTGAAATATTCAGCCTTCTAGCTCCATTGGTGTAGCCTGTGTACGTGAAACCAACAAGAATAACTTAAGAACTGAAGAAACGTACGTTGACTGTGTTTACGGTTTTGCTTTCAAACATCGTATAAGAAAAATAACGTGCAGAATGAGCTGGCTTGGTCTTTGTGAATGCTGCGGTCACATGATACACACGCTCTCGTAATTCATATTTCATTCATATATATTTTTAAGAAATGCATTTACGATCCAATAGAATGATCTTGAATTACTTTATTTTACATTGAAACTCTATTGGAAATGCTTTCCAGTATCCTGTGATATCCTGTGATCATACATTCATTTCCTAATAACATAATTGTCTGCGTTAGAAGAAACATGTAGAGCATTTATAGACCGTGAATAAACAAAATGGGAATTTGCAGTAAAAACAGTCATTTGGGCCTTTGTATTACCAGCGATAGTTTAGCTCAATGATAAGAGCAACGTTACGTTTAAGCGGCTACCCTACAGGTCACAGATTCCTGCCGGAGCCCCATTTTCTTGCTTATTCTATTTACGTTGTCTACCCCAAATGATACATTCACCGTTTAATGAGGGGAGATCATCTCAAATAGAGTTTCAATATAATATAATGCAATATATATATATATATATATATATATATATATATATATATATATATATATATTATCGCACTGACTTGGCCTTGCAAACGAGGACTCCACGCCTGCTGCAGGAGCGCCTGTAGCTGACGAAGCCCACGCAAGACAGGCAATTTTTTTCCAAAGCGGATACAGGAGAAGGGCTATTGGCTGGAGGTAACACCAATGTAGAGTGATTCTTCGCTTGATTTTTTTTCTTTGAGGGATTTCATTCAAATTCATTGTCCAAGGTAGGTGTAATGGTCGACTTTCTTCATCTCCGAGTTCTCGATTTCGATATACGTTGTACTGAAATTCATATGGAGACCAAATTTATTGCTTTCCTTGCTTGTTTTTACGGAAGAGTTGAAAAAAAACTTTCGAACTTAAGAAGTAATTTATTCATTGATCACCCCTTTTTCCAAAGTTTCTTGATCACTCTTAACATGACATACTGTCAAAAAAACATCAGTTTCTCTTGAGTTGCTGACCAGACCTGTTTTTCTTTCCTTTTTTTTTCTTTTTTTTTTTTTCTTTGAAAGCAAGTGACTTTAAAACTTCCTTTGGTACCTCGTTATGGTATAATGATTAGTGAGCTTATAACTTCTGACGTGTGAGTTCAATTCTCATAGGCTGCTTCATACTTTTGATCTTGTTCCAACACCAAGCTAAGCTTAGTATGAAGCAATATATTTAAATCCATTTTAAACTCTATATACAAACAAATCAATAAATGTTGTTTTTTTTATCCATTGGTATTTCTTTCTTTGAGTTTAAAATCTTATAGTTTTTTTTTGTTTTTGTTTTTTTCATAAAGGCAATTAACTTTTGGTATATTCCGAGAGTAAATATTATTAACTTCACACCCACATGCGCGTGGTGTGGCTTATTGTGTATTGCTTCTGATGCTTATTTCGCAGTTTTATTCAATGCATTAGAAAAAGCAACAGTTATTGCGCTGGATTCAGCTTTTGCCTTGCAGCACTGGGCAGAGGACGTGCTCATATCATGGCACCGTAAGTTCTGCTACCCATGGTAGTAGTGGAAACGTGTTAAGCAAAACTATAGTTATCGGAAATTCTTCTTTCCTAAAACTATCACGAGGGGGAGTGTCTACACAAGGCTTATATTAGGTATATTGATGATTACGAAGATAATGAAGGCCACCTGTTCCTTATTTATTGAATGCAAGCAACAATTAGGCTAATTGCATTTTGTGAGACCGGGAATAATCATTTGTTTACACGACGGTAAATTGATTTTGACAAACAAGACAAAATGGCGACTATTGTTATAACAGCCGAAATGAAATTGGAGACTGTAACAGCAATCTGTATTGCTCGTCAATCATCATCTACCTATATGTCATTACATATGTGACATTTTTTTTACCTCTGCCAACGAGGTTGCTGAGCGATACATACTATATGTATTACCCAGTGTCTCTCCAGCTGTCTGTCTGTCTGTCCAAAGGATATCACCAAACGTTCTCAATGAATTTCAATCAAATTTTTTATAAGGATGAGTCGGTAGCAAAGAAAGAAGTGATTAAATTTGAAGCCGTATTCAGGGATTTATTTTCCGATTGAAAGGTATATTTACATTTTTCTCTCATAAATTTATGTATTCGCTCGTATCTGTCTACACAATGCCTCTTCAAGTTCTCGAAGGATTCCAATGATATTTTGTGGAAGGCTGGGACATAAACTAAGGAAGAAGTGATTCAATTATTGGATGGATTCATGGATTCAGGAATATCTTTCGATGTAGTTAGTATGCGGCGTTGGTGGATGTACTCTCTCTCTCTCTCTCTCTCTCTCTCTCTCTGGGTGTTTTCTACTTCTACATGTTTATCTGTCCGTAACAATGGAATCCTCCACATTATTAGCGGCGAAATATCAAAAGGTAAAAAAGAGAAATAAAAAAATGTCGTACATGATAAATAATTCAATGAGATCTTTTTGGTGTGAAAAGACACAGGATGAGAAATGAATAACAATCAGAAAGCGTAACGGTCGTACATACAAACAGACTGAATAATGTATAGGCCGATATTAAATACCTATTCTCTGCTGAGCAGACAGCCACTTCTTCATTTTGCGATCCAAAAACTCCACGCAACGATGAAAACAATGCAAGATACGCCTCCACTGAATCTGAGAAGAACGGCAAGAAGAGAATTATGAACATTTTCGAAAATTTGTCGTCACTTTCATTAACACCTGCAAAACATTTTTCTGTGGAAATATCAAACAGCTCTTATAAAAAGCTAGCTACACCCGTGGAAATTCCACAGGTGTTGACAGCCAGTGTTGAAAGGGCGGGTGTATGCTGGTTTATAGCATTAACATACTTCTTAATTTCCAGGGTTTTTGTACGTCTCAAAACGGGCTCGGAATAGACCAATCCTTTTTTTCTAATTACTCATAGGGGCTTACATTGCTGTGGAAGCCCCAGCTGGACCGATTCACTTCTCTCACCACCCAGTGATCTCATGGCATAAAATCTAGAAAGAGCTTATCGTATTCCTAGTTTCCCAAACCTGTTTCCATCACTTGGAAAGATTATCTATTATCTACTGCCTCTGCCTCTCACCTTTTGTCTGTCTCTTCTCATTCTCTCCCTTATCCCATCCTCCTTGCCCATCCATATTCTTATCTGATTTTTATACAATCATAGATTAGTTTCATATCCGAAGAGAGAAAACATATTTGCTACTGTATCGTCTCTTTTTTTTAAATCTTTTTTTGCTCGATCTCTTCATTATGAATTTTCTTCTTCATCATCATCATCATCATCATCATCATCATCATCATCGTCATGATCCTTTTAGCGTCCGTCGTTGGAAATACCTCTTCCCAAAGATTCGCCAGACTTCGCGATCATGGACGCCCTCTTATATTTTGACAGCCACAATTTCGGATACGATCTCAAGGGATCGACGTTGTTGTGAGTTGTGATGTCCAGCGGTTGTCTGATATTCTTGCAGCATGACCAGCCCGTTGCTATTTTAGCTTTTTGTGGTTTCTATGATATCTCTGATCCCTATTTGTTTTGTGATATAATGTGCTGTTCTGCAATCTCTCAACGTTATGTTAAGCGTGCTTCTCTCCTATGCACGTTCTCTCTCTCTCTCTCTCTCTCTCTTATATATATATATATTTCGATTTTCTACAACTTTGGTTTTACCATCAAAGATTATGTATTATCTCACGCCTTTGCTCTTTCAGCTTTTGCCTGTTTTTATCATCCTCTCCCTTATCCATTCCCATCTTTGTTGGTTGTCCATGTTTTTTTATCTAGAAGTAACACAAACATGAATTCGTGTAATATTGATAAGGAATGCACAAATATTTTCTACTACATCCTCTCTTTTTATCTTTCTCTTGCTCTATCTCTCCGCGAAGAATTTGAAAGTATCACATTTTTTATGCTCTTACACTCTTACCTGCGTTTCAATGATGAACTCATTGTCCCTTGATATCCAACCAACAAGCCTGTCTTTTTCCACGTCTTTCTCTCGTCTCTTTTCCTGCATCGTTCACAGAAAGCACCTTTATGTACTAGGGTTTAGTTTCGTTTGGCACAAGGCTACAATAGTTAGGCACTTGGTGAGACTCGAACCCACTTCATCAGCGAATAGTATTTGTTATAAGGACGTCCAAGTATTTATTTAATATGTTTATCGAGCCTTGTATTAACCAAAATACAATGAAGATGTTTCCTTAGAAAAATGTTCAACTACCGCTTTCGAGCATTATTGATTTTTTGCTTGTATTTCTTCATCGTAAACCGTCAACCAAAGCTGTCAACATTGGTTTCTCTAGTTTTTAAGTGGATCTCGTTGACAGTCCGGCTGGCTCGTTGGCTGGCTATTTATGTGTTGCAGGTACAGACTGCATCACTGGAGACGGTTGGAAAATTCAACATTAACCCCATTTTATTTGTAGAAATGTGTAGACTTCGTTTTTCAGAAATTTCACCTGAATATATATATTAGTAGGGTGGAAGGTCTAATTTATAATGTAAAATTGGTCACTTAGTTTGTGTCGTGCATTCATGCTTGTTTTTTTTTTGTTTGTTTTGTTTTGTTTTTTTGTAGTGATCCAACAAAAGGCGAAACAACTTATTCATTGAACGTGTTTTAATTGATCACCCCAACACTGCATGCTGCCGAAAGACTTTGATTTCTATTGATGAATCAATCATACCTGTCTTAATTTTACTCGCTTTTCATCTCAACTCCTGATATCGTCAGTCTACGGCCGTTAGTTAACAGAAATTGAAATCAAGATAATGTTGTCGCTATCGTTATTTGACTATCAATTTCAATTTGGAAGAATCATGACCAGTAGAAAGAAAGAAATAACAGTAAATGCACACACGCACGTGCAAAAAAAATTGTACGGCTAAAAAAAAGTCCTTTTGGCCTCTGTTGGCAAAACTTTGAGCGTCTCCGGTTGTTTCTGATTGGAATGAGTCAGATTCTGTTTTGTAGTTAAAAAAAAAAAAAACGTCTTTTAACATTTGTCAAACTCTTTTTTTTTTATTCCTTCCTATTCCTCTTGACACGAGTCAACAGAAAGAAGAAAAAAATATAAAAAGTCGCATTCACGTCCTTTTTTTTCTGTATATTTTCTGAGAGTTTTTTTTTGCTTTTGTTTTTTGTCGTTGCATTTTACTTTTCTGTAGGAGAAGACATCGAAGTTTTCAGAAGCTTCAACAGAAAAGAAAAACTGATGCAAATTGAGTAGATTTTTCCGGGGCAGCCCGAAAAGTTTTCTTTCCTCGCACTAAAGAATACCAAACAGATGAGAAAACATTTGCCTCTCTGGTTAGAGGGGAGAAAAAGTTAGATGATGGAAATGAAGGAGGAGACAGAATGGAGAGCACTGAAGAGGAGCAGGAAAAAAAGAGACAGTTTTTTACAAGGAGAAAGTGGCGTGACAAGCAGTGAATATCGAATAAACCTGAGGATCTCAAATTAGAAATTAGGGGTGGATTGGATTGGATTGGTGGGGTTTTCTAAAAACACTGGAATTTTGGAGTAATCACAACTTAACAGGGGCGACTCGTGTCTCTTGGAAACCTGACATACAGTTGGCAACACTGAGCCAATCAAAATAGTCTTTTCCGTGAAATCAAACATCAGATAGATGTCCGCGTTCATTGGACCTCCTTCCTTACTGTGGATGACAGTAGCGTTTACTTAATATGTTAGTGTCTATAAAAGGCAACAATAAAAGCCTGTTCTGTTCAATGTAGGACAGGTGGTCCCGATTGTAAATTGTAAAGTTCCAACCCCGCTCATTCGATGTCGCAAACGGTGAACAAATAAGAAGAAGTACGAGATTTAATGAAAGAAAAACAATCTAAATTGGATATTATTATCCACTGACAATAAGGGGGGACTACAGTGTCAAATCCAAATTCTGTTTTCCATAATTTCTCCAATGTCTACAATCGGGACCACCTTCCGTTCATTGTACCAAAAAGACTTTAAGTGTCCATTGCTTTTTTTCAGGCATCAAAATATGTTTACGTTTCTATACATCAATAGAAAACAGAACATCCAAGATAGAGAGCACCATATACAACTGTCGGATGTGCTTCTTTTTTTAGAAACCGTCAACCAGAACTGTCACCAAAAAATTGTCAACGTAGCTTTCTGTGGTTTTCGAGTTCGTCTGGCTGATTGGGTGGCCATGTATGTATCACACGTACAGGCAACACCAATGGAGTTAAAGGGTTGAAAATTCAAACGTATACCAGAAAAAAACTTTTTTTCATAAAATAATAGTTTAATAGTTTTTCAATTTGCAATGTAAGTTTATGTTAAATTGATTCATAGTATGTGTCCACCAGCATTCATGTTTGTTCTTTTTGAAAATTTAAACTTTTTCAGTGATCACTGTCCAAAAAAAGACGAGAAAAGTAACTTATTTATGGATACCCATTTTTCTAATTTTGGTTGAACACCCCAACACGGCTTACAGCCAAAAGACGCTGTTCGCGTGGCATTTTGAATTGAGTGACTTGTTTGTTTTTTTGTTTTGTTTTGTTTTTGGTATTAGACAAATTTTGTGGATCAATTTTGAACGATCTACGGATGTCTCTCTCTGAAACTATGTCTATAATTGAGTTACTTACTGTATAGAACTAAGATCACCCATCTTATTAAAAATGAAACGTCCACTTAAATCAAATTTAATTAAATTACCTGCAAATACCACACGCCTATTGTCTGTTCCATGGGATTCGTACATTTTACATTATATTCTTCATAAGGAGTATTCCAACACTACCGGAGAGGATGAACGGGTTCACCGGAAGAGGATATATAACCCCTCCCCCTTGCAGTAAACTCTTCCATATTTTAGACAATGCATCACAGACAATCAAAGGTTTGACATAACAGACACGAAGCTCCGAAGAGTGCTTGATAGTCTTGGGATACGAGGATCCTGGATTCATGGATGCCCTGGGCATCTACCACCCGTACCTGGGGTGTTGGATAATGACTCTACAGCCTTGTAGATATATTCGGGGGATGGAAAACCAAGAGTAAACCAAGACAAAAAAAAATACCTGAGTGAAGCCTCCAGGGCGACTGGATGCCAATTGACAAGCTGATATCCAACACATCGTTCCGTTTCCTTTTCAAATACATCAACAATGTCGAAATGGGGGTTCTATCAACTTCTTCTGAATTTGTCTAAAACCAATAAATTTGTGTGGCTCACTTTATCGCAGTATTCACTTTAACCGAATATTGCTGGGATATGTTTGTATCTAATAAGGCCAGCAAAAATTTAAAACTGAGAATACCTTTTTAAAATAACATTGCTTATAAAGCAACTTTGATGATGATTTCCTCGGGATGGAGAGGCTGAGCTCATTAGCCTTGGTTGGCAGACAGTCTAGAAAAAGACAGTCTGTAACTTGAAAAGAATTCGTATCCCGACCAGTGGCTGATGGTTTCACTGGCTTGTGATGATCTTCGGGAGAAGGAAAGGCTATGGGAATAAACCGAAATGAAAGATCCAGTGCGGAGCCGCTAAGGCAGTTGGATGCCAACTTCGACTTCCTTCTGACAGCTCCTGCAACCTAGTTAATGCCAAGTGTATCACTCAGTTCTCCTTTAGATAACAGGAGAATTCTGTCGACTGGGTATTCTTGATCTCCGTACACTTCACCCAAGCTTATGCTCTGGAGACGTCACGTCTCTGACGCTTCTAACAGCTTCAGATACAATATGGGTGCAGTCGAAAACTGCATGAGATGTTATGCATATACAATTCTATATGTATCAATCTCTTCTTAGAAAGCTTTACAGACGTATTCAAAATATACGCATAATTTATCATTACTCATTCAGCGGTGATCGTCAATCTCATAGATCGAACATTGTACGGTGAAAATTTTTGATCAAAATTCAGTGACAACAATCCTCTGCTTATAATGTTAAAGGAACTGTCTTCCCATCATGGAACTGTATAGGCACCAGATATGCTGCTCTGCCTCCAGAAACGACCCCTACAAGGAGAGCGGATCCCATGATCCTCCGGTATTAAAAGAGGCCAACAACGTAATTTGATTCTGGAACTAGCTGGACCCCTGGAATATCCAATATCTCATGCATCGGTTCTTCTCTTACCTTTTACCTCTACTTTCTTATTCTCTTACTTATCCTTTCCAATCTTCTTTGCCAATCCGTGCTTTTTTCTGTCAATTCTTTATAAAATGAATCAGTTTCAGATGTGAAAAATGAATGATGAATGCACAAATATTTCCTACCGCGTCCTCTCTTTTATCTTTCTTAGGATCTATCGCTCCAAAAAGAATTTTAACGTATCGCAATCTTACGGCTTTCTTTCTGACAATTTTTCACTCATTGATAAACAGCCAGCGCGTCTGTCTCTCTCTTTCGTCTCCATCCTTTTCCTCTTCCTCTCTCTCTCTATTTATATTTTTCCTTTTCATTCTTTTCGTTTCTCTCTGGCTCTCGTACCCCCTACCTTCCCTCCTTCACACCTTCTCCCTCACTTTTCCTGCTTCCTTTCCGTTTGATATTATCATGTCGGCCTCTCTGGAAGGGTAACTGATTCCTGATCAGACAGATACTAAACAGTGATCCTATATAGAAAGCGTAACGGTCGTACATGCAAAGAAGGAGGATAATACTATCAACATTTGCCACGCCCTGAAGTATGAAAATCTACTCTTTCTAAATATATCTATATGAATATAATTATTAGATAATTGAGTTATCCACAGACAGCTGTTTCATTGTATTACAACTCATCAGTGTGGCTGTAGACTATCCATTATCCCATCAAGTACCACAAGGTTGGATCGAAACCTTCCCTTCAGACCCAGAGGCTGGCATTTTACCTTTGCCCTACCCAGATCTTGACGGTCAGTAAGGTTGAATTTAATCAACATATTCACTTACGCACAATTCCTCATCTACCAGAGTGCTCTATTCCAGAGTTGGAAGAGCATTGCTTTTATAGCTTATAATGAACGAGTTACCTTACTTAAAGAGTGCTCGACCCTGAATATATATATATATATATATATATATATATATATATATATATATATCATGTATTATATACTAATTATTTCCCAATATCTGTCAATGAAATAATAGGTCATAGAGCCATCAGTCCTTCTCTCTTCCTACCCTCATTAGACTACCAAACATTTTTCATCTTCCCTTTTCCTATCACACTCATAGTATCAGTAAGGGTGATCAATCCTTCTCCCTTCTTACCCACTTTTTAAACTACCTACGTTTATTTTCTCCCCTCTCCCTTCCTACCCTCATTAGATAACCCAACTTTTTTCATCTTTTCTTTTCCTGTCACACTTAAGGTATCAGTAGTAGCCATCAACTGAGCTTGCAATTGTACACACTATAACAATCAGCAAAGTGATGGGTCATGGAATTGTCTAGATAAAGTGGGTAACACCCAGTGACCTTGCTTGAATGAATGATACACAATAATGTTAGATTCTGTGCGGCATTCTATTCTGACAGCAGTATAAATAAATCAGAAACCACCAACCGAAATTGTCACCAAAAATGTCAACATAGGTTTCTCCAGTTTTTAACCAGGTCTGGCTGGCTGGCTGGATATGAATATATCACACATACACAAGTGGCACCAATAGAACTAGAGGGCTGGAAATTTAAACATTCATTCCTTATTAAGTTGATAAAAAATGATTGTTTTTTAAAATTGCCCCTTTAAATAGGTTTTTAATTTGAGGTTCAATTTGCAATGTAAGCTTATGCTAAATTGAACCTTTATTCTGTGTCCAGCAGTGGTCACATTGGATTTTGAAAATGAAGACTATTTTGGTGATCATTACCCAACAAAAGGCGAGAGAAGTAACTTATTCATTGATCACCATTTGTTTTTATTTTTCAATTGATCACCCCCAACATGGCATGCTGCTACAAGACATCAGTGACAGTCTTTATCAGACGACCAGTCAGACTTGTTCTCTCTTACTGTTTGGGTGGGAAGAATTCGAATCATTTTACCAAAAATCTTTGTACGTAAAGATTTTGTTGAGTTCCATCCTTGTTTTGAAGTGAAAGAAAACAAATAAAAATCTCTTCATATTTTCCATAGTTTTGGCTCTTTTCAGTTTTCTAAGTTGTGAGATGAAATGTTAAGTGGATTTACTATGACATCTGGAGTTGCTAATTGCTTTCTTTTACAAAGGCTTTTGCTGTAGTTTTTCCTCCTTTATACCAGGAGAGCTCTCTACACTCTAAAGAGACATGACAGATGATATGATAAAAGAAGAAGAAAGAACATTTTTCCTACAGAGAAAATCAATAATGATATAAGGTTTTTACACATTACTCCAAATTTTCTTATAACTGCCCGGAACTAAAGTTCTCCACTTCAAACCTGGAATTGATATTCTTTTATTTATCTATGTTTTTTTCTCATTATCTTTCCACTTTCAAACAAGGTCCGTCCAGAAAGTATCCAGCTATTTTGAATATCTCGAGAACCAGTTGTGCGGCATTGATGCAACGTGGCAACCAATCAGAAAGGATTCTACTCTGTAAAATATTGTAAGACGTCATTGATTGTGCTCATGTACCGTGTACAGGGTTTTTTCTGGCAAAACATTGAAATACCCACGTCTGTCAACCCCAGCACCAACAATCCAGATTTAATTCCTTGCAAATTTTGACTTACCCCAGAAGCTAAAATTGCCATGGATGAGATTAAAATGAACACAAAGAGGTTGCTTTTTCCAATTCTTAAAGAGACTTAGCAGACTGTTTCAAAATATAGAAGAGACGATGGAACAAGTATGTTAGATCCCAAGAGTTTACAGATAGACCTTGTAATTGGTAATTAATTCTGTCATCTGCTAGCAGTGAGTCAACATTGGTCAGAATTGAGCATTTGTTATTCATAGCAGCTGTTCATGAGATCCGTGATATCACAGGGAGAATTTATTAAACACCTTCATCAAACTTTTCATTCATTCTAATGATTAGAGACAAAACAAATTCAAGCATTGGAGGAAAACAAATTTGAACAGAACTCTCTCTCTCTCTCTCTCTCTCTCTCTCTCTCTCTCTCTCTCTCTATATATATATATATATATATATATATATATATATATATATATATATCAAAACATGTAGTAAGCATATGTGCTAATTTCTTCTCTGCTTGTTTGCGTATTCATCTCGTTGGTTATTTTACCTTCTTATTATGGCATAACAATGAAAATTACATTGCAGAAACTCTTGAGATTTTAGGTCTGATCACGCATTAAAACAGCTTGAGTTAAGTTGAGACTTTAAAAAACTTAGAATTAGGATACTTGAATCATCAAAAATTGATTACCAAATAAAATAGCATTAGACTCTGTAGTGTCAATCCATGCATGAATAACCCCACCATTTTTTACAGGTATATGCTTGTCTATATATCTCGCTTTCTGTATCTTACTTTCAGCAAAAGGTCCAACCAAACTACCATATGTTCCTTCACACTCAGAAAATAGTCTTGATACCCAATGGATAAATTACAATGGCCTCCTATGGACTTTCATCTCACTTTTCAAAGCCAAATATTTGATACTAAATTTGTTTACTATGGAAACCCAATCTTTTAACCACTAAAAGGTATACACATGATACTGAAGATGGGAACCCTTCCCGAAACACGCATAGTGTACTAATTAATTCAAGTTTTAATTAATTAATTAACTAATAAAGTCTCCATGAACTTTTACTTCTGAATTTGTGTCATTCCTAATAGTTCAAATATATATATATATATATATATATATATATATATATATATATATATATATATATATAGAAAGCTTTACATTTATAAACACTTGACATTATGTTAAAAAATTGTTGACACTTATTTTCCAAAATCTGTCAATGCAATTTTCTTCAGTGTTTTACGTATACTTTTTTACTATGATATATATGTATATATATATATATATATATATACATTGCTTACTCTCTTTCTCTCTATATATATACATATATATATCACTCTTTCTCCCTTCAGGACATGGATAACAGTGACTCTCCACTGTTCTATTGCTTTCAGCAATTCTTTTCTCCTTTACACTTTCTAGTACTTGTTCTATCATCCATTTGCACAAACCCCTCAAGTAGGTTACCTGCTGCCTTACTCTTTTTCTCTTATTTTCTTTGCACCCTGCAAGCATTAAAACCTTCCAGGCCTTCCTTCCTCTTCATGGTGTCCTCAAAATTCCAAATATCTCTTTCCTATTGTTAGCTGCAGTTTCCTCGTAGTAATCAATCTCCTAAAAAACTTCTTCATTAGTTACATGCCCTGTATGGGATATTCGTAAAACTTGTCAATAAGACTACATTTCAATTGCTTCAATTCTTTTTCTCCATTTGTGACAAAATTGACCAGAATTCACTGCCATTAAGACATTGCGTAACAGTCCAATACTCTTATCTTTGTTTCTAACACAGTTTTTCAATCTTTTGATATCTTGCTCAGTTTCTGAAAAGCATCTTTTGCAATTCCTATTCGTCTTTGGATTTCAAAACTATAATCATATTTCTATTTTACTGCCAACAGTATTTGAACCTGATAATATACATAAGCAAGGTTTTGAATTTTCTCATCACTTCCCACTGACTCTAACACAACTTCACAACTTCTTCATTCCAGTTTATTCAAAACATTGAACATAGCAATTTTTATCTAGAAATAGATTGAGCAAGTCTTAGCCATTAATATAAATATTGTGTATTAAAGGTCGGGACACAAGGGAATTGTCGGTGGTCAGGAATTAAGGCAAGCATTAACGACAGGATAAGTCCCCGAATATCATATTCGTAAATACATTGCTAATGATTTCTCTGTAGATATGCATTGAAATTCAGGAAGAAATGGATTTTCTTTGGTCAAGAATTAATGTAAATATTACTGTCAGAAAATGTAATGTAAAGTAATTCTTATGATTTTACTATAGAAATGCATCAAAAATAGAGAATGAAAGGATTATCAATGGTCAGGAATTAATGCAAGTGTTACTACCAGAATAGGGCTATTATATGCATAGTAGTAAAATATTGGGATCATCTGTCTGTTGAAGTGTCACTAGTTCTGATCTCAAACAATCGTGATTTATCCTGTAAAATAATTTCCTTAAAAACATATTAGCTAAAGAAAATGTATCCTTTCTCTCCTGTCCAATTACTCTCTCTCCTGTCTTTGTTTTTCTCTCTCCTCTCTATTTTTACCTTTCTATTCCTTTTTAAAGGAGAGACAGAAAGAGAGAAAAATATGATTATGCAAGCTACTTATTAATCTCAGTGAAAAGAATTCACCGATATATCTAATTTTCTATTCGATGATTATTTTTTTCAGAAAAGAAACTATTGATATTGTTTCAGTGGATGAGTCTATCATTTAAAATTGTTGGGAAGAGACATTTCTAATGGCAAAATTGTTACTTTCAAGTGGAAGAGTCTATAATCAGGAACAGAAAGAATCTGTTCAATTTATGAATAGATTGTCAGAGTTAAAAGAGGAAGGATTCATCTGATTGGTCATTTAATGTCTTACAATGCTTTCCGTCAACCAATCAGAATCCATAGTTCATTTGTTCCACTGATGTGAATGTATTGTCTTGATTGTCTGCTGCACGTCTGGATGATATTTCTTGCTTGGTTTCAGTTTTTCGCATTGCTACTTCCAAGCGTAAAGCTCTGGTCAACACAGCATCGGTCAATATCGACTGACAATACAATTGCTACAAATTGTCCAGAACTATTTACGCATCAAAGATGATTCTTCTTAACTTTCACTAATATCAAATTAATATTATTAACAATTTCAACATTTATGGGTTCTTTCTGTATATTACAGTCTGACATACACACATATACACACACAAGCACACATGCACAAACTCACACATGCACTCACAAAAAGACACATATAAGCATGCACACACATACTCACATGCATACATATACATTCATACACACTTGCATACACATACATACACACATGTGAAATGAGTCAAATATATAAAAAGAAAGTGCACACACTAATACATATGCACACACACATTACATACATCGATAAACATATTACAAGCATATTATACATACATGCTAATATTACACACTCATGCGTACATGGGTGGATCAATAAGTCTTTATTAGCTGAATTTTGATCTGAGTTTGTAGCGTTGAGGTCAGCAGGTTGTATTCTCAAATGGGTAATCAGGCAGGGCTGATAGGATACTGGCATGACTGACTGCTGCTCGACTTTAGTTGTGGAGGCCCTCCCTTGTTATATCATCAGCCAAATAAATTAAATTAGTTATATTTATTGACATCAAGTGTGTGAAGAAATGAAGAAAAGAGAATGCAAAAATGTTGTACGGCATGCTGAAATGAAGAAGAGTATAGTAATGAAGAAGTTCATAAATGAATGAGTTCTCAATGGAATGGACCTGTAAATATGTAGAGGTTGATAGTTGGTGAAAGTTTGCTGTGGTCTAGTAGGTGTCGAGTCGTGTTGTTTGAACAGCGCAAAAGTATCATGTGATGAAGTCTCTTAACCACAGGGGTCAGTATGAGGAAATTTCCATAGACATTACTTGGTATGTATCACCACTGGTTGAACAATGGTGTGTCTTTGTATTTTCAGGTGCATGGAGGCCCCAAAAAGAGTTTCTATAAATGGTCTTCTGCAGTGTTTCAATTGGACAGAAAATTTTTATAATGTTCTTCCATTAATTTTCATTACCTATTAGAACTTGAGTTCCAGTCACTAAAATAGCTACCTATTCCCAAATACTCAACTCTTTATTCTCCCCATGTGTTCCAAGGTCTGTATTCATTAATATTGAATCACCGTTGGGTGCTGAGTTGACTCTTAAATTCATGAAGCACTGGATACCTCTTCTATTTTTTGTGAAAAGGATAAGAAATAATGGTGCTCCTCAATGAATAGAATTTGCCTGAAAGTTAAAAGGAGGTAAAATTCATCAGTAGTGATTCCTTTGAAGTTTGAATTTAACTTTTTTACATGAATCTAGCGATTGATATCAAACCCTTCCCACATGTGAGATTTGAATATCACAAACCTTCTTCACCCATCTTTCTGCAAAAGTCAGGATTCAAAATTTTGGCTTCAACCTAAGCTCAAACACATATTGACCAAGCAAGTAGAGCCCCAATACACACCTGCATATAGACTCATACACATAAGTTTAGCACACATATTACACATACATAAAGATGCATGTAAGCATACAAGCATTATACTCCCAACACACGCATGCACACACACACACATTATATATATCCAGTTAAATACTTACATACAGTTTGCCTTGGCTCAGTGGAAGAGTGCCTGTGACTTGTTTGGTAAGCTATAGTTAAATCAATCACTGATTCATAAAAAAGACTTTAAAAAAGGTACTCAATGCCTCTCTGCTTAGCATTCAGCATAAGGACTAGGATTGAGGAAGTTCCCCCTAGAACTAAGCAGTTATGGCCAAATAACATTATGTTGGTTCTCGTAAGATCACCAATTTAGCAACATCAAGTCTGGGGAGTACCTAGATAGGTTACCAATAGGGAATACTAGGCGCCATAAGTAGAGTGAAGCTTTGACAGGCCTGGCAAGCCAGAAGTGGGTCTTACCAACAGTTGCCCGTGAGCATCTAGTTCCACAATTTCCCCTCAATGAGGGTATAAGCAGAGAACAATGATATATGCATACATACAATAGCAACTTATTCACAGCTACTCTACTCTTTTTTCACCTCATATTTCAAGGTCAGTATTCAGTAATAAAGAATCACAGTCAGGAGTTTCTATCCTACCCTCCCCACTTGTAAGATTGGTGCAACACAATCTCCCTATACCCATTTGGCCTTGAAAATCAGGATTCAAAATTTCATCTTCCACCTGAGCTCAAACCCCTTCTAACTAGCCAAGTAGGCCCCCACATATTTGCATATATACATACACATGAACATAGTACACACACACACATGCACACAAAAACAAACATATTACAAATATACACAGAGGTTTGCATACTTACAAATATTATACCCCTTACATACACACATTCAAGGTTCTGGCAACATTGGTAGTCACCCAGGACTCTAAGTGCTAGGGGTTGCCTGGGCCGTTCGGACATTTCAAATTCAAATGGAAAAATGAAAAATAAATTGAATAGATTAAAAACAATTAATTTAGGAAAATTCCCTGCTGTAAAGTCAGATTTTTCATGAATATCTGACAGTTAAATACTTTCTGTTGTGTACAAACCAAGAGAAATGATTGGTGAAGGAAAATTCTATACATTAACTTATTTGGCAAAGGAAATGCTATACTTCAAAGGGCATCGAGGTTCAGTTTGGGTACAAAGAACAGTAGGGCTAACCCTTCACACATCAAGATCACCCCACATTTTTTCAATACAATCACGAAGCCAAGGCTTTGGTTTAAATGATTTCAGTCCAAATTCATTGGCCAAACAGCACGAAGCAGTCATTCTATTCACATTTGGGCCCTTTTCCAATAAAGCATTCCATTTGGATTTTATCAAAGTGCTTAGAGAATACAGAGAGATCATTCTCACCCAAAAGATCATCTCTGATGCTGATCTTCCTGTCACTATAGGTTCCATGAATCTGAACTTGACAATTGTATTATGAATTGCAGTTTTACTAACACCATATTTTGCATTGATTTCACGTTCTGAATAGCCTTTGTTGTGCTAAGTAAGTGTTTATGCATGCTGGATCTTGCTGAGAGAAGGTTTTCTTGATCATTTCATCAGTCACAATATCAGTTATATCCACAAAATTGACTCTCCAAAAGACAAAAAGCGAACAAATAATACATAGCTAGTCAAGAGAAAATATCTGATACAATCTGATGCATTTATTGCAAGATTACATTTTTTCCATTGGTGGTATTGAACTTTTTGGAAGAACTGTACATTCATTGAGTTAAATAATAAAATTGTTGAGTCACAATACCAAGATTCAGAAATAATCCATTTCTATATTAGTCCAGCAGAATTAATCAAAATGTAGACCTTGAACAAATTTCAATAAAGATGAAACTTGGTATATAGATAGAGTATTGGTCTATCTAAAATATTCTCTGAAATCTGTGGAAAGGTTTTTGAGAAACTAAAGCTTCTTTGTTATAATTCATAATTCATTGTCATAAATTACAATACAAACTAGAATGCAATCAGAGGGTGCATACAACTGCCAATGTCATCATCAGGGGCGGTAACAGAATCTTGGATCCACCACACAATTTAATCACTTCTTCCACGGTCTATTGTCCATCCTCCTACCAAACGTCATTCAAATTCATTGAGAACTTTTGGATATATTGTGCGGATAGACATGAGCATATACATAAATGTATAAAAAAAGAATGGAAAAATATCTCTTAATCAAAAAATAATTCCTGGATCCACCCTCAAATTCAGTTTTTTGGGTTTTTTTCTAGTCTACTGGACACCCTTTCACAAAGTTTCATTGAAATCCATTGAGAACTTTTGGAGGTATTGTGTGGGCAGTCATGAAATTTTGGCCATATTATGTGGCGTGGGCATATAATTACAACAGAGGGGAGGTAAATATCTCAAAATTCAATCAGTTCTTCCTCAGCTTATTGTTCACTCTTCCTTGGAATTTCATTGAAATTCATTGAGAACTCCTGTTACACCACCCTAATATCGGGTTTGAATCATGTTTTAGATACAAATATCTTTCCTATATACTCTTAGACTAATTACGTTTGGTTGTTTTTCTCGGAAAACTGTTCTCAGTTTTTAGAGGTCTTTTGATCTGTTCTTTTATATAATTTTCTTCAAACAACGGACAGATCTCACTGCTGTTCTGCCTTTTCTTCTTCTCAATCACTCCAAGTACAACAATCAGTAATAATGCAGTATTGTGTCGGTGCGTGTGGCCTGACTGTTATCAGCGTGGAAAATGGAACCAGCAAATAGAGTTTGAATTCCATTTTGTCAAAGCCCCTTCAAGAACAAGATGTGACACAAGATCGGTTTAATGTGTGGATAGCACACACATGAACATGTGGGTAAAACTTCAGATAAAAAAAATACAGCTTAGCAGTCGCCTTGGCTATCTCAGCCTGCATAGCTACTAAGGAAGGACACCAAGCATCTCATGAGTGGACTCAGTTTGTGTGAGCAGATCTTTACTTAAAAAACAAACATATATATATATATATATATATATATATATATATATACATTAGAATATACCTGTAAAAAATGATGGGGTTATTTGTGTATTGATTGGCACCAAGGAGTCTGAACCTATTTCATTGGGTAATTTATTTTTTCAATTTAAGTGTAATAACTCCAATTTTTTTAAAGTCTCAACTCATTTCAAACTGTTTAATTAAATGATGATCAGACATGAAGTCTTGATAGTTTCTACGATATGATTTTTATTATGTCATAATAGGAAGATAAATCAACCAATGAGATGATCCTATTTGAGCGCAAACAAACAAACAGAGAGAGAATTTGCATACAATCTCATTACATGGTTTGATTATGTTTTCAATCTATCTTACTTAACTGTCATTGACTGTTGCTATAAGAAAAACAGCAGAAATAAGATGAAGGAATAATCTACCGTGTATGCAGATGTTAAATACAGACATTTGATTTAAAAGAAAAAACAATACAAATATCAAACAACATCCAATGTGCTGGTATTATGACTAGGAGACAGTCTACAAAAGCATGATACAGACAGTTATGAAGCTTGGAAAAGTTATAGTGAGTGGTGATCTCATAAACACCCTTGTAAACTAATATAGATGGGCAAACATAGTAGTGAAAAATTAATAATGTCTCTACTTTACATTATTGATTTCCAACATTGTCGAATAGAAAAAATTTAGAGCAATTACAATATCATGGGCTTTGATTAATATAGAAAATTACAGCTATGATTCAATTAAGATATCTAAAATTTTGTCAAATAATTTATTCATTGATAGAATTATTTAATTTCAAAATTATCTGCAAAAAGCTCATTAGTACACATTTCTGGAACTTTACAAAATGAAAACTGATTATCTGGCTCCAATCTGAAACAAACAGCTCTTCAGAAAAAAACAGATTAGAAAATTTAGATGTCATGATTCTTTATTACGGTCGTATAATTTGCTGAATTTATAATTCCAGTTCAGATATTTCCCGAATAATTTGCTTCGCGTGAAAGACAGTTTTAATATTTATTCGAGAGTTACCTCCCTTACATTTTTTTTTTTTCGATTCCGGTGCTTGTATTTACCCCTTTTTTTTAATAAACCAAGAGTTTGTAATATGATAATCATGGAAATATGTTGTTGCTTTTTACTCATTCAAAAAAAAAATATCTGTTGAATTAAAACGAGATAACTTGTGCACCAAAAGTTTAATCTGTATACAGACTAAAAGCAAGCAACAAAATTTCCTTGATATTGTGCCTAAAGCTAGAATACTTCTATATAAAAACACATATATATATTCAATATATTTATTCATATAGTTAAAATCCTCACTCAGGAACAGAGAAAAATAAACCTGGTTGTTACTATTAATCTCATGAAATTGGTGCCGCCAGTTGTAAGAAGTTGAAGATTGATTTGTTCTTGCTCTTAGACGTAACAGGACGCCCCCTATTCTTTGATTCAGTCCAAAATCAAAAGTTATTTTATAAATGGTTCAACTCATCATGTTCTAAAAAGAATAAAATGTAAAATATACCTGTACTCTGCATAATCCAATAAGGGGTTCAGATACTTGTATTATTGAGATTTTGTGCATCAACCGTAGATCAATTTTTTTTGCAAATCATTACTAGTGAGTTCAATCCCCTCTGGGGGCACCCATTCTTCTGATCTGATGTAGTCTTGTACATATCTTTTCATTATTGAATTTCTCAACTCAAACGAAATATCCTGTTTTACAGTTACCTTAACCTCATTTCATAGACAAGAAACAGCAACATTTTCCATTCGCAGTGGGGAAAATGGTTCCCAACTTTTGTTAGCTTCTATTTACTTCTTCTCTTTCCTTTTCCTGTATTTGTTAAAGGCATTATTACCCAAACATTGTGATGCTTTCAAAGTTAACTCCAGTCTTACGTCCACTTGAGCCCCGCTTGTTTATGTCTGATAGTAGATATGTCCCCAAAAGGGCTCAAAACACATCAATTGTGCATGACAGGAATCTTAGTCACTGCAGTTCTGTGGCTCAACTGGGAATGACATACATTCCTGCCATGTTATAGTTAGCTTTTTAAAATGTACACAGTGTATACATCATGTTTGTTTCAAGTTCTCCATACAGATAAGTCAAGAAGGAAAATGCAAAAGAGCGGACATCTTGATGGGTTAAGCTAATGACTGGGTAAAATAAATATAATTAATGATGTTTGTGTCTTTTTTTTTCAGAAAGGTTAGGAAGACGTGTGTATAATAAAGAGTTTTAGGTGAATATGTAAGTCATGGTATCTCATCTTCTGCTGTCTATATATTTCTCTTCACCCTATAATAATTAAGTTGCATCAATACTAACCAAAAGTAACCAGATGCAAGTTGACACATGGCTATATTACACAAGTGTATTATCCTTATATTACTTATCATTGTTGTATTGTATTGTTTCCAACCTTTCCTTCATTATGTATGATGTGGTCAGATTATTTCCCTCTTGTCTGTCTCTTATGAGATCCAATGCAAGGGAGGTAATTCTGGAGTACCCCAACAACACAATCCAGAAAGACAAAAAAAAAAGGATATGATATGTGCTGTCCAACCAAACATGTGCTCTGAGTATTGATTCTACATTCTAGAACCAACAACACCCAACGAAGGTCAGAGGGTACATGGCTGATACATTGTGACAAAATGAATGCATAGATGAGGAGAATAGTCCAACCACATTATCCACAATGATTAATACAGCCCGTCTAATAAAATTCAGACAAAAAACCTTCCCTTGTTGCGATATTTGAATATATGAATAACTTGAATTGTAACTTTGAGTAATTGAAAGTTCTTATTATTTACCAAAGCATAAGTTCTTTGTATTCATTTTCATCTTTGAGGTGTTTATTTTCAAGTTCTGTTCTTTTTATAAAATTGATTGGATTAGTTTTGAGGATTATCAAAAGATAAAAAATGAAAAGAGTAAAAAAATTTCCAGGGAAAAAAAAATTTTGTCATTTCTAAGAATTAGTTCAAGTAATGCCACTAACTCGTATAATAGAAATATTTTTTGAAAACTATCAGTTTATTTAAAATACAATTATCTGAAATTTATTGAGACCTAAGCATTGGTTATAGAAATCATAGGTTTTTCACAGGGTGGGGTGATAACTCAACACCCAAGATGGACTGCCTTATAAGGCTAAAGGGCTCCAACTGGATTGCTATTGATCTATAGCGGGGGGGGGGAGGTTCGTGCCTTTCCCAAGGATATTAGTGCAAATTTGATACAAACTGTTCCAGTCAGAGTTTGAACTCAGTTTGCCAATTCCGTTCTCCCTCTCCTCAGGCCACCCACGCTTCCTAGATTCTATAGATGTTCATGAAAATACAAGCCTGATCTCTGGTGAAGAATTAAAAATTTGGTAAATAATATGGCTTCACACATGAGTTGATTATTTAAATACTTTTGGATGATGGTCACATGAAGGAAATTTCTTTTATAGTTATTTACCAAGTTTCACTTCATTTGTCACAAGGCCAGAATAGTCAAGCACCCAGTGAGGTTTAAAGTCACTATAGAACGAGTTATAGCAAATAATAAATTAAATTCAGTCCGGTAATGGGGTATCTAGTCATAATATAAATACATTTTACTAATGAATTGGTCTGCATAATGATTTTACGGTGATATTGACAGGTGTACTTTTGCATTATATTTTTTGTTCAATTGTATGGAGCAGGCATCTGAAAATCAATATTAGAGACTGATACTTTTTTTGATATTTCGATAAATCTATTTAATGTTTTATTTTTCATATTCAATATCTAAAAAAACATAAAAATATCTTATATTAAATTTGTATTTATAATTAAGAATGAATGCCTTTTATTCCATTTCACTTGTCGCTTGCTAGTTCGATTAATTAGCAAGATTCTTAAATCTTTTCAGTCATATTTGGCGTGTTGAACATTTCATCAAATAGTTGCTTCATTCAGAAGTGGCGTGGTGGCGTACAGAAAGAGTAAAACCCTTAATTCAGCCGTTTTTAGGAGATGATAAGAAACATGTAAGGGAGGTAATTCATTCATTTTGATCTCTATCTTTAGATTTGGAGAAGTTACCTCCCTTAGACTACCATCTCATTTTCTGAATGGAGTAATTGTACCTTTTTTTTTCTCGACATGAATTTACTTAGAGGGTAGAAGCTAAGTGTCACCTCTTCTCACTCTATCTCAAATATTTTGAATTTAATTACCGTTTTTATGTTTATTAGAAACCGTCAACCAAATCTGTCACAAAAACTATCGACACTGGTTTCATCAGTTTTCAAGGAAACCTGGCTGGTTGGCTATATATCTATGGATATATATATGACGCATACAGTCCACACCGATAGGGCTAGAGGGCTAAAAAGTTGAACATTCACTCCTTATTATGTCGAGAAACAGTTTGTTTTTGTTTTTTGAAAATCCTCTCACACAAAAATGTTTTTAGTGGGTGGTTCAATTTACAATATAAGTTTTTGCTAAATCAATCTCTTAGTTTGTGTCTGACAGCATTCCTGCTTGTTTTTTGAAAATTTAAACTTTTTTAATGATCACTGCCCAAAAAAATTCGAGAGAAGTTACTTATTCATTCATCGACCCTTTTTCCGATTTTCTAATTGATCACCCTGAACACTGCATGCAGCCAAAAGATGTTGGTCACTTGACAGTTTCTATCGAGTGACCAACCAGACCTGTCAACTTTGACCTTTTCAGCTGCTGTTTTCCTTTGAGAAACATGAGAATTATTCCCATCCTCTCTCTCTCTCTCTCTCTCCCTCTCTCTCTCTCCCTCTCTCTCTCTCTCTCTCTCTCTCTCTCTCTCTCTCTCTCTTTCTCTCTGTAAGAAGGTAAGTTAAAGGTAATTTTAATCTTAATATCCGAGATGAAGAATTATCATTATTATACACTAATCAACTCAGACTAGTGTCCTCATCTTGGTTGTAATAGTCATAATGTTTCAGCCATCGTACCCCCCCCCCCCGCTATCTCTCCAGATCTGTTCTGTGAATTTCAAACTGAACTATTCATTCCATTCGTGGGAGTAAATTGTTCCTGCTACACTGTCTATACCAAAGGATATTTAATAACAGTTAATTCTTTCCAGTTAAAAGGTAGACAAGAACAAATTAACTAGAAAAAATTAACTGATAACAGATATCCTCTTGCTGGGACAGCTGAATGAGAACAATCTACCTCCACCCATTTAAGCTTTTTCATTTGATTAAAATATTTCACAAAGACGATGAAAAAGCTGTTCTTCAGTTTTATACAGAATTTATACAGTTTTATACAGAATTCATCGCTTTCAGATTGTGTATTTTGTCCAAAGTGAGGTACAAAGTGCAACTTTTCTCCAATGACTAACATGTTTTATTGTTGTTGGATATTCAAAGACTCAAAATCCAGAAAATTCACATGTTCTTTGGGTTCAGAGCTGGTTTAAGATTAAAATAAATCATTGATACTTTTATTATCATTTTTTTTTTCAAATAATAGTATTTAGGCATAAGACTAAAACTTGATTATTCTTAAAAATTGAAAATTTCCCCCTAAGAAATGAATGTAGAATTACTTTTTCATCATCTTTGTAGAATATTTCAATGATATCAAAAAAGCTTAGGTAACAACCTTCACAGACTCTTTTTTAAGATAAAAGAGATTTGAATTCTTGAAAAATGGTTTGCTATGTTTCATGTTGGAGATCCTTATAGAACAGGTAGAGAGTTGAAGCTGATAGCAATCAAATGAAAACATTGCTTGAGAATAATCAATATTATATGACACAGGAGATACCTTACACACTCAAAATATCCAAATTAAGAACTAAAATTCATTTCTATCTGTTTGGTTATGTCAGTCACTTTGATGAGTGGCTTCCGCATAAGTTGAGCAATAAATAAACTTCACGGACTGTATTTCCAAGAGTTATTTGCTACTTAAATGTACAAAAAAATGTTCCCTTTTTCAAACAAATTGTAATAGGTGATAAAAAGTGAATACATTACAACATGAAACACAAGGGATGAAGGAGCAAGTGAAATGAACCACCACTAACTATTCCAAAGGCTAGTCTTCATCCAAAGAAGGCAATAATGTGAATATGATGGAAGTGAGTACTTAACTGTGTTCTTCTTAGAGAAGCAAAGTATTGATTTGAACAAGAACTTCTCCCAGTTAGACCAACTGAAGGCAGAGATCAATGAAAAGTATCTTTGATCAGTCAAGAGAAAAGGTAATATATTCCATCAGGGTACTACAAGATTGCTGGTTCCTCTCGTGACCAGGTAAAAATTGTTGAAGCTTGGCTGGCAAGTTTTCACTCATCCATCTTACTCAACAGATTATGGGTGTTTCTATAGGTTTTATTTGTGGTTGACTCCATTAAGATTGGATTTATAGTATAGTATCAGGCTTCAATAGAAAAAATTGGGTGCTTGCTTCATGTTTTTAGAATGGAACATGGATATATCATTCAGCTGAGACAGGGGGGGGGAGGCTTGTAAGTTAGAGAGAGACAAATTACAGAGGAATAAACAACAGGTTTTTCATGTAAAAATACTACACTATTTATTGATGTACATGAATTATAAACTTGTAAGATGAATGGTGGTGGATAATGTGTAGTGAATGTAAAGTCTTTTCAAGGTGTAAAGTGAAAGTCGGTAATCAAGGTACTTGGCTTGTGATTGAGCTGTTGCATTGTCATATACATCTGTTGTTGTCAAAAGGATTTTCCAAACTGTCCTTTAATCTCTTGACTTTCCCTGAATAAATATGGTGTTCTGTTTTCTCACAAGTTCAGTCATTATTGAGAATTCTTGCCATTTAAGGTACAATGGGATAATTTCCTGGAAAAATGATTAGCCTTCAGCTAATCCTCAGGTGTGTCCTGTTTCAATATTTGTTTTTTGTCTTTTCAGGTAAATTGACAAATGAGAGAAGAAGAGTGTGAGAGAAAGAAAGAGAGTCTATGTGTACTTGTGGTATGTTAAACTGAGATATTTAATTTAGTTATATTTTCATTTCAATGGAATCTTTTTTCATACATATATTTTTTTATCAAATTAGGATCACTGCAAGCACTTTCAGATTATGAGTCTTTGTTGAATTCTCTTAATGAAAAGAAATCAGTTCCCTGAAAAACCCAGAAGACATACCTAGAACACATCATTTCCAGTAAATTCTTGATTAGTTTTTTACCTTCAATTTTACCTAATTTCAGTTGTTTTTTATTCAACTTTCAATTCAGGCCATTGTTTCTCTGGCAACGAATAACAGCGCATTCGGAAGTAAAGAGTTATCCTTCGGTTAGAATTGAATAATAAAGATTGATTTATTAGGACTACTTCCCCCTTGAACGATTCTTTGTTAAGAAAGATAAAAAAGGTGTGGGCGGAATTATGAAATTGCCCAAAACGTGGCAGAGGAGGTTGGAAAACGGTAGAATATATTGTTCAATGAAGTTAGTATCGAAAATGAAAAAATTATTTTTTATTTTTACTTAACAAACTAAACAAACTTATTTGGTTACCAAAAGTTTCAGGACCTGTCATTTTTTGACATCTTAGTACCAAAATATCTTGTCAGTTGTTCCAGGACTAAGAAATTTCTCACAAGATATTTTGTCAACCAGTTCCAGTTGGTTAGACATGACAGAAGCTGGGTACATTGTATGTTTAAACAATGAGACAAACAAAAAGATTTTTTTTTAATTTCTAAGAAATATTTGAAATCCTCTGATTTATCAGAAACCGTCAACCAAAACTGTCAACATAACTTTCTTCAGTTTTCAAGCTGATCTGGCTGGCTATGTATGTACATATCTTGGGTACTGGCCACACCAATGGAGCTAAAGAGTTGAAAGTTCAAACATTGACTCCTTATTATGTCAATAAAAAATTTGGGGTCGGGTTGAAAATTCAGATTTTTACAGGGAGGTTCAATTTGCATTGTAAGTCTATGCTAAATTGATCCCTTAATTTGTATTCAGTGGCATTCATGTTTGTTTTTTGTTTTTTGTTTTTTTCTAATTCAGACCTTTTTTAGTAATCATTACCCAAAGGAAGGCAAGAGCAGCAACTTGATCACCCTTCTTTCTAATTTTTAATTGATCATCCACAACACCACATACTTTCAGAACATGTAGTTCACAAGATGGTTTCTAATGAGTGACTACCTAAACCTATTTGCTTTATATATCCTGAGTTTTTCTTTTGTTTTCCGTAACTTCTTGGGAGCAGCTGATAAGATATCTTGTGAGAAGGACGGTGAATCGTATAGTGATTGAAGACATTTTTTGTAGATGGTGATGACGGCATTTGAACAAATGGTTGTCTGAGAGTGGCTGACAAGATATTTCACTGATATGATGTCACACAAAAAACATCCAGCTCCCAAGAGGTAGAAATCTTTGATGGTGTTAAAACTTCCCAGAAAGTACGAGATTGTATCAAAATGAACTGTTGCATCATTTGTAGAAAAATGAATTCCTCCTGTTAATCCTAGACGGTGCAATCTCCTGACATTTTTTAATCAAACAAATCCAGATCATTTTCTGGAGATCTTTGAAAAAGGATTCTTCTGTTTGATACATGTTTTATATTTTTGCAACTCAGCCTCATTTTGGAATTCGCCATTAGAAACTGTCAACTAAAACTGTCACAAAAACTGTCAACGTAGCTTTCTTCAGTTTCTAAGCTAGTCTGACTGACTGGCCATGCATTTATTCATCATGGCATACAAGCTGTATCAATGGAGTTAGAGGGCTGAAAATTAAAGCATTTATTCCTTATCATATTTAGAAAATACTCCCCCCAGAATTTTTTTAGTAGGGGGGTTTCAGTTTATAATGTATGTTTATGCTAAATTGATCCACTTATTTTTTTTTGTTGAAAATTCAGACTTTTTTAGTGATCCCTGTTCAAGAGAAGGTGAGAGGAGTGACTCATTCAATGATCATCCCTTTCTTTTTCCAATTCTTTAATTGATCACCCCCAACACAGCGTGCTGCTGAATGATTTTGAGTGACTAACCTGACCTGTTTGTATAATATTTATTTATCCTGTTGGATTGATATCAAGAATTTGCTTCTTTCTTTTTTCTCCCGATTTCCTTTATGTCAGAATCATTGATTGAAGTTCAATTCTGTTGTTTTGGGCCTCAGTTTTTCCCAGTTTATTGATCAAACTTTGATCAGGTTCCTCGTCTTCCAAATATTTTGTCTGTTGGAAATTGATATTTTACTCTGTTTAACTTAGTAGGCCACAAGACAAAATAATACAACTGAACAGTTCATGCATTGAGATGTATCAAAAGTATTTTTTTTTTTCTTTATACCTTTACTCCTGAGCTTTTTTCCTGAAAACATCAAAGAACTATCTATGACCTGTTTTTAATTGATCACCCCACAACTACTATTAGAAACAGCAAACCAAAACTGTCAACATGGGTTTCTTCAGTTTTCAAGTTGGTCTGGCTAACTGGTGATGTATGTATATATTGCGAATACAGGCCACAGTAAACTAGAAGGATGAAAATTTTAACATTTACTCCTTATTATGTCTATAAAGAATGTTGGGGTTTTTTTTGTTTTTGTTTTAAATCCCCCCCCCCAAAAGATTTTTCGGAGGGGGTCAATTTGTAATGTGAGTTAGGGCTAAATTGGTCACTTAGTTTATGTTCAGTTTGAGAGAAAATCAGATTTTTATGGTGATCACTGGCCAAAAAAGTAAAAGAAATTACTTAATGCTCGATCACTACTTTTTCCAATTTTTCAATTGATCACCACCAACGTGGCATGCTGCCAAAAGACAGTGTCCATTGACTGACTAACCAGTTATTGATATCATCATATATATCATACCATTATCAATTCTAATCAATTGTACCTTTCCTTCCAAGTATTATTATGTCAGTACAATATACATATCTATATGACTACCAAGGTGGAACTTGTGGCAGAGAAAATAGTATAACTGCATTAGGTCACAAAATTTTAGAGGCCCCTAAAAAACATATCTTGAAAAAAATATTCCAATATTTTTTTTTTTGCAGGTAATAAGTAAAATGTCTTGAATAATCTTGTTTGAAGATTTATTATGTTACATCGAGATAGATTATGGATTCGTAAAGGATCAGTTACGTTAAATCAAACATCATGATTTTATAAATATGAAATTTATGTTTTATTTGAAAATAATAGCTTAATACAAAATATAAGAGTCCACAAGAAATGTTATTTACTGAGCCCTCATCGGTGTTAAATTCATCCCCGCCACAAGACAAAACACTTGCACTGTTCTTTAGACAGGATTTCGGGGAGGTTAACCTTGATTAGGAGCATCTTCACTCTAACAAGAAGAGACATTGCAAACGACTTTTTATACTCCAAATGACACAATCTTTTAGTAACAAAGGAGAAAGAAAAGAACGAAAAGAGAAAAAGTTGCAAAATTTAGTTCAATTCGCAGGAATTATCTGGTTGAAGCAGAATTCTGAGTTACTTGAAGTGTGGTGGATTTTGTTTA
>OY735229.1:46863710-47278884 GCA_963457665.1 Thysanoteuthis rhombus
CTACTTAAACCCAAGGGAGAGTGTCTATAAATGCATGCCCAGTAAGGTCCCCTCTAATTGGCTGCCATGCTTCATCAAGGCCACACAACTAGTTCTTGAGATATTCAAAATGGATAGATACTTTTCTGAAAGACCTTGTATTATTTGACTCCTGGTTCAGGAAAGGTTTTTCAGGTTTTAAAATGTCGACTCTTACACCATGATTTTGTTGTTTACATTTTTGGTCTATTATGTTGATATCGAGACTTCTACACCCCCTAGATTAATTTCTTCAGGCAGGAATCTCAGTTGGTTTCAAACAGAATGAATTGTTATTCCAAGATTTATAGTTATCAGCATTTGCAACTTAACCATAGCAATAGAACCTCAGGTCAAACAATGTATATACATATATATTTATATATATATAGTTTAGAAAGCTTTACAGCTTTAAGCACAAAACATTAAAAAATCTTTTCAAAAGATTTTTTTGTGTCACTTCAGTCAATTATTTCCAAATATCTATGTAATTTATATAATTTTCTTCAGTGTTTTTTCCCCTGTACTTTGTTATTACGGCACAATGTGTAAATCAGTTGTAAACCATGTAACTGACTTAATGATTGTAAAAACAGTTATATTAACATGGCACCCCAGCAGTGTTGATCAAACACCACCTCCCTTTCTTACTATATAGTTTACTGGCATATATGTAATTTTATATAAGGTTTTATGTGTATTGTATACTGATATCATTTTATACTACATATCTGTTTTTTGAGACAGGGCTTACTTACATAGGTTACCCAAAAAGCTTTTTCAACGATGAGGGATCACTAAGTACAATAGCAGATGTGACTTGCTCTTTGGGTCATTTATCTTTATCTCTCTCTCTCTCTCTCTCTCTCTCTATATATATATATATATATATATATATATATATATATATATATATAGAGAGAGAGAGAGAGAGAGAGAGAGAGAGAGAGAAAGAGACTGACAGACAGACAGATAGACAGAGAGAGAATAATTTCTTGAGGCAGGCATATCAGTTTGTTTCGAAATCACCTTAGCAACCTCTCAATAGCATCTCACAGCTGACTGAATGACCCCTCTCTTCCTTACTCTCTCTTTATATATATATATATATATATATATATATATATATATATATATATATATATATATATGTGTGTGTGTGTGTGTGTATATATAGAAAGAGAGAGAGAGAGAGAGTGTGAGTGAGAAAGAGAAATTATTCTCTCTTTCTCCCTCTCTGTATCTCTCTCTCTCTCTCTATATATATATATATATATATAGAGAGAGAGAGAGAGAGAGAGAGAGAGAGAGAATAATTTCTTGAGGCAGGCATATCAGTTTGTTTTGATATTACCTTAGCAACAGAGACCAAAAACTCGGGGTCAACTCAGAAGCACTTCCACTTTGTCTACTTATTGGTTGATCTATAGTGCAGAAATACACACACACAAGCACACACACACACACACATATATATATATATATATATATATATATATATATATATATATATGTATATATATATATATATATATGTATACACACACACATACATAAATATATAGATAGATAAAAATATCTGCAGACAGGCAAATAAATCAACTCAGTGAAATGAATACATAGCTAAATATACATGACTTATCAGATTTTTTTATTGATCATGGATTGCAATATTGAACGATTGAAGTCTACCAACAACCTTAAGTCTTTTTTTCATAGAAAATAACCTCATATACAAAGTCTGAGCAGAAAACATACAACCATTTTAAATATTACAAGAACCATTAATGCATTTACTCTCCTGTGGGGTTATTCAGTCAGCTTTGAGATGCCACTGAGAGAGTTTGTACATGTGTGATACTGGCAAACCTAGCAGTGAACGGTATCAGTGAGCAAAGCTCAAACTCTCGCACAGACAGTTTATATTCACGTCATTCTAATGCCGTTGGGAAAAACATGAATCCATCTCCTCTCTCCCTAGCTGTGGATAGATGATAGAGTAGATTTGGCTCTCTGGCCATGGTTGGCAACCAGTGTAGGATACAGACAACTCTGATTCCAGACCTGCCTAAAGAGTAATAGGTTCTGTCCGGCTATTTGCCCCAAGACACACCCATGATGAAATCATTTGTGGTGCTGGAATTTTTTATGGATGACATTTTAACCAGTTGAATTTTCCCAACTACCCAACTTGGCAACAGAGAGGATTCAGGATTTCATGGAACACCAAAGTTCTAGGAACCTCCTCCAGGGATTCTGTGAGAAATATATGAAACCGAAAATTGTTATGATATCATCTCACAAAATATTTTATATTGCATCATGCCAAAATTCTTTGAATCTTTGTGAATGAGCAAATCTCTATCTAAATTTCCTAAGTGTGGAATTATCACTATCATCCATAAGAGTATTTGAACTAATATCCTCATCTTGATTGTTATATTTACAACATTTCGACTGTTGCACCTTCCAGCCTTCCTCAGGTGTCTGTTGTGTTATGTAACTCTCTAGGAATTTAGAACCATAATTTTTATGCAACTCATGTGAATAGACTGTTCTCATTCCACTATCCATGCTGGCAGAGCAATGTTATCAATTAGACTCAATACACACAGTGGCTAAGGCCTATGGAAAATTTGGGGCCTGCTTAAAGTATATTTCATTTAAGAAATTTAGATACGTTTCATTTTCGAGCTTCTTTTCTTTTTGTTTGATATATAAGGAATATATAACATACGAATCATGAAAATATGTTAGAAACTGTAAACATAGGCGTATTCAGTTTTAAAGTGATTTTGGCTGGCAGGCAAGCAGGCTGGCAGGCAGACAGGCAGGCTGGCAGGCAGGCTATCACTCTATATATCTATGTGTTGCTCAAACTGGTTACACCAATAGAGCTTGAGCACAGGAAATTTAAACATCCACTCCTGATTATGCATCGGAAACACTTTTTCTATTGTCTTTTGAAAATCCCCACCCTAAATAGTTTTTCAGTGGCAGTGGTTCAATTTACGATGTAAATTCATGCTATATTGGTCACTAAGTTTATGTACAGCAGTATTCACATTTGATTTCTGAAAATTCTGACTCTTTTAGTGATCAATGTCCAACAAAAAGCAAGAGAAGTAATTCATTCAATGATAACCGGTTTTTCTAATTTTTCAACTGATCACCCCAACATGGCGTGCTGCCAAAAGATGTTGGTTACGTGATGGTTTCTATTGTGTGACTAACCAGGCCTGTCGTTATTTGTTTTTTCTCTATTTTTTTTTTCCCAAGAAACATACCCCCCCCTCCGTCCGCCTTTGATTAAAATAAAATAACATGCACCAAAAGTATATACTATATACAACCTATGAAAAAAAGCTCAAAATACTCGGCAAGTATCCATAATTTGCCAGATTCCATCCGTCCACATTTAGCTCAGAAATTGCTAAAATTGTAAAAGTCGTTGCCACTGATCTTCCAAAATTGATGCAGCTGGGCGTTTAAAATTCAGGATAGACTCATTTATGCACTCAAACGTAACAGGACGCCTAAATATTTTGGGCTTAATACAAAATCTGAAGTTATTTTATAAACAAATTAACTTATGATATTCTGGAAAGAATACAACATTAAGAATGCTTATACTTAGTATGATTCACAAAGGGGTTAAAATAAATCTAATTACTAAAATCATCAGAGAAGATTTAGTAAGTAATAAATTATAATACCTTCTTTCGGATGACAACCAGGTATGATCCCAAATCGAAAAACACGACAAGATATAAATAGACAGAAGTAGAAGAGAATTCCCTGGCTCTGTTCTTATCACATTTTGGCTGGTCCATTCTCCAGCCTTTGTCAATTGCATAAGCCATAAGAAAAAAACAACCAATCTCTCCAAAACACAGAGTAGTTCAATTATTTGAACAAAATTTGGAATGTTAATGATGTATCTACCATTATTCTCACCAAAGTTGTTGCAGGATTTTGGACACATGAGCGATTGTCTGTAAGAACCACTTGTAGCTTGCCAGGCTTGTAGGAGCCCCATTCTGCTTACAGCTTCTAGCATTCCCCAATGGTCACCCATCAGGGCACTGACCAGGCTTGACTTTGCTCAACTTTGGTAATCTCACCAGAACCAGAGTACCCAATGTGATCTGGCAATAACTCTTAAGACCCAGGGATAGGTTCCTCAATCCTAGTCCTTACCACTGGGCCACAGTGATCAGTGGTTCTCTATATAACAGCTATTACCACTTAAACATATGCTGGCTACAAGATACAATCACCTTCCAAAACAACTATTTTATGGAAAACATAGTAAAAGGAGAGTCGATTAACAAAAACAAATGCTCCAAAGACCTGGACATTGACGTCAACTTTGGGAAGTGAATGGCCCAGAACCAACATGTTTGGTCGAGTAAGATCGCAAAAGGGTCTAATGCAGCAGAAATCAGGAGAATCGCTGAAACTGAGAGGAAAACATAGAGTACTCGAGGCCTGACCTACCATCACTCTATCCGCAGGATCAGCAATCATGTTTCCTATGAGTGTGATAGATTTCGAAGCCCGATTCAGCCACATCAGTTGCCTCCAAACTCTCTACAGCTACCGTACCATGCAGAACTGAACCCATCTTTGACTTCAAAAGCTGATCATCACTAGATATACACACACAGTATCTGTTCATTACAGCCAAAATCTTTTTGTGTACAAACTTCCTCTCTGTCTGCTCCTTTCATCATGGCAACATAACGAATGAGAGATGTAGGTAGCCTAATGGTTCACAGCACTGACAATGGAATTGGTGAGTTCAAACCCTGAATGAGGCAGTTAGTGCTCCCTTTGCACTAATGCCCTTCGGAAAAGCATGAATCTACCCCCCCCCCCAGCTATACAGATTGAGCCCTTTAGCCTTAGTATGCAGCCAGTCTATGAGATGAACAACTCCGATTCCATAAAAGGAAAAGGTCAACCCACTGACAAGTGTTGTAAGAGGTGGGCAACAGACAGAGTAGCGTATATGTTCCTGAAACATGCAGTTAAGTGGGCTCTGGTGAAATCTCAACGGGCCTAGCAAGCTGGAAATTGATTAGAAATAGCATTCCAAGGGAAATCATGAATCACCATCAGCCATATATGCTGTTTTTTACCTCGTAAATTAAGCAGTGGTGCTGGTAAAATCAAGTTACCCTGATCGAAATTCAACCAGTATGGTTTTGAATCATAAATTTATGATTTTTTCGAAAATCGGTCTGGTTAGTCACTCAATAGGGTGATCAATAGAACCATTGTAAAAAAGGGTGATCAATGAATAATTTACTTTCCTAGACTATTTTGGGCTATGATCACTAAAAAGGTGAAAATTTCCCCAAAATGAGAAAGAATGCTGCTGGACACACACAACTACAATTAACCACCTCTTAATTTCCATCAAGTGATTCAATGACTTCAGGTATTTGTTTCAAACTTCCTATTCTCACTTTTAAACCCAAATCCACACACACACTGGAATTCAAATAAGTGTTGCTGTTTCCAAACTTTTGTGCTTCCATATTGTTTATTAAATCCACCATTATGTAGAATAAATCTGGTCCTTCTCCACACCACACCTATCAGTGCATTTTTGTGACTCATTAAAACATCAGCCACTGATACCTGTTTACTTCACTGACATTCTCATTCCCAATGCAAATTACAAAGAAAACACATTCTTTTCCATTCATTAACCAACACTTGCTCTGACTTCCCTTTCTCTTGGTTTCAGTCAATAGAGGTTATTACTACTACTAAAGCATCCTGTCTACCAGGACAAGTTATTAATGAATTAGTATCTGCTTGAGTGCACATTAAGGCTCTTCATCTTGAAAATAAATTAAACAACATTATTTCTTTTTTGACTTGAAATAAATTGGGTATTTTTCTTTGCACAACAACTGTGATTCAAGTCACTGGACACCAGGGATGTATCTGATATTAAGCTGATAAGAACAGGAACTACACTTTGCTCTGAGCTAAAAGGTCAAGAGGCCGTCATCTTCTGGGACCACAGAATAGGCCCAGTAGGCAACATGCTCTAGTAGCACCAAATAAAGTTATTATTTGTTCATAATTTCATTCCATACTCTCATCTAAAATTAAATATTTGATAATCCCTGCAATAATACATTGGGCCCAGCCATTTTTAGATTGGCCATTTTTGATGACAGAAAATGGCTAGATTTTCACCATTGTTCAAATAATGTTATTCTTGATAAAAAAAATACTGTATTTCAGCAATCTTTCAGTTAAGAACCAATGCCGTTTTCAGCATGGATAAAAGTATAATCATATTACATATTGATCAGATAATAACACAATAACGAAAATAAAGGCTATAAATTTGTTATTTTTTAGGCTTTATTCTATTGTAAAATATCATAGCAGATGAATATGGTGTAGTAATGGCCAGCTGGAAGGCTCACTAAGGAATTTTAATTATGAAGAGCACATCATAAATATGATAGTTCTATACAACAATGTAATCATCAGAAAATGGAATCTATCCAGATACCTTGAAAAAACATCTACCCAGTAGCCTTTTTAAATTTTTTAAAAGAAATCTAGCCAATTTTAGCCATTAAAAATGGCCGGAATTGATGTGTTAATGCAAGGATTAGAAAAATGTTGGTAGTTGGATAGGAGGCAACTACTTTTTCTGTAGAAGACTGCCAAATGCAATATATACCCAAAGAAAGCCGGAGAATGTATCAGCCAAAATGCAGTAATTGAAACAAGAAAGATGAAGATTATCATACACTGATTTAGTCCTTATAAGGTTTTTTCAGTAGTAACCTCTGGCCTTCTTCAAGTGTAAGTCATAGTTGGTAACCTTCTTGGAATTTCAAATCAAACCTTTTATTGAAACATTAAAATTTCAGACAAATAGATAAAGATATTAGTCTGAAACAATAATCTGAAATGCGCAGAATATTGGAAATATTTGTCTCAAGACTTCAGAGAGTCATTAGAAAAAGAGAGAAAGGTAAGTACACTGGCAGCAGCTTCAGCTGTCACTGCTTGGACTCTATTATAACACGTTACTCTTTACTAAACACATTATGAGAAATAAACTTAATGACATCAAGAACACGAAGTGGCATCACTCATTTTGCCCCAGCACCATTTTACCTGTAGTTCGGGTGAAGAGATAGATTCATGCCTTCCCTGGAGGGCACAAGTGCGAAGTGAACACCAACAGCCTCATCTGAAGTTTAACCCTGGTTTGCCAAATCCATTTGGTGTTCCATTACCCTGGGGTACATGACTGACTTTTTGGATGCCGGATCTGAGAAAACGCTTGCCACTTTATATTTTCTCTCAATATATCTATATGTTACGCTGAATCGGTGAAAGCGCCTAACGCCTAATCGGCAAAATTCTCTCTTTTTTTTTTTTTTTTTTTTTTTTGTTACAAAAAAAATAACTTGATAAATAATAACTTAGTTTCAATTTGAACGAAAAAAAATTATTTAATCGAAACAAAGATAGAGAAAAGAACTATTTTTCGGTCAAAAGTTTGTGTAATCGACGTAAAATCAAACTTTTTTTTAACCAAAAATCGGTGATTTTCGTCAATTAAGCAATCTCACTGATTGGGCAACTTCTCTGCTCAGTACATGATAAGACCTGGTGCACAAGTTTCGTTCGGTTCAATTATTTCGGCTTTTTTTTGCAAAGGTGCCGCGGCGCCGCTTCGGTGAGTTCCTGTAGCACTGCACCCCTCCAGCTTCCTGCTCGTCCAACCCACACCTCCTGGGAGGCACCATTTTTTTTTTCCTGTCGGAATATTATTGAACGGGGAACTGTTTTTATCAGCACCGTCCATGACGTAGCAGCTTGCCTCCTACTGTTGCAAATAATCCACAGACAAGAAAGGAACGATTTGTGTGACAACATTAAACACACAACATTAATTGATAAACTGTTTCTTTTCTCTCTTGTCAAATACTTATAAAACCGTGTCCTTCTTACAGGAATATTACCAGTTCTCTGTGAATGGTAAGTAATTGTCTTATGCCTTCATTTTATTCTAATTATCCTTTATTTATTATTTTTGTTAATTTTATGATCTGGCTTTCAGTTTCAAAAAGGATTTGTTGAAGAAAAAGAAAATGTATCTGGAAAAAAAAAATAAAAAAAACAAACTATGGGATTTTTTTTGAAGCCTTTAAGAAAATAGTTTATTTAATGAGTTTATCTTTTTATTCTAAACTAATGCCATGGTTTCGTTTTATTACGTTCTGTTGTTGAAAACTGTATTTATTTAGTTTTGGGGTGTGTCTCTCTAAAACTAAAAACAAACATTAAGAACACCATCAATTATTGACTACTATTATTTACCTTCCTCTTATCTCATGAAGGTAAATACTCAATAGTAGTTCAAATTAAATCAAATTGTTACCACAATATACTTCATTCAATAATAAAAAAATAAATTATGAAATAATTAACAAGTTAACTTATGAATTATACTTTTTATCGTGCACTATCCCCTATAAACGAATGATAAGTAATATTGAATATCAATGTTAGATATCAATTTTTAAAAGATTGAATTGATAAAATTAGATATTAGATTAATATTTTGTGATTGTATGCTTTCCCATTCACTCGTAATTATTTTTTGGTGATTATTTCACCAGCTGCGAGTTGTGTCCCGTTTTACCGACATAAAAAAACGGAAGATCGTCACGAAAACTGATATAGATAGAATGCCTGGTTAATTTTTATTCAATTTTAGATGAGGGTCAACAAAAGCCTAAGGGAAAAATTTCGAATGTTTGGAAAAAACAAAAACAAAACATTAAAAAATGGTATGAAAAAAACCTACATAACACAATAGCTTTTTTTTTTTCAAGAGAACTAAACTGGACTTGCTCACTCAGATGATATAAAAACTAAAAAGCCACCAAAATTACGATGAAGGCAAATAGTATCGAAAATTAATAAAATTGCTTTACAAATGAAAATAAATAACAAAGAACTACTGTTCATGTGGATCTTTTCTTTCTGTACCTTTCTGGGTATTTTTTCATTCCTTTTTCTTGCTGTTTACTTTCATTTTAATTTCTCTAATTAAGCAATAATGACAGTTGACAGGTAAAAAGACCAAGTTCTTATTTTAAAGCTCTTAAATGTCCATATGAACATTTAACATAAGTTCTACTGCATTTCTATACAACACTACTATAATAATTTAATTAATTATTCTGCATTGTAGGTTCTTGTCATCTCTGATGATATTTTTACTGTTCTGAATTCTTTCTGAAAGGACCAACCCCTGATGAATTATCAAGACTTATCTATCTCACTTCAAGAATTAAAATATCATTACGAACTACAATGATCAATAATTGTTTATTGTCGAAATTTGAACTTTTGAGAAACTCTTTAGGCCTTCCATAATTCAAGATTTCAATAGTTTGTCGAAGAAATGATGCCAAATGGTATCGTAAGAAAGTCGTTGGAATTCCTAAGAAATTACTTGCATTCTTAGGTGGGTTTCTTGGCTTTCTTCTACCTGCCAAATCCATACATTTTTTTTCCGGACTTGCAAATTTTCGACTTGACTAAATACTGGATTCATTTGGTTCTATATTTATATTTATTCAGTTTTTTTGGGTGGTTTCTGAATTTGATCGATTTATGGCAAACCAAAGTAAATTTTTTATGAAAATGTTTTCCCTATACAATCTAATTTGCTCCTACTGAATCCGACCTTTGTTTCTTCCAAATTAAAAAAAAATGAGAAAAAGTTTTCAGGGAAGTGAGTGAACTGGCTCTAAAGTGGGGGTTCAATGTACAAATGTCTGTATGATGCAAAACTGGACCCTTACTTTGTGTCCGTCTATCTGGCACATGATGTTACACTTAATGTAAATATAATGCTAAATTAGATCGTTACTCTTTTTGACAGTCGACGTTCGGTTTATAAAATAAATATACTTTTAAACTGGACCCCTTTGTGTCTACCTGTCTACAAATATGTTTTTGAGTTACCTCTACACGATCATTATTTACTAAGTTTTGTACCTATTTACTTTATATCGTCATAAGTAAATAGGTACTAAAATCGTGACACTTTCTACCTGTCTTTTCTTTTTTTTTGCTATCATGTGAGTTCTCTTAACTCGATTTCTGAACTGTTTCTCAAAAAACTTTCTTTCGCTTTTAAAAATAGACAAATAGATAGACCTGTTTTTTCTTCTTCCTAAAATTATTATTGAAGATTAAAAGACTATATTCGTCGTAAAATCATACTGAAAAGTTTTCTCCTTTAAAGATAAAAAGTAAAATGGAAGCAATCAATAGTTGCTGTTTTTTTCACTATTATTCAAAGTATTTAAACACAGGTGTGTGTTCATTATTATCTATAATTATTATTGTATAAACTTAATTTTATATTCCAATCTAAAACAAGCAAAACTATTTCCGGTAAAATTCTACTTTACTCACGCGACAAATAACTTCTACAATCATTTGAAATTTTCGTACGTTAGTCAATCACTTACAACTAGTGACACTAGAAGTCAATATTTCTCCACCTGGCACAAGGCAAATTAATTAAAAAAAACGTACAAACCAAACCAACCCATTTTGTTTTTTAAAATGAATCCATCATGCGTGATCATCCGGCAAAAATTATGCCTTGAACCAAAGGTACGTTACATAAAATTGAATAATATAAAACTAAAATAAGGAATTTTCTTTTTTACCAAAATAAGGATTTTCATTTTAATTTTAAAACCGTCGTAAGGGAAGTTTTTTTTATTTTTCATGGCGTGATCAAGAGAGGGTTTTGCTCGATTTCGCTTTTCTACTTATTTTCTAATACCTGCTGACAAAATTAACTCTAATATCGTATACCATGCTTCATATTACGAACACTAATTTACAACTTATTTTTTTAATTCTTTTAACATTAAGAACTTTAGTCGGAGTTAAGCCGAAAACTAAAAATAATAAACATTCATATGCAACGGTTGTGTGTGTGTTGTTGTTGTCTTTAGTATGTTTTTATGATGAGAGACTCATGTGACTTATCCGATTACCCTCTCAGATTCAAAATAAATGCGATGTCTATTTTAGTTTACCTTGCTTATGAATATTGAAGATCCTCATTTATCCCTGCCTGGAAAAGTTGTAAGTTTCATATCAGGTTTATTCGTAATATGAGGCATAAAAACACATTTTTTTACTGTTGATATGCAAAAGATGTTGTGGATTTTTTTCCATATTTTTTTTTTTTTTTTCAGCAAGTGATTTTTTTTTATTGAATTTTATTTCATTGCCAATAATAATCAGTGATTGATTGTTTTGTTAGTCTTAACTTAACAACTGAAATAACGTACTTCTTAGACATACTTGTGTAAAATGCAAATTATGTGTTCCTTGTTTCACTTTTGTTTTACCTTTTTTTCTCATCTGGCATGTGACTAACAAAATCACGAACATTTCCTAGTTTATTCCCGCGGCAAACAACAACCTACTTACGATTTTAGAAATGTCCATAACTTACTGTCTTCCACAATTGTATACGTTTGTTATAATTTTAAATACTTGTTTATTGATTGCTACACCCAACAAATAAACATTTACATTCTGACACCTATTTCTTAGCGGGTGTTGTCGATTTATTGCAGGTTTTTTAAAAATCGACTTGTGTGTCAACATGGCCTTGAAAAGACTTTTTCTCATGGCAGAGGCGTAGCTAGAGATACGGGAACCGAGGATGGGGCTCGGATCTTAGAGCCTCCCTCTAACATACCGTGAGATTTGTCAGTAGAAATGCAGTAGGTCTATTACTATTTATAAGACTTTTGCTCCCCCCCTCCTATATTGAGGGGAAAGGTTGTCTTTAAATAGCCTTCCTCAGCTACTGACTAATGGGCATTATTTAAATATTGGATTTTCCTGAAAAATTACCTTTTGCCCCAGGTGTATTAAGGGTCTGGAACACCAAATGATTTCAGAAATTCAGTTTCAAGTAGATTATTTGCCGCGACTGTAAACTACAAAAATTACTCAAATTCGTTCATATCACATGACAATGACTTCGATCTAATGACACCAAATATGTCATTTCAATGTTTGAGCTTATTTTGACAAAACAATGTAGATAAATTCAAACAATGAACAACACTTATCGATTTTTTTTCCAATCCTTAAAAGCCAAAGTTAGTTGGGTTTGCTAATATTTGTCGTGAAATATATAATTACCCTCATAGTTTTTTGGACGATTGAAGAACCCATCATTTTTTTTTGTTGTTGTTTCGCCAACGTCTCGTGTGATTCATTCCACGACCTTCTTCAGGTGCACTATCTGTTTTCAAAGAGGGAAACTCTTTTTTTTTTCTTTGCCTATGTCAGTTGTCAAGTAACGGTGGGAAAAAAATTAATTAAAAAAAATGATTTTTTTCCCCCCCCAATAATCAACAACGTATGTGACGTGTAGGTTGCAAATTTTTGTTTGCTACCATCACTTGTTCAAATGGTGAAGGGATCTTTTTTCGTTTCTCTTACGTACGAATAGTATACCTGAAGAAGTCCGTACAATCGATCGACCGAAGTATCGTTCAAACGGCAAAAATAGCAAAGAATGAGTTCGATTGTCCTTAAAACTGCTTGAATTGTTAAATGACCCTTTTCAACATTTTAGACAAAGTACTAAATAATTACTTTTTTTCTTTCCCTGCTTCTTGAATTGAATATTATAGTAGTAGTATTAAATGATTCTGTCTGTTGGCTACGTTTTCTTTCCTTTTTACTCTCTCTCTCTCTCTTTTCTCTCTTCTTTCATTTAAAAAAAAAAACAAAACAAATCTTTTCTCCTCCTGATCGCGGTGGTCCCAATATTATCAGGAGCAAAAGATCAGCGAAGAACTCTCTAGATGGCTCTCACGAAGCCAAAAAGGGATAAACTGAGAGTCAGAAGCAAATCATTCTCCTCCTCTTCAGTGAAGTTGCCTTCATTCCACCTCAGCAATTTTTGTAACGGTCTCCTGTGCCACAGAAGCCAACCCCAGGAGTCCTACTCCTTCATTCCTCTGGATCCTGTGAGTCTCACCACATCATCATCGCCAATGTCTATATCTATATTTGGTTTCCATCTTAGCAATTAAAAAAAAAAAATTAGGGATTATTATTCACTAAATTTATACTTCCAGTCTGGGTCATCCTCTTTATTTCATTTTTTTTTTTTTTTCTAATTTGAAATTCTTTCCCCTTTTAGAATTATTCATTTGTTTTACAGTAAGAAAAGTAAATAATAAAAAAGTTTATGATGATGATCAGGTAAAAGAAAAACAGTTTCGACACAGTTATCATCATTTGATTTGGTTTATTCTTCCATCTGTATTTGGAAAGTCTCACTATCTCAGACACATGATGAGCGCTCCCTACCACTTGACACCAGTACCTTTTGGGGTGGAAAAAAAGCCCATTAAATGAAAATTCCGAAAACAACCCACCTCCCCGCCAACACTTCGGAAGTTCGCTTTACGCCACTTTTTTTCCTTTCATGAAAAAAGGTGAAAATAGCGTTCAGCATTTGTTTTGCAATGAGCCATTATAGAAGCAACACCCCTCCTCTCTCTTTCCTACACCCCAATCTCCTGTGTCTCCCACCATCCTAACCTCGGACAACTGATGCTATCATCACCAATTTTAGGGTCTAGTGATGCTCAACAATTTTCCCCACAGAAAATTATGGTAATTGCTTATTTGCTTTACACCATTTTGGCTTACAAAAGGTTTTTCTAAGAATGCTCTACTCTCAGATAGCAGGGGAAACCTGTAGCCAGTCTTTTTTTCTTCTTTTTTTTTCCCCCCTCTCAATAACAGGCTGACGGTCAGTCTGTCCCCATATTGTTTCGAAGCTGTTGCAAGTCAGATTCATTTGAAACTTTGTAAGATACTTCTTACCTAAAATTATCTTCTACTCGGGGTTACGTGATCTGTCAATAATTGCGTTCAAACTTCATTGTGGATGCCTCATTGAACTTTTGGTTCTTGTTTGTAACTAATAAGCTTTTCATGAAAACCCGAGAAGTTGGATAAATATTTGAGTCTAAAGTACTTTCTCTCGTATGATAAACTCAATTCCAACTTGAATTCTGCTTTCTGGTCAAACTCCCCAGGCTACACCTCCCCATAGGCGAAGGCAAGTTTGTTGCTTGAGGCGTCTGAAAGATGGAAGTACCAATGGAACTAGACTATTTCTTGAACCACTCCTCACTTATATATATAAGGGTCCCTACATTAAACTCGACTGTGTGTTAAATTTGAACATTAACTTGATACGTCGGTGTAGTTTGAAATTGAATCCCTTGTATAATCAATTGAAGTGACCAAAAAACAAATATGAAAAAGAAATTCTCAATATCAACTAAATATTTTTATTCATTAGGAAAAAAAAAACCTTGTTTAATTGTTGTGAAGGAAATAATCTGATTGATTTAAAAATAAAGATTTGGGACATGTTTCTCCCCTGTTTTCTTTCGTCATAAAAAGCTGAGTTGAGTCTAAATGAACGACCCAAAAAGAGATGTTAAATTTAGTGATTAATGATCTGAATAGGCTCACCTATATGATTCTATATAGACACCCCTGCCCCCAATCCCATATAGCTTCCCGTGACAGGGGCGAAGGCAGAGATACTTCAAACCCATCCACGCACCTATGTTCCCTCTAATTTCATGCATGTGCAGGACCAAAAATCCTGTGAGCAACTGTACTTAATTGATTTTGAAACCTGCAATCAAATAATACTTCTCGGAGCAAGAGAGATATGATGATTGTTTCTTCAGCCACAGTTTTATTATTGAAACTTTTTTTCTTTATCTGAAACTTTCAAAAATTCATTGGTGGCCTGGAAATTTTACTGCTCAGCATAATTTTTCTTCGTGCATAATTGCACACCTTAGAGGGAACTCAGCCATACTCACTCCTTGATCAAAAGGTAGCAGAGTTGCCACATTTTTATTTTAGAGGGTTATTTCCCTGACCCTAAGATTTTGGGGTGGATTTACCTCTCGTCTGCCTACGCCCCTGGGTAGAGTGCACGGTTTTTTACCTCTCATTTTTAGTGGTTGTACTCTCATTGCCAGTGTATCCATCTCCCCACACCCCTGGTGTGTTGTGATCCCATTGCTTGCTTTTTGGCTTCTTCTTCTTTTTTTCTCCAAGACATGGGCATTTAGAACAGCTAGCTCTTTTTCCTTTTCTTTTTCATTTTTGAACCCCTTCAAATTCTAAAGACCCCCTCCCCACAAAATGTTGGTAACCGGGCATCCTTTAATATTTTTGTGCTTTTTTTCACTTGGTGTATGTCGACAATGGTAATATTGAATCATTTGAAAGCAGGCATGTTTTGGTAATCACTGTTTAATTAATTTTTGCCCACAAGTCTATTTGTTGGCAAGACAAAAAGATTTGACAAAATATGTTTTATATGACAATTTGTGAGATACCCGTTTCATATTTTCAAATCTGGAAGATGAAATGAAAAATGGTGAAACATGGAAAGTGACTTTTTAGAGTTTTATTTTCTTCGGCAGCTAGAATGAAAATTGGTATTACGTATTGCACTAGATTTCAAGTAACACTAATTTATCAGTTTGGCTATTATGGGTCATCACTTTCCACCATCTATCATGATCCTGATGCACTATTTTTTCTCCCGGCTCTGTTGGCTGTTGGGTCTTTTGGAGTCACCAGCCAAATGGTTGGGTTCTCTTCCCTTGTACCCCAACCATGCAAGGGACTGCAGTTAAAACGATGACAGTCCTTGTAGCACTTCTTCCAAGTCATCATGGGAGATCCTCACGGCCTCCTCCACAATGGATTTGGCCGACTCATAAGAGTCATGTGAGGAAGTTTCTCGGATGGCATCTGTAGAATAAGTATCAAGATATATAAATTATTTATTCAATGTTTTTCAGTAAGTGATATTTATGAACCTGACTTCACATGGAAGATTGAAATTTGAACGGAGACAGTTGGAATTATGTGGCTGATTGTGATGACTTGCCAGAGTTCATTCAGCCTCTCAAGGATGATCACTTCAGGCATTTTCTTGAGGAACATCCTGAACACCTATGTAATTTCAACTTCTCTTCTTGAGCATTCTGTCTGAGTGATTTGTGGAAGGATGCAAAGAAGTCAAATTTTGTACCTATACTCATTTTTCTGTTTAGAAGTTGATAGTTTTCTACCATGAAAAAGAAATGTAGATTGTGTTGTTTTTTTCAATATCAGAGCACAAAGAACTATCCAATTCAGTTTTTCCAGTGAAAAATATTAGATATGTGTGTGCAAAAGCTCCCAACTCTCCTTTTTGAAAACAAGATACTAAATACACAGATGAAAACATTTTTTTTTTCATTTTATTTTTTGTTTTTTTTTTAACTGGAAACTTTTGCACATATCTAAAGAAGAGATTTCTCTTTATATGATTATGTGAAATGGGTACCTCATTATAAGAAATGTTTATTCTAAACATTTATTTGTTGAATGATTCTTTTATTGTCAGTTTTAAAAAAAATTAATATTCCAATGCACTTTTCTTCTTTGCTTAGAGCAGGGCACTATGTCATGATTTTAATGTTTACATCTCAAGATTTTCTTATCTGTTATGCAAATGCTATTTTAACTATCTACTTCTTTTCAGGTTTGTAAAAACTCTTTACTTGAAAAGTCTTGAAATTTGCCTGATTTAAAAATGCTAAAGTAGCTTTTTGATAGATTGTCTCTTTTTTTTATGTACCTCACTTTCTGGTGTTGACGACTATCAAGGATGCATCTTAATTTTGACTTGCAGAAAAAAGAATAATAAGATAAGCCTATGAAAAAGTACCCTTCTAGCTTGTATCATGCCCGGTGAATTATTTTTTTTTTTAGGCTTAAAAAAAATTTTAGGGTCTTTGACGTCGGAGAAATATGGTATATGATAAAAACCATGTGGCTTATCACATACGAGCATCATGTCTCTCTTGTTAATGTGTGTGTTTGAGATGAAGTTAATCATTTTCTGCAACAGATTGACTATTGTGTGATTTATTTCTAAAACATCTTTTGATGTGATGCTGACAAATGTTTCTGGCTTTGAATCGGTTGTTTACTTTATCACATGCTATGAAACCCATCCAGATACCCATGGTACACGTTAACGCATTAACTGCAGATGATGAGAATTTCCGTCATTACATGGCTATCAATAAAATTTCTATTTAGTTGAGATTGATGGCAACTTGGTTCTATCTATAAAGTCAGGTTTATAAATCTCACTTACCGAAAAACCATCTGTCTTGCGACGGATAACCATTACTCTTCCCTACCTTCCGCAGTTGATGGGTTAAGTTGTGTGGTCCTTGAAAAGAAGTGCATTCCCTCCTATAGGGCTAAAAGTATTGCTTTATTTTCGCATCTCATACACGATTGACTGTTTATAGCTTGATATTTGAAACATTATTTTTGTTCATCTATTTGTGTTCTCATTAGGGAAGCAACAGTCGTAAAGCAGACTTGGCTACCTGAATCTTCAACTTTCATCCAGTCGTCTCTTTGCAATTCTGAACTTGTATGATGAACTTGTCATCAGTAAATCTTTTAACCACTATACCATCTCCTTGCTCGATTTGAACTTCCCAGAGCCACCCAACCAATAAAGTTACGCTCACAAAGCATCACTGATGTGTTCTTTTGCTTGTTTGTTTTGGCTCCATTTGGGCTATTGATTCTGTCTCGGGCGGCTTTGGGTGAGATCCTGCTAGATCTTGTTTACAAGATGATCGAGCCACCATCCGCATTGCCTTCACTCTCCTTCTCGTGTGTTGAACAAATGGCATCACGTGTATCGCAAGGAGTCCCCCCCCCTTTCATTCATGCAGGAAGAACAAAGCGCTAAAGAAAGGTTAAACCTTTTTTGGAAAACTTGAAACCATGAAATCATGGAATTCAATTATTGATTCTTTGAATTCAAGATTTTTACTTTGAAATTCATCCTCAGCATTTTTTTATTCTATTCTAGGTTTTCCTTTTCATAACTTATTTTTTGTATATATATATATATATATATATATATATATATATATATATATATATATACACGCACACATATACATATATGCACGTATTAGCAGCAAAATGTTACTTCCATTGTTGTCAACTTCAACAAAGGCCAGTCATATCCTCTTACACTTGCACTTTTTTTCTTTCTTATTTTTCTTTCAATATTGTCAATTGTTGGATTTTATTTGAAGTTTCAAATTTTGTATTGTTTTCCTGATTATTCGAAGTTTCATTCATGATTCGTTTGAAACCTGAAATATAGTGGTTGAAGAAATAGTATATGCAGAATATATGAAATAGAAATTTCATTATGCCAGATTTTTCTTCTGATGTTATCATGGGTATAGTTTTTATATGCTAAGCAGTAAATGATGAAACCTGTATCTAGGATGAAAAAACACTTCCTTGGTCTATCAATACAAGTTGGTTGCTTTAAGCTTAATAATTCGAGGAATGATAATAGTCAAATCTGCAGTTTCTTCTTTTGGATGACTATCTTCTGAATTCCCATCAGTTTGTGACTATCAAACAGGATTTGGTTTTGATGCCCAAACCTGGGATTGGGATTGAAATACACTTTCATATCTTCAGTTTAATGCTTTCCTAACTGTGCTATTTCGACTTGAAGCAAGAAATGTTACTTTTATTAAAGTGCATTGACAAGCAAGATTATGTTAAAAACATATAGTGGCCTGGTTGCTAATTGCATAGAACAGCCATTCTCTACAAGGGCCGTATGTTCCTCCTTTTAGGCCTGGGCACATTCAAATGGTGCCATAGACTGAAATAATGACCAATGAATTTCTGTCTATCTATTTGTGTTGAGTTTTCAAGGGGTCCAAATAAGAGTTGAGACTAGCTGGGTCCGATTAACAGATAGTCCTACTTACCTTTTTTTCTGTTTGGAGTTTGTTTTATATGTATCTTGAAACCCAAATGGAATCCTTGCTTTTGAGCACTCACTGTATGCACTCAGTATTTGAAAAGTGCTGTATCAGATTAAGGGAACTGTCAAGGCTTATCTAGAAAAGATGATGCTTTTGAATAAATAAAAAAAACAAAAAAAACTCTGGTTCAGAAATGGCTATACGAAATGGTTGAAAGCCTCTTAGTCCAATTCAGCTAATCTTGTTTTTTTGTAAATCCCCGGTTGGCTGTGGAGTGTGGGTGGGACTGTCCACTATTGTCTTGTTCACAACTTAATAAGATATTAGAAGATATATATCTTGCTTGGTCTGTTAGAGAGTGTCTATACTTGCATGAAAAAGGAGCTTGGTTGTTTATAAAATATCCCTGCTTCATGAATTTTATCATACTTTTAAAATCACTTTTTTTTTCTCTGTAGAAGAGAATTTCTGTACTAACCATTAAGCCACCTGTGTCTCTATACCAGAGATAATCTGAAGAAACTGGTTCTCATGTTTCTTCATTTCTGACGTGGAAGGAAATCAATCCAGTATCCAGAGCAGATTTCTTTGTGAAGCGAACATAATCTGGGTTGCTTTTTGTAAATTCAAAACTTCCAAAGAAAATGTCAAATTCTGCACGATCTTCTTCTGGGTGTAAAGCTTCCATAATTGTTATCACTTAAGTTCAAAGTTTGGGAGTGACCTTATTGTTACTGGTATGAAAAAGTGGAATTGGCGAACCAAGTTTGAGTTCTGGCCGAGGTTCTTTATACTCACTTTTCACAAATGGCCTTTGGAAAGGCATTGATCCACTCCCTCCCCCACGCGTCTGTAAATAGCAAGGCTGTTGTAGCCCTGTAAGACAGTCCATCTATGAGAATGTTACTTCGACAGAAAAACCTTCTGCTTGGTACCCATCCCTGGTTAAGGACAGTTGGGTGTGGGGCTATCAACTCCACCCTGTTAAACTTACTTGCTACAGAAATTGCAGCAAAGTGGTTGCAGCCCTATACTCCACCATGAGTCTACAGGAATGAACAATAACCTAAGTTCTTATGACCTAGGAACAGGTGCGTTTGAAAAGATTAAAAGGAATCTCTTAGATTAATATGCATTCCAGCAATGTGCTGCCAAATCCAGTTCAACTCAATTAATAAGGTCAGTAAGTTGAAGAATCGAATTCCTTTTCTTTATCAATGGTCAGACACATCTGTAGATGCCAAGTTGGGATATTAAATTCTTTCTTTATTGATTGGTTGGTTGGCTGATCTCAAGTCTCAGACATGAACCAATCAGAATTCAAAAGTCAGGCACGCCCATTTTATTTTTTTTTTTAATATAAGATTGTTCCACATAGAACAGTTATGAGTGGTCATTTTTTTTATCATCATTTTTAATTACAATGAATGTACAAAGAATCACAAATCATTGAATATGGAATCCATTAACTTTCTATATTCATAAGATGGAATATTCAGCTAATCTGGCTTACTGTCCTGCCGACTTTTTCATGTCTCAATTTTTGAAGTGAAATGTTTTCATAATTTGAGGAATTATTCAGATTCGTATCCTCACTTTTGTTTCAGTTGATACATTGAATGAAAAGAGAAAAAGAAAGAAAATTGAGGCTTACTGGACAAACCATACACGTAAAGGGCCAAAGAACTGCACGGCCAAAATATTAGAAATATTTCTCTGCTTGTTTATATGTACAACCATCATGCCTTTCTATCTGGAATCAGAGTGTAGTATCTGCCTGACCCCCCAGCCTTTCTGAGCTGGAATCAGTTGAGCTTTTTGATTGGAAAAACCTACATTATTATATTAACCCAGAAGGAAAAGAGGGTGAGAGGGAGAGAGGGAAGGTAGATGATTAGAGAGCTGGGAAAAACCCGTTGAAAAATATACAGTGAAATATAATATTAAATAAAACATTGTTTACAAAGAATTGCTGCTTGGACACAATTGTGCAAGAAAAAAAATGTATGTAATTTTTGTCCTTTTTATGCAAATCTGTTTGAAAGGAATGAGGACTTTAACATAAGTTACCGTACATACTCGTACATAGAGGGGGCAGGGAAGGAAACAAAATAAAGACACAAAGACAGGCTTGTTGGCTGGATATCACGAGACGATGAGCCAAAGGCTGGTAGGGATGGAAAGGTGTAAAAATTGCGGTGCATTAAAATTCTTTATTGAGAGACAGAACACAAAAAATAAAGGAGAGGGTGCTGTTGAAAATATTCATGCATACCTTAATCTTTTATCTGGCCAGGAAACTAATCAATGTTTGCATAACATTTCGATAAAAAGATGGTCGGGCAACAAAGATTTGTAGGGTTAAGACAATGAGATGATACAGGCAAAGAATGTGAGAAGAGGAGAGACATGAGATAATGGATAATCTTAGTTATTAACACTCATGGAATTTCCATAGCTTCAGCTAGAAGTGACTGAAACAACAAAGGTGATGATGCTAGTGTGAATAACTTATGAAATAATTCTTGCCTTCTCCCCCTAACTTCATTTAAGTCTGCATTCACAATTAACTTTGTGTATTTATAAAAATACCTCCCCTCGCCTATCTCTGTTAAGAAAAAGAGGGAGAGAGGGGAAAAAAAAGTGCAATCAGGCATTTAATATCTTCAGACAACTTCTGCCATAGAAAATGTTTGCTTTTAGTCTTAAGAACATTTTAGACGTTTGTTTTTTAATATCATAAATTCTTTGCCACATATTCTTTTATGCTTTGATTAAAACTCTAACGCAGTTGAGCTACCAGTAATTATTCAAGACAGCTAATGCTACTCAAACAGCCGTAGTCTCTCATATTGACATATAATATTTGTTGTTTTCTAGATGAAGGCCAAAACAGATTATGTCTTGCCACCAAGGTTTTCAGATTAATACTGGTAGAAAGATAAAAGTTAGTTTTATTTTGTACAAACTTTTCAAAAAGATGTCATTACTGATAGAAAATATGTTGAGTGTGAGAAATAATTTTTTTCTTTCCTTGTTATTTCAAAAAATGGAAATTCCTCCACTTATTTATGATTTGATATCAATCATTATTCATCCCTGGTGAAAAAATTCTCCATTCACACAGGATGAACCTAAAAGGCTGGTCTGGAAAGTATCAGGCCATTTTAATTATTTTGAGAACCAGTTGCATAGATTTGATGTAATTTATAAACCAATCAAAGGGGTACCCTACCACCTAAATGAATACACCCTTACCACTGGAGTTACGCAGTCGGCAATGAAATACCATTTGGCTCATGTACTACATACATTCATAATAACTAAGTGAGAGATTTGTCATGTTTTGTGCCCCCCCACCTGGCAAAACATTACAGATCTGGGGAACCCCCCACTACAGTCCAGATATGGCTCCAGGTGACTTCTGGCTTTTCCCCAAGAGATTCCAAATTGTGAACAAGATTAAGGAGATTGCAACCAAGCAGCTTATGACCATCCCAAAAGGAGACTTTGTGGGCTGTTTTGAAATATGGAAGGCGTGTTGGGATAATTGTGTGAGGTCCCAATGGGATTATTTTGAAGAGGACTAAGGCACCTATGTTTTTTATTGATATTAGATGGTTAGATACTTTCTGGACAGACCTTGGTTGTGGAAGTCATTTGCATCGGAAAATCATAGCAACTCATCCTGTGGCAAGAAGGTGATTTTGGATGCTGAGAAAAAAAGCCACAATCTTAATCGAAATCCATCTGTCACGAACTGCTAAGCTCAGCCTGCTTAGGCTAATTATATCCCAGTAACTCAATGAATGACACATTCATTCATGTTATGATTCCATGTAAAAGAGACAATGTCTGTTTTTTTTTCCCCCTTCTTCAAAAGCCAAATTCTATTATCTTTTAGATTATGCCATGCAACAGATGCCAGTTTGTTTTTATTTAGTAAATGATGTATATTTTGTTATGAATCTCATGAAAGCAGAATATTTTCAAATAAGGTGTAACATTGGTCAACACTAAATTTTCAACAAGCATGTTTTATAGTGTACTTGATGTGGTTTCAAATGCTGATTCTGAAAATGTAATCCGTTTTCTTGTATCACATCTAGTTTTCATGGGGAGAAAACTGTATTCTAGCATATAACCCGTATGGTTCCCCATAGGGAGTCAAAAGCTCACTGTTTTCAACTAGTGCTTCTGCATAGTATTTTCTTTGTATATCTTATAGAAAGAAATTTTGATTTTCTATAGAAACGAGTTCTGACGGCTACAAATCTTGTTTTCATTCAATCTTAACCTATATTGCCTCCTGTACAATAGAACTGAAAATAGAACACATCCATTGCAAAAATAAAAATAAGACATGCTAGAGTGAATAATCTGCATTGAAAATTGGTCTAAACAAATTTTATTGCAAACTTGATGAGAGAGGAAAAAAAAGTTTGATTTTGTTAAACCAGTGTAATCAGAAGTTTGTGGCTTTTGCTTATCATCATGTGGATCAAAAGTCCAAGAACACAAGAAATGTTTGAAATACCTTGACATATGACTCCTCAATGGAAAACAGATAGACCAAAGCCATTTAACAGCATAGGGACATTATTTTTTTTTTTCTCTTTCTTGGGCGTAGGAAATCATCATGCATCGTATATGAAGATGAAGCCTTTCCATAAGTCAATATTTAACCTTTATGACATTAGACAACCAGCGTTGCTGAAATGTGGGATCATCTGGGGTTTTTTTCCAAACATCTGATTTGTCATTGAAATATACTTTACTCAATATGCTGTCTGTATAAAATGTGATCCAAAAGATTGTCTAACTTGGCTTCTTAAAAGAAAGTACATATTGATAGAAACTGAGATTCTTTTGGGGAAGTTTAGGATGATGTATGAAATATGTGGTGAGACACGAGAAATGCTGGGTAATCTGACAAACAGACAGACGGATCAATTTTTTTTTAATTCCCCAAGATTTTGGGTAGTACCTTCTATACATTGGCCATCGTTTATTTTTCTGCACTTTCCCTGAAGGGATTTTACACCTTGGGAAGAAGGCTGTAGAATGGATCTAGCAAAATATTGCGGTAACAACAGAAGCAAAGCAAAGAATGAGTTCAACAGCTGAGCCAAATCTTGAAACAGGTCTGGTTAGTCAGTCAATAGAAACCATAATGTGACCGATGTCTTTTAGCAGTGTGTTCTGTTGGGGCTTATCAATTGAAAAATTTGAAGAAGGGGTAATCAATGAATTAGTTACTTCTTTCACATTTTGTTGGGCAGTGATCTCTAAAAAAAAAAAAAAGAGTCAGAATTTAAAAAAAAACAAGCATCAATGCTGCCAGACACAGATTAAGGAGCCAACTTAGCATAAACTTACATTTCAAATTGGACCTTCCACTGAAAACTTGTTTAGAAACATTTTTTTCTAGATATGCTTAGTGGTAAATATTTAAATTTTCAGCCCTCTAGCTCCATTGTGCTGCCTTTATGCATAATACATACATGTATAGCCAGCAAGACCAACTATAAAAAACCCATGTTTTGGTTGATGGTGTCTGATGAAATAAAAATCATTTAGATTCATTGGTGCGGCTTGTGCACTCCATACATACTAGCAAGCCAGACCTACTTGAAAACTGGAGACACCTATGTTAACAGTTTCAGGTGATGGTTTCTAATTGAAATGAATGTTTGAATATGAAAATCTATTTTCATTAGATTAAATGATAATTATGAATCTCTATGTATGGTGAAGTGAGTGACACCACTTCGGGTGCTTGTCACCTATTTTACATATCGCAAACCTTGAAGGACTTGCCAATACAGAGAAATGTGATATGCAAAGGACAGGGACAGCTGATGTTGCAGTCAGCATAAGAGCACTACTCGTTTATTTAGAAGGTTCTTCTTTCATTTTCTTTTTCCTCTGCTATCTGAAAGTAGATCGTTCGTATAAGCCTTTTGCTAGCTAAAATAGCATGAATCAAAGGAGCAATTACCATCAATTTACATGCAAAAAATTTTGAGCGTTCCCAGACACAGAAAATAGTGATAATAGTATGTCAGACTGAGTTGTCGTAGATTAAGATGGTTCGAGGTATGTGAGACTGGGAGAAGAGGAAGAGAGTGTGTGCTGTTTCTACAATGACTCTCTGCAAAACAAACTCTGAACACTATTTTGTTTTTTGCATTTTTTCATAAAAGTAAATAATAAGGATGAACTTTTGAAAAGTCAGGGATGCCTATATTTATTTTATTTTTTTTCAATGTTTATGGGTCTGTCTGTTTTGCTGAACATACTCAACTCTGCACAGATCATGATATAATACATATGCAAATCATTGCACATTTGTAAATATTGTGTGAATTTTCATTTATCTAAAAAAAAAAAAAAAAAAAAAAATTAACTGTCCATCACAGTTAATAATTGACCAACAGTAGCATTGAAATTTGAAGTCACGCAAAAAAATCCCCATTGAAGGATAAATATGGTCAGAATAAATTCAATTCATAACATCTCTGGCATTTTCCACTGAAACCCCTAAAATAGAGTAAAAAAAAAACAACAAAAAACAAAAAACATCTAGATTCTAATAAATCTATCAAAATAAGGAATCCAATAGGTCAAAGAAGTTTCTTCTAAAAAATCAAAATTTTTTATAGAAAGGGTATAGTGGAGTACTTATGCAAATTTTCAAGTCTGTAGACAAAACGGTATGGTCAGGAGCACTCGAACACACGCACATATGAAAAAGGGATAGAATATTTTGCCATCTTTGATGGCTACGGTTGTTATTTTGAAGGGAAAATGTTCACAGTATTAATTAAAACCAGTTGACGTTTTTGAAAGTAACACCAAAAATAATTAGAAACCTTAAGACATATGTTATTAGAAACAGTCAACGAAAACTGTCAGGTTTCTTCAGTTTTTCAGCCTGGCTGGCTATGTATTTTTGATGTGTAGAGGCCACACCAATTGAGTTAGAGGGCTTAAAATTCAATCATTTACTCCTTATGTCTTGAAAACAAAGTTTTTTTGTTTTTTGAAAATTTACCCACCAAATAGGTTTTGAGTGGGTGATTCAGTTAATAATGTAAGTATATGCTAAATCAGTCCCTTATTTTGTGTGGCACTGTTCTTGCATGTTTTTTTTTTTTTTTGAAAATTCACTCTTTAGTGACCACTGCCCAATAAAAGGTGTAAGAAGTAAGTTATACAAGGATCACTTCCTTTCTTTGATTTTTTTTAATAGATCACCCTCAACATAGCATGCTGCCAAAAGAGGTTGGTCACATCACGGTTTCTATTGAGTGATTAACCAGACCTGTCTCTTTTATTTATTTATCTTTTCTGGTAAAGGAAGTTAATTAGCAGCTGCCATTTCTAATTAAAATGATTTTTTTGCTTTTGGATCTTAAAAAAAGAAATAAACTAAATTTCGCTACTCTTGTTGCCACTTAAATGTTGGGGTGGGGTGAATGTTCATCACCATTCTGTGGCTGTGTGGAGATTTGCATAGCAACCTGTGCGTGAATGATTTCAAAGAGGGGTGGGTCGTCGCTAATAACAATAAAATGGTAACGAAGTTACAATAATGAAGCAATCACAAAGCCTCTTAAAAAGGGCAAGAAGATTGTATTGCAAGAAGAGCCTGCCTATTTCAATGATGAATCCATAAAACTGATAACACAGAACCAATAATATTGATTGAGATATATATATATAACTGACAGCCGTGAGTATGGGTCACTGAGTAAGGATCAATAGCAATGACAGAAAATGTTAAAAACCTTCAACCAAATGTGTTAACATACATTTCTTCAGCTTTTTAGTTGGTTTGGCTGGCTGGCTGGTTATAGATGTATTGCGTGTGCAGGGTGCACCAATAGTTAGATGGCTGAAAATTTAGACATTTGCTTAAAATTAATGGAGGGTGTAAAAAAAAGTTGTTTTATTTGTGTGGGGGGGATACCCCCCCCCCACTGAGTTTTTAATGGGAGGGAGTTTATTTGCAATATAAGTTTATGATTATTGGATTGGATGGATAAGTTATATCTGACATAATGATGAAAACTTTATAGAATGAGGAAATACGAATTGGATAAATAGGTATCTATTCATGGATGTTTCATGGGGGAATGACCCCCACATCATCAGCGGTAGGGGAAAATAAAACTGGCCCCTAGTTTGTATCGAGCAGTGTTCATTCTTGTTTCTTGAAAATTCCGTTTTCTTTCTTTTTTTTTTCTTCTTCTTTTTCTCTTACAGTGATCACCACTGTATAAAAAGCAAGAGAAGTAACTCATTAACTGATCACCTCTTTTTCCAATTTTATAATTGATCGCCCCTAACATGGCATGCTGCCAAAAGATGTTTCTATTGAGTAACAACCCCACCTTTTAGTTTTATAATTGCTACTTCTAATGATGTAGTTGATGACAATACTGTGAATTGGGCTGAATCAGTCAGTGATTTAAGATAATTAATTTTTTAACTGATCCCCCCAATATGGCTTGCTGCCTAAAGATGTTAGTCATGTGATGGTTTCTATTGAGTGACTAATCAGACCTGTTATTGGACACTTTTGTGCTAGCAATTATTAATGATTATGAACTTAGCTGTCAATTTCTTTTTTTTCACTAATTGGATTTTGGGTTTTGGCAAAAGAAGTAGTTTGCCTCAGCTGTCAATTTTGAATATTTGTGGTCAGAAAGATTAATGATTGTTCTTGTATCTCTAAATTACATTTCTGTTTTTCGGTTGTTTGTTTTTTGTTTCTTTTTTTTTTTTTTTTTTTTTTTTTTTAGAAAAATTTCAAGTGCTACATAATTCAATTCTTCTCAAGAAATTCCAACTTCATACTGCTGATATAGACTGCTTTAATTCTAAGTTATTGAATATTTTTTTCATTTACTACATGTTTCTAAGGTTTTAGCTCACTGTTTAGTGACTGACCTGCAGGACGACCCTCCATTTTTGTCTTATCTGCCGAAACATTCATCATTATTATTTTTAGACTTTTATACGCCTGGTGTAAGGTATCAAGCATTTTATCAAACATTCATACATAAAAAAAATTATACCAACTCTCATACATGAAGAATTTTTTAAAATAACTCTTGTAGTTTATTTGGTTTACTGGTGCATTCAGAAAACAAACAATGAAGATTAGAAAGATTTAGTATGTGTCTATGTCAACTTTCCCTTAAAATTAGTTGTGTCTTCCTTTCTTTCTTCAAATTCCTCTTTTGAAAAAATGTGAGCAGAATATGTCCTCCTTTCTCAACAGACAACTCTTTCTGATTCCGCAGTCACTATGGAGAATATGTTATCACGGATGACTGTCATCAAAACATGGAAGAGTCAGACAATCTTATGTGGTTTCTTCATGGCATTAGGTGGCTTTGGAACCTATTTGACAGTTGAGCTTCAATGTTTTGTGGGGGGGGGGCAATATTGCAAGCCTGACTCCAACTGGTTCAAACTCGTATCTATCAGTCGGTGTTCGATATTTGGCCATCTTCCACTGCTTGGCATGTCAAGCAACCTGGTTCGATAGCCGTTGAGATCAGGTTGCTGTTATCGGTGTGTTTTAAGAATATGGAATGAAATTGACTCAAAATAATGTTGAATTAAGCTTTTTCTTGCCGGTAACAAATATGTGTGTCCTTTCTCAGACCCTTAGAGCTATTTTACTGTCAAGGGTATTAGAAATAGATCCATGAATATTTTATCTCTCATTGCAGGCTATATTCTGTATTGTATAGATTATAAGGAATCCTCTGATACAGTTGGCTGACAAAAGGGTTTATCTACAATTTATACTCTGGTCTCAGATCACAAAAGCAGTGTTGAGTAATGTATACTTGGATTTCATTCAAGCTAATATTGCAGAGTGAGTAACATGATATATCCAGTATGTTGTTTCTTATAAGCTAGGTGAATGAATTATCCTTAAGCTGATTATTTAGAGAAGATTACACTTTTTTTTAAAATGTGGAGATAGTAAATGATTAAGTTAAGAATTAGCATGACTAAAATTCTTATGATGTTCAGGTTTTCCCTGTTTGTGAAAGGAGAGGATCCCACTAAAATCTTTACATGAGTCAGAATGGTATAATAGTAAAGAAGTGAATACTTTTAATTCATATGGGAAACTTTTTTGGCCCAGTCATTAGAAGTTGGGATGGTGGGAGGTACAGGAGACAAGGGTGTAGGAGAGAGAGAGGAGAGGGTGCGCACTGCCTCTACAAAAGATTGATTCAAAACAAATGCTGAACACTATTTGCACTTTCATCCTTTATTTCGTAAAAGAGAACTTTCAAAAAGCAAGGGATACCTGTATATTGTTGTAATGAACAAATATTTACCACTGATCTTGGTCTGGCACGTGGCCACAATATTTGAAGGCTCAGGATCAGACTCACACGATCAGAAAACATTGTGGTGTAATGGTTAGGAAACTGGTTTTACAGATCATTACTAGTGAGTTGGCACTCCATACTTGTGGCTTTGTGCCAAAATTAAGCTATGCTTAGGAAATAACCACTTACAGGTCCAGTTAGTCACTCAATAATAACCATCCCTCAATCAACATCTTTTGGCGGTGATCAATTAAAAGATTGGTAAGAGGAGTGATCAATGAATAAGTTATTTCTCTCCCCTTTTGTTGGGCAATGATTACTAGAAAATAGTCTGGGTTTTCTAAAAACAAGCATGAATAACATTAACTAAGGGATCAATTTAGCATAAACTTACTTTGCAAATTGAACCCCCATCCTCTAAAATCCTGTTTAGGAGGGAGATTTTCAGAATACATAAAAGATTTTTTCAAGACATAATAAGGAATAAATGCTGAAATTCTTAAGCCTTTTAGCTCCTTTGGTGCAGACTGTATGCATGATACGTACATTGCCAGCTAGTCAGGCAGACCAACTCAAAAACTGAAGAGATCTATGTTGACTGTTCTGGTGATGGTTTCTAATAGGGTTTTCGAAGACTAGTTTGCTAACTATTATTTCTTTGGGGGCTGACTATATAAGGCAGGGGATACACGCAGGGGATACCTTTTATCTACCAAAGAATGTATCTGGCTGGACAGGATGGTTTGACTGTGGTAGTTGCCATTGCTGGTCCCAAGCCAGAGTAAAAGAAAAGGGTTGGGCGTGTTGCAGGCAACTCCACCCTGCAGAAACCCACTTTCTACTGAAATCACAGCAGGGTGGCTGCAGCCATGTGCTTCACAAGGAGTCTATTGCAATGATTTCAAAACTGGGGTCTGTAGACCGTTCTGATAAAGCTTAGGGGTCAGTAGCTGTGTATTCTGTGAACCCGCATTGCGAATCTTATGACAGAGAAACACCATCATTCATTGTACAGCTACCAAAAAGTATGATTATCTTACACAGACCTATACTATATATTAGAATTTGAATAAGTGTAATTCATTTTGAATTAGTATGATTTTTTTTAAAGATCAAAAATTACTTTTTATTGTAATTCATTAATTACTGTTTAAAAATTGGGATCCCCCGGATGATTTCCTTTTTATTGAAGTGGTCCTTGAGTTTTTCAAGTTTCGAAACTACTGGTTGACAGACAATAACCATAGATGATATTAACAAAAGTGTGTGTGTGTGTGTGTATGCTTTTTGGCTATTCTTAAATATATACAACAAGACTGTTTGTTGCAGAGTCAAACTCCATTCCAACTGAAAATGATTACTGCAGCTTTTGAATTGTATATATAACAGATGAGAAATCATCAAAATGTATATTTTCATATATAATGTGTTTATTTATCAGAATGAATTAAGCCTGTGTGTATCTGTATTTTCATTTATATCTAAGACTCGTCAATTTCGCTCAATCGCAAATGTTGGTTATCAGTTGATCGTGAGTTCATATCTTAGAAGGTGGATACAGATTTTACATATCAATTTACACCCCTGAATTTGGTGAGAATTGTTTTGTTTTTTTTTTGTTATAGTGGGGAAACAAAGTGCACACTTTGTACTGGATTTTGATAGATTTGTTCTATATTTTATGCTTGATAAATTATAAGGAATTCTGAGGTATATTCGACTGACTAAATACCACTCTGCAGAGTTTATGTACAATTTATACTCGAGTCTCAGATCACGAAAACAGTGTACTGAATACTTTGAATTATATAAGCTAATTGAGTAGGTTACTGGATATCTATAGGATATGGTTTCCTTTAAGCTAGGTGCATGGATTATACATAAGCTGATTTTTTTAAAGTAGATTTCACCATGTTAAGAAAATGTGGAGGTGGTAAACGATCAAGTTTTGAATTAGTGTGACTAAAATTGTAATGATGTACCTCCCACAAATCTAGTTAGTTAATCAATAGGAACCATCATGCAATCTATGTCTTTTGGCGGCATGCTGTATTTAGGGGTGATCAATTGAAAAATTGGGGAAAAGGTTGTACAATGAATGAGGTATGGCTCTCACCTATTGTCATATAGTCATTAAAAATGTCTAAATTTCCATAAAATAAGCATGACTCAAACTAAAAGATCAATTTAGCATAAACTTACATTGCAAATTGAATTGAAAAGAGAACAATTTTTTCTAGACATAAGGAGTAGATGATTAAATTTTCAGTCTTCTATCTCCATTGGTGCTACCTATACGAGTGATACATCGCCAGCCAGCCTGACCAGCTCGAAAACTGAAGAAATTTATGTTGACATTTTCGGTTGATGGTTTCTAAAATGTCATACCTCCCAAACAAAGGTATTGGATAGATGCCCAAGTTTAGTTCTCAACTGCCACACGGCACATGTGTTTCGAAAATTGAATTAATATAAAAATTTACCTAGTTCAACTTCTGGCACAAGGCCATAAGGGTGGAGCAAGCATGAGGATACGAATCCCCTCACCTCCCACCTGAAGTTTCTGTTAAAGTGCTGCGTGTAACTTTGAGGGTAATGTTAATTTTAAATTCTTCTGCTTTGACTATTTTCCAATGAAGATAGATGTTCTACGAAAGTGAAAAAGAAGAATAAAAAGCTCTACTTTGCCTAAGTGGATTTGAGATGAAACAGGCATGGTTAGTCACTCATTAAAAACCATCATGTGACCAATGTCTTTGGGCAATATGCCACGTTGGGTGGGGGTGATCAATTAAAAAATTAGAAAAAGGAGTGATGAATAAGCTAGCTATTTCATTCGTCTTTTGTTGGGCAGTAGTCTATGAAAAAGTCTAAATTTTCAAAAAAAACAAGCATGTATGTTGCCAGGCACAAACTAAGAACCGATTTAGCATAAACTTATGCTGCCTGTATGTGTGATACATACATATAAAGCCAAACAAACTTGAAAACTGAAGAAACATATGTTTACAGTTTTGGCGATGGTTTCAGAAATTCCGCCTGTTATTAAAATTCTGCTAATTCATTCTATCCTCATGAATCTTCTGTCAGTAACTTTCTGTCTGATAGACTGCTTTACTGAGCCAAGGGGTTCCATCTGTACAGCTATTCACCCTCAGTTAGGGAGCAAAGTGGATTCATGGCTTCCCCAGGGGTATTAGTGTGGAGTGAACATGAACTCATTCGCCAGCATTTTGTAATACTGTACATCTTGGCTCAAACAGTAACAGTTTAAAAAAGAATATTTCTATTAATTATTGTTTGTTAGCTTTAAATAACTGAAGTTATTTATTCAAGCCAAAATGAATTGGGAGCAAACTCCAAACCTTACGTTGACTTTGGATTTCTAACATAACAAGAACAGCAGAAACAATCTGCACCAAATTTAGGGGAGTAAAGATCAACACGCCCATTCCGTGATTAAAAATTTCATCCAACTGATTGAAAGAATAGTCTCTTTCCTAAATTGACAAGACCTACATATATATATACGAAAATTCATATTAGAAAATGTACAAGGGTTCATTTCATTCTAATGAATAACAGAATTAACATTCCCTCATCGTGATTTGAAATTATGTCAAACTGATTGGTAGCCAGCTCTCTTATTGACTGAACAAAACTGACAAGTTTAACCATATTAACAAAATTTATCTCACAGTTACTCAAGGGTTTATTTCATTCTGATAAATAAATACATTTATACTAAAAATGTATATATTTATAATATTTTATTAATTATGCTGGTTCTACGATGTAGAAGTTACAATAATCATCTTTTATTAAAATGGAAGTATGGGTGTAGTTTGACCCTGCGGCAACTAGGCTTCTTCATAGATGTTTCAAAAAGACATTTATCAAGGAATGATTAAGACGAGTTCACTTCACTAATTTGAGGAACTAAGTGTACTGGTAGTCTAGACAAGATAGTTTTTGACCCGGAAAAAAAATGTCTGCGAAATAAATTTGGTTCTGTAAGAATGGCAAAGTTGTCTTCTTTCAGAATCTGGAAACTCCTTTTGTATTTATGGGGGGTGGGGAGATTTGGTGAGAATTGCATAATAGTCCTGGCACTGTAATAAGACCCTGTAACAATTTCAGTTGACTAATTAAATCAATTGGACTCTCCAGAGAGACATTCAATGAGTAAGAATATCTTGAGTTGATGTCTCAAATCAGTTGTGAGGAAAAAAAAAAACTGGATCTGAAATGACAGAATTGTCAGTTCTGAAGCAGCTGTTGTTTTTCTTCTTGATCATTTATCAAATTTCAAGGAAGATTGCCACTGGATTTCCCTTGTTATCTCAAATAGTATAAAGAGGTAGGGTTAGGGTCAACCCCTGATGCCAAAGGAAGCAGATAAATACCTACACTGGCTAACAGATTATTTATTCTGTTTGATTTGCACCTTGAGGCACTCCTTTGATACAATGGGTTAGCAATGGTTTTGAAGTTGTATATTCATTTGTTGCTTGTAAATCTTTGGAATTTTTTCTCTGTTTTAAGTCCTGTTCTCCTACTTATAAATCAATAACTATCACTCAAGAAAGGATTAAACCAGGCTTAAACAAGATTATCACTTGATATAGGAGATCTTTTTTTTACCTTTTTAATGAGATTATATTTCAAAGTAATCTGTTTGGAAGTAAGTTTTGGATGCTTTCTTTTAAAGATTGTTAGAAACCACCAAACATAACTGTCAACCTAGGTATCTTCAGTTTTTAAGTTGGACTGGATGGCTATACATGTTATGCATACAGGCTGTGCCAGTAGAGCTAGAGAGCTGAAAATTCAGGTATTCACATGCATGTCCTGAAGGAAATGTTTTGTTTTTTTTTTGTTGTTTTTTTTTATCCCCTACCACCCCCAAGGTTTTTAAAGCTGAAGTGGTCCCTAGTTTGTGTCTAGCAGTGTTCACCCTTGCTTTTTTTGGAAATTCAAACTTTTTTAGTGATCATGTTCAACTAAAAAGAAGAGAAAAGTAATTTATTCATTGATCACCCCCAACACGGGATACTGCGAAAAGATGTTTGTCATGCGAGTGTTTCTACTGAGTAACTTACCAGACCCTGTTCTTTTTTTTGTTTTGTTTTGTTTTTTTTTCTAAATAATAATTCATTCTTGTTGACTTAGAACAGGATAAAAAAACTGTTTTTTTATTTTTTTTAAAGAAAACGCTTTGTTATTTACCTGACAACAAAAGGAGTTCAAAGAGGCATGTGTATTTTTATTTTTATCTGTCTCCAAAAGTTCTCAATGAATTTCAAGGATATTTAAGTGAAGGATGGGATATGGGCTCGAGGAAGGATTGATCAAATTTGGGGTCAGATCCAATCACCTTTTTTTTTTTTGATTGAGATGTATTTTTTTATAATTTTGCAGCTGAAAATAGTCGTGTGAAATATAAAAAAAGGTAACAGTCAAAAAAGTTACCTTCACATTTGAAGGGAGGTAACTCAATATGAATTTGGATATTCTTCTTACTTGTAATAATACTTTGAGTTTACTTGAGGTGCAATTGTTTGCTAGTTGATCCCAAAATCTGTTTTTTAATATTGTCTGTTTTTACTAGATGCTCCTCAAATGTGATGCTGTGCCAGTGATTTTCGTTCAGTTTTTAGTAAGAGTATGATATTGGCAAAAGCATGCGCTCTCTGGGTGCTTTCTAGTTATAATACGTAGGATATTTATTTATTCTATTAATTTGTCTACTTGACTGATCAATCTAAACATTACCTGCTCATTAACTTCCTTGCCTACCTACCTATCAATTACTTATCTAGCCAACAACCTGTTGTTTATATTAACCAAGCCAAATGTTCAATGAAAATACTTTGTAAGATCTTCTACTTGTGATCCAGTTAGTTCTGACTGACTTCTGAATTGCTTCATAAATAAATGTTCAACTTTTGCTCACCTGGAAATCTGGGAAGAGTGGGACAGGTGATGAGGCTGTGGATCTATAAGGAGTGACAGTCTAATCTCCCGGAGAAAGTGACAAAATGCCTCTTTAGAAGATACCCCCCCCACACACACCGACCAGGATTTTTCTTGTGGTCTCCTAAAATATACTATGTCCAATCCTGGGGATTCTAACCCAGGAGCAGCACCTCCCATTGCACTATATAACGAGGGACAAGAGTACTCCTGACACTTTTTGTGCATGGGGACTGGGCAATTTTTGTCCATTATAGGCTCCCACATTAAACTCAACCTTGTGTCAAATTCTATCCTTGTAAGATGAATAAATCTTTAATCTGATTTGTGCAAAAATTCTGGCTTTGATCACTCTATTGGTTGTCCATTTCAGTTGAATCATAGAAAAGGCGGTGAGCTTTTACCCCCCACCCCTCAACTGTAATTTTGTCGGTCTTAGAGTCTACTAAATTTAGCTTAGTCCAGCATTGGCTCAAATGGAGTAGGAGGCAAAATGAGAGGAAGATTGTTACACCGATCTTCCAAATGGGGGAGGGCTTGCCTTGAAAATCAAGATCTATTTATCATAGCTTTTACCTGGACAAAAACCTATGACCATTAGCATGGTAGGGAAGTATGAAACTAAAGAGATCCAGTGGATGATTCTCTTGGAGTTTAAATATGAATTTGCCCCAACCCATGCACTCACTCACCCAAAGTCATCTTTTTATTATTTAGGGATTCAAACCTTTGTTTGCTCTTTAGTTATGAATACTCTGTTATGAGATTTTGGGTGCTTAACTATGGAAGCCTTTGAGAATATTGAGACCATTCTGAACTCGATGAATGGTATCATATTGTTAGAGGTCTTTTGGGATTGGAGGAAAAATTGACGCGATTTCTTGGAAAGAAGTAGTGTATATACTTGGGTAATGGTTGAATTTTTTTTAATTTTTTTTTTAGCCAATTTTTTGAGGTCTACTATTGTATGGATACTACTTTAATGGGGCTGAAATTCACACTAGAATCCCAAATACCCTATCAATAAGCAGAAGCCCAAATGGTCTCTAAATGAATAAAAAAAAAAAACAAATGATGAATTACAGCTATATACCAATGTTTCTATGCATTAAAATACATCCTATCAACAAAACACGTAAAGAAAGCTTCATAGCTCTTATAAATTTTTGAAATGTTTGTGTCAAATTCTTCCATTTCCTTTTTTTTTTTTTCTCTCATCTAATCTTTTTTTTTAATGTTTAAACTAACATTTTAAGCTACAGGTATTTTTTCTGATAAATAATTATCACTTCCAACTATCATATGGCCTCACTGATCACCATAGCTGAGAGAAATCAACAGCTGGAAAGGAAACAAAATTCTGTTATGTAGTGAAACAAGCAAAGCATTAATGAAAAATGATCTGTAGTATTTTATCAAAAGAAATTTGACAATATAAAACTGATAGTAATAATATACCGATAATGCATTTCAGTATAGCTGTGTTGCCATCCTAAGCTATGCTTACAACTGCAAACAGTAAACCAACTTATTATATCATAAGATACCATAATATACCATAATTACCGATTCAGAGATATAATTATTTTGAACTACTAGTAAATAAGTAACAGCCTAGCTTATAAATGAAATGTTGGTGTGATATACTGACAAATTAATTTAATCGTAATGAATTTTGTCCCAGCTGCATGGTCTATTACCTATGACTGTTCACACAACCGGCAAGCGTATGAAACAAAAATAGAACATTCCCTTAGAAATACACATCATGACTGAATTCAAGAGCAATGGAGGATTGAATGTAACTACCAGCATTCATAATAGCGATGTGGCTATATTTATGATTTCTCAATGAAATATTTAATATGACGTGTGTTTTGATGCGTACATCAGAACATAATAGCATAGAAAAATTAATTTTTTCCATCGTAATATTTATATTCAGGCTAATACCTCGATTGACAAGTGTTGAATTATTGTCCATGAGGAACTAGGGTCAGCTTTTACGTAAAAAATCCAAATTTTGGGAGCTAATGATGGGGGGGGGATTTTTATTTGAGGTTGACTTTTACAGGAGTATATATAGTAATTATTTGGTACTACAAAAGACTATCACTTCTTTCTCTATCTTTTTTTTTTTTTCATTCTCTTATTACACTTTTGAACTGGAAAGGATACACAAAAGATCAATTTGGGTGGGATTTAGAGAAGTTAGTTTTATCTAAAATATTGATAAGCAGCAAAAATTTCAAATACTCCAGTGATATTTCATTTGATGTACACTTTGAATAAGATTGACTTTTGATAAATAGAGTTAATAGGTAGACAAAGTTTATCATAGTTTTTCAATATCTATGTGTGCATGCGTACACACATTAAAACCCCAAAAGGTTCTGTTAAAGGTTTGATCATTTAGTTGATATCCTTGACTAGAGGATTAAAGAAGATGGACAGCTATAAGAAAGTACATTTGCCCTAGATTGGGATTAAAGTTTTCAAGGTAGATATGTGGTAATGAGTCATCCCAACCTGGCACTGAGCCAGCCAGCCAACAATTATGGGCTTTGGCAACCTGAATTTACACATAAGTGCTTTGATTACAGTTGTCACTTAACTCCAAGGTCACTGAACTCTAGTTGACGATGAGATTATCTTCGAACCAATAAAGAACCGAAATTCAACTTATTGACCTTGGCTGGACGTTTCTCTTTGAAACCATTGTTTAGTGAAAAAAATATACAGATGAACAACCCCCTCCCACCCCGCTTCGGGACAAGGTCTTTCAGGTGACAATGACCTGGTTGATAACATTAAGCAAATAAAAATTGGAACAATTTGCATTCATTGTTATGTTATTAAATTCCTTGTTTCAAACAACTTCATATTATAAACAGTATGATTTGTATAAGTATTATAATATAGTTTATAATTCATTTTGAATAAAGGGTTTGGAATTGACTGATATTGATAACAATAAATGTTTGAAATATTATCCGTAATTCTAATGAGTAGATTTCTCTCTAAATTTTTTGTTGTTTGTGTGTGAATTCTCCCTCCATAAATAGAATCTATGTTTTTAAACTTACTTCTTCTTCAATGAAGAGACTACTATAGTAGGCAGGATTGCCTAATTATTTTTCTCAAAATCCGACACATATCGCAACAATTGGACAAAGCCAGACAAAATGAGTATGCATTAAAAATTATAAAGAAATGTTTACCTATGTTGCATGAATTGTTTTTATTGAATCTAACCTTCACTTCTTCTGTAATTTCTTTTGTTTTTTTTAGGAAAAGTAACTGTTATAAAGAGAGCAAGTTGTGTGCATGTGGTTACTTTGATCCCAATGTGTTCCTACAATAAGATCTTAGTTTATATTGTAATTCAAATGCATCCACCTTTCTATTCTTCTACTTGGTAAGAGAAACAAAAACTGATAGCTAGATATAATTAATGAACCTGAATTATACTTTTCTGAAGGGTGGTCTTTATAGAAAGCTTCTGATTCCGTAAATATTTGATCTGAATAGATGAAGGACATTAAATCTGACAATTTTTGCAGGCTTTTCAATTTGATGATTAAACACAGAATTTTGCAAATTTTGACCAAAAATCTCTTTTAGTAAGCTTTAGTACTCAAACTGTGAGTTGTACATTGAAAATTGGAGAAAAAGGGATTGTTTGTGGTGCCAACAAAATATAGCTCTTTATACCAGCCGAGTGAATTTTTTTTTTTTGTCTGAATTTTTGAGATAAGGAATTATCACGACAATGATTTATCCTAATTTGTGTCTTGATCGTGGTTGTTAGTCATAACATTTTGGCTCTTATACCCTTCGGCCTTTTTCAAGTGTTGGTCATAGTTGGTAATCTTCTAGGATATTCAAACCAATAATTCAATCCAGTAGGCAGGGGAGGGGGGGTAGATTATTCTTATTCCACTGTCGAATATCTCTTCTCTGTCATATACTTCTGGTCAAGTGGAAGAAGCAAGTAAGCAGCATTGCAAAGACAAATTAACTACAAAGAATTAACTGATATGAGATATCGTCTGGCTTGAACAGTGGAACACAAGCAATCTTACCTCATGGAATGAATAAAGGGTATGGTTCTGAAATCCCAGAAAGTTACCTACTGCAATAGACACCTGAGAGAGGTCGGAGGGTACAATGACTAAAATGCTGTGGCTCTTACAAGCCAGATGGGGACACTTGTCCAAGTATATCAGTGTATGATAAAGATAAGTACCTTGAGGGTGGGGAGGTCCTTGGAGTGGAATCAGTTGTTAATTTCTTCAGCAATACAGTTCAGTGATCCTATGTTATATCATTGCTATTCACAAGTGCATATTCTTTTAGATGCCTCCAAACATCTCTATAAGACACTTTGTCGGTCCCCAGTATGGTAAATATCAATTCAAAAAAAAATTTTTTTTTTTTTTTGGCTGTTTCATGTTGGATTGATATGAAACTTGGTCCAGACCTTCAGGTGAACCATCCTCGTCTTACTCTTCCTCCTACTACCACGACAAGTATTAATGCTAATTCTACTATTTTCTCAGTTATATCATGTTAGATTGATATGAAACTTTATCCAGACCTGTGGGTGAACTATCCTTCTCATTTTCTTCCACTACCTCAACCAATAATGCTACTACTACTACTACTTTGTTTAGAATCCATTAAAAATTGGAATTATTTTTTATTTTTTATTTTTTTTAGAAACTCAATCACATAGTAATTAAGACATCCACATAGACAGATGTAAAGAGAGTGGATGCACCATTGAACTTATTGTTTTGTTTTTTGTTTGTTTTTCTGAGACTGTCTATAACATTATTCTTGCTGTGTTAATTTCATTAACCACCATCCATTCTTAGTGCAAGTATCTTAAAAACAAGCGGTTCCTTTCATGGCATGTTCTGCATTTGGAGACTGGTGGCAAATGGTAACATAACCTTTACAAGTCAGACTACAGAACCATTTTTAGAGTGCAGACATTATTTGTGATCAAAGTTGGTCAGGTGTCAAACCTGGCTGGCATTAAATCAATTCAAAGAGAAACACTTGCCAGAAGACTGCCATCTATTGTGAGGGCTGAGCAGGGAGGTGTGGCCCTAGTGCCAAAAAATCCAACTTTACCTCTGGGTGAGTGTAAAGTCTTTTCACTTAAAACCAGATTTTATTTTTGTACTACCTCTGAATGATTTCTAATCTGCTAACAGGCATGCCTTTTAACATCCATCGTCGGACATTGTTCTTCCTCAAAAGTTGCCAGACCTTTCATGAACATTTTGGTGCCAATATCTCCCAAACCTGTCCAAAGCCTCATGCTATCTTATTTTCTATCGGCCAGTTTTGCATATAATCTCTGGATATCCGCATTGTGAGTCGTGATGTCCAGTGGTTGTCAGATGTTGTTGCAACATGACCAGCCCATTGCCTTCTTAGTTTTCTTATGGTTTCTATGATATCTCTGACTCTTGTTTGTTCTCTAATATACTATGGTGTCTTATGCTCAACATCACATAGTGATCACAAGTCTAAAACTTTGAAATGAAAAAAAATGATTGTGGAAAATTGATAATGGCTGTCAATGCTTGATCTGATGAAAGAACATGAATCAGGATAATATTAACTTTTTTTATGTGATTATGTTTTTTGTTGTAATATTTCTCATATTTTTATTAAATGAAGCATTGTCAACCATTATTATTTTTGAATAGTATGTTTTGTTTTTTTTTGTTTTTTTTGCAATTACCCAGATCATTATTCTATGGATATTATGGATAATTCTTCTTGTCGAGTTTCTCTTTTATGACACACTATATATATATATATATATATATAAAATTGACAATAAGGAAAAAAAGCATTGACTGTAAATTAAAATTTACTCTATTTATAAAACTTCCATCATCATCAGCTAATTTCAAAGTTCAAATGAAACATTTTTCAAAATGTCTGGTTATTTTAAGTAAGTGTTTTACATTATCATAATGCATATGTGCTTAGTATTTAGAAATTGAGATAATGTAAAACATTATTACTTGAAATAAGCAGATATTTTGAATATTGCTTCATTCATGTCTTGTGATCTCTCCATATGAGGTTGAGCATAAGTCTTATATATGCAAGTTGCATGTTTCTTAGTTTGTGGGGGAAGTCTCTTGGTTAGGTTCTGTGTTTCCTTATTGTCAACTAAATTCATATTGCTGGATATCTTGTATCCACCAAGTGATCATATATATATATAAGCATTTTTAGTTAAATTTCACATACTTTTATCAGTTATGACATTATGTACTCTCATACTAATAGAGATGCTTTTACTAAATTTATAGGAGAGAAAGAAATTGTGATGTATTGTAATGATCTTAAAATTCCTCCCAGTATTTAGAGTGCTATTGATGGTGATGATTATTTACATAGCCAAGAGATGAAAACTTTCATCATTTCATATTCTTTTAGTTCTAGTTTTTTCTTTATGAATGTTCAGCAATATTTGTATGAGTGTATATAGAACAACAAATTACATGAAACTTTCAACTCAAACACAACAAAGTTGGAATATAGCTGCATGTACAATATTGAAAAAATTATCTGTTACCATTATGTATTTCAAACTAATTGCATAAAAAAAAAATGAACACAAATCCTGAGAAATCATACATGGGGATATCGAAATTGAATTCCCTGAGCAGATTAGCTAACTTGTTCTTCACATTTGACACTCAGAAAAAGGCCACCTACCTCCCTGTTCAATTTTGGAAACTTACAAAAAAAGGAAAAAATCTGATCGAATGAAAAATAATGAGAAAGCCTAACATGTGTAGAAACCTGTCAAGGTGTAACTTGTCATGAAGGAAATTTGCACGTATCAACTTTTCAGGTTAGAGATAAACTACTTAATTCGAAGTCTGAGATAGGTGTCTCAAAACAAAATGCACTCTGAAGAACTTTACAGATTAAAATACCCAAATTAATACCACCCCTCCCAATTTTTTTCGATACCAGAACATCTACAAAATATGAAAAAACAGAACGTGAATTGAAAAATAAGAACAAGCCAATGATAGGAAATTAATGTAAAATAACTTAATCAAATTATTTTTATATGAACAAAGCTGAAGAATTTTTGAGAAGATTGAAATAAAATACTACAACATAATAACAAATTTTTTTTCAGCACCAGTACAACAAAAAAGCAAAAAAAAAAATTTCTAACAAAATAATTACAAAAAATCAAATACATTCTTAGAAACATGCTAATATGAATTAGAGATGATATAACTTGGGCAAATAATACTATGTAAGCACAAAAAGAGGGTAAAAACCCTCGAATAATCGTTGAAAACAAGAACAGTTACTTGTAATTGTAAAGTAGTAATCATTATCATATATGTTGAAAGGTTAATAAGTACAATTTACTCCAGCCAATACATTTCAAATCAAAGTGAAAGTAATTCTCTACAATATATAGATGATGAGCAGGCCTAATTACACTATCTGATGAGCTTATATTGTGAAACAAAGGTTCAACCATTATTATTGACCAAATTTCCATATTCAATCAATATATATCACAAACTCATGCATACAAAAAGATTGTATCTATTCATATATGTTCATAATTATAAAATGTATATGAATACACGTGCATATCCTATCATCTGTGTATGTATTCTAGGTATATAAAATCCAACATGGATCTCTCTGTCCCTGTCTGTCTGTCTGTCTGTCTGTCTGTCTGTCTGTCTGTCTGTCTCTCTCTCTCTCTCTCTCTCTCTCTCTCTATATATATATATATATATATATATATATATATATATATATATATATAATGTGTGTGTGTGTGTGACATTTTTCAATGCATCCACAGATACTACACTTTGATTCTAAGTAGAAGTGCCAGGATGCAGCATTTTAATCCTAGACACTGCCCAAAGATTCTGATCATTTTAGACAGGTACTATGTTAAAATCTCCCCTCGTACATATATATATGTATGTATGTATGTATGTGTACAAAAAGCTTATATCTATTTTGTCCAACTCCAAAACTGGAGTTGACTTTATTTTTCTACCAATCCTCATCAAAATCAGGGATGTAAACTGATATATAAGATCTACACACCTCTACTTGAATTCACAACCAACTGATTGTCAGGAGCTTATCTTACTGACTGAGCTAATATGAGGAGTCTTAGATTTCAGCAAAAATTAATCCTGCAGATACCTATGGGCTTACTCCATTCTTATAAATAAATATATTTATTTTAAAAAAAATGTACATTTTGATAATTTTTTTTATCATATCTTTGAAATATAAGTTGCAGTTATCATCTTCAGTTGGAGTGAAGTCTGACCCTACAGCAGCCAGTCTAGTATTTACATAGATGAAAAATTTTCATCCAACCCTATCTTCGTAGGCATATACACCTTTGTACCAGTACTAGAATATAAGTAGATATTTTTATTCTTCTTTCTAAAATCTTTCTGTATGTGATGGAATCTCTGTTTATGTCAGAGGGGAATCATTTATAGAAACCATCAAGCAACTGACAACATGTTTTCTTCAATTTCTAAGTTTGGCTGGCTATATGTCGATCACGCCTACAGGCTGCACCAATAGAGCTAGAGGGCTGAAAACTTGATCATGTACTCCTTATATGCTGTGGAAAAGTACAATGAATGCACAGATACTACACTCTGATCCTAGGTGGAAGTTCCGGGGAGCAGCATTTCAATTCTAGACAGTGTGCAAAGATTCTGATCATTCTTGACAGGTGCTGTCCGTATGGAACAGGGAAAAGACTTGAGATTATTCGCTATGTCTCAAATTTTTTTATCAAAGAGTGTAACAGCTCGCTTATATTTTACCTGTCATCTTGGGTTTTGTCAGAGCTTTGAAAGCAAAAGTTGTTTTTTTTTTTTTTTTTTTTTTTTTTGAATGGTGATGATTACAGAAATGTCCAGCTGATTGTTGGGATAGAGGAATAACTGGGTACAAGTGGAGACTAGTGTTTCTTTTTTTTTTTATTATAACTAGAAGAAAACTTTTTTGTTTTTTGAATCCCCGCTCCATAGGTTCTTAGCGAGAGAGTGCGATTTGCAGTGTAAATTTATGCTCAGACATTTTTGGTGATCACTGCCCATAGAAAGACGTGAAAATTTAACTTTTCACTAATCCCAGTTTTTCAATTGATCACCCCCAACATGGCATGTTACCAGAAGACATTTGTCACCTGACAGTTTCTAGTGAGTAACTAACCAGACCTGTTTTATTTAGTACTCTTCATTTTGTCTGGCTATGGAAATCCAAAGAGGCCACACCCAAGTTGAAGGTTAACTACATATTTGTCATTCCAATGCTTGGAGTTTTTTTCTCTCTCCCTCTTTCTCTCTTCCTTACTGTCCATGTCTGCTTCCACTTTACCATTCTACTGGTAGAATCTTCCATTCCTGGAACTCCACTGGACTGCTTCCTCTTCAGCGCTACTTCTTTCTTCCAACAACCCCATTTACTTACCTATCGACGTGTGTAGGTATAGCCTAGGTTCTATGCTCTCTTGCCTTTCTGGCTACACATACACTATCTCTTTTCCAAAATCCTTGGGATGAGACACTTTCAGGAATTCAAAATTTTTCCAACTTGGGAATCGTAGCACAGGTACCATATATAGGTAATTGCAATGTCTCAGCAGTGAACTTTGTTAATAGTCAAACTGACTCGGGCAAAGTAAGACCATATATTATCCAAGACTGGCTGCTGCAGGGTCAAAGTCTACCCCAACTTATATTCTTTCTGAAGATGATTACTGCAACTTTTGTATTGTATATATCATAAATTAAAAATTCTAATGTGTATTTTTTTTGTAAAAATGTATTTAAATTTATTAGAATAAAATAAGCCTGTGCATATCTAAAAGGAAATTTTTCTTAATATCCAAGACTTATCAATTTTACTTGGTCAGTAAGTCAGTCTGCTGTCAATCAGTTGGTTGCGATGTCAAATCACAATAAGGAAACGTTGGTTTTATATATTGGTTTACATCCTCATTCCGTTGACGATTGTTCTTGTTCTTACGATAGGAAACAGTCAACTCCAGACTGAGATAGAGATAGACCATAAAATTAATGGTAGACCTTTCATTTTTAAGTAATAGGAGAAATTGTTTGAGTAATTTTTTTTTTTTTTTTTCAAATTCATAGGATTTTCAATTAGTTTGTGCTATTTAAATGCATTGCCAATGATTTCATTAAAGAAATGCATTGAAGATCAGGAGGAAAGAGATTATCAGTGGTCAGGAATAAATGCATGTGTTAGTTGTAGATGACCAAATTGAGTTGGATACACTGGTTTTCATCAGATCACCAAAGTTACGCCAAGTTGAGACTGTTCATTTGCCAGTGGGATGACTGTCTGGGAATTCAAGGTATAGTGTGCAGCAACAAGATTGTTCTGCAGCCATCTCAGCTTATGCCCTGCTGCTGATTAACAGAGGATCTTGCCAAGATAAGACCAGGCTGCTCCATGGAGGACACATGATAGTTTTCTCTCCTTTGAGCTGCCATACTTATATCAAGTCTTAGTGATCATCGTCATACTATTATATGTATAATGTGAAAGCATTGCCAATGCATTCAAAATGAGAAAGAAAGGGATTTGATGGTCAGGAATCAATATAAGCATTATAAATAGGGTTATTATTTGTGTTCAGTGTGTGCTTGAAAGAAGTCAGTATGCTTGTTATACTCTCCACTGTGTAATTTATAATTGAATATCTTTATAGTTTTTAGACTCTGTTTTCTTTTAGTACTTCTTACCTATCAAAATTTCCACGTCATTAACTTCTATCAACAAAATCGACAAGGCGTATGTATTTGGTCGTATCTTTCCATCTGACTGTCCACATGATATCCTCCAAAGAACTGAATGGATTTCAATGAGATCTTGTCAAAGGGTTGACAATAGGGTAAGGAAGATGAGGTTAAATGTGGGGGCAAATCCAGTGATTATTTTTCCATTTATTTATTTTTTTTCTCTCCTACATGTATATGCTCATAACTGTTCACATGATTTCTCCAGAAGTTCTCAATGAATCCCAATAGAATTTCATGGAAGTATGAACAATAGGTTACGCAAGAAGTGATTAAATTTTGGAGTGATCCAAACTCAATTGCCTTGTCTGTTACAGCCATATGTCTACACTACAAAGTATCATCAAAAGTTCATGCCTGTCCACATATCTCCAAAAGTTCTCAATGAATTCCAACGTAATTTTGTAGAGGAGTGGACAGTTGGCTGCAGATGAACTGATTAGATTTTGGGACAGATCCATGCACAATTGGCAGAGGTATGCGCTCTCTGAATGCTTTCTAGTTCCATATGTATTAATTACAATCATCTTGAAATAACTCTTCCACCTTAATTAACTCTGTATTATTATATAAGGAAAAACCAAGCCTGACATAAGTGCTTGTCTAAAATTGTCTGCAATTGTTATAAGTGGATAAATTAACGAGCAAATGGTAATTGCCGACAATCATATTCTCACCTCATTTTTCTCACTCTGTATTTTCCCCTCTTACATACCTGTCCATCCCTTCTCCCCACCATCACCTTCTCATCAACATTCAGTCTTGGATATTTTTTGGTCCACTGCCATAAAGTAATTACGTAGCTCACCCTTGGCGTTGCCGTCACTCCGATCTGTTGGCTAAGTACTTTTGGCAACAGAATACAATCGGATACTTATAGAACCAGAGAGAGATGAAGGCCGAAGGCTGGTAGCCAACGCTCCCTTCCCCCTACTCCCCAGGGGTAGAGGTGGTCAGTGTGAAGGTAGGGGATGGAGTGAGCAGGTGATAAGCATTTATTTCACTCCTTATCGACACACCCTGCATCTTGAAGCTGGCACTTGCTAACTGGAGCTGTGTAATTTAGTTGTTGAGGAATCTGTTAGTTATAGCTAAATCGTTTTCTTGTATGATCACGAAAGTTAAGCAATTTATAGCCTGGTTAGTTCATAGTTAGGTGACCATCTTAGAATACCAGGTACTGTAACCAGCTGGGGAGGCATCCTCTGCAGCCATGCTATCTCCAAACGTATTGAGCACTTTAGAAGTCTTCAGCATGGTAAAGGGGGAGAACTTAGACACAACATTTCCTCCATACAAAGCACTCTGGCACAACAGCTCAAGACTTGAAAGCTGCCAAGTCAAAAAGAGCCATACAGAGAAATTTGTATCAACTTTGCTAATACAGGAGGTCTGTCTGGAGAGCATTCAGCCTTTTGATATTAGTGAAAAAGTAGCCTACCTAGGGCAATGGTGCCATAGTCAACTTCAGAGTACTCCCTTTGCAACATCACAAACTTATCCCATTGTCTCTTCCACCTTTCAATACAGTCTGCAAAGTCCACTTTCAGGATCATCAACAGCTGCCTCATCATGTTCTCCTTAATCTCATCAATGGTATCGAAACTTTGGAGGAAAAGCAAGAGATCACAGGGAGCCAAATTTTGACTGTAAAGCGGAGCTGACTGACCTGGATGATGCAGTGTTTTACCTAAAAAAACCTGCTCAAGATGTGAAGAATTGGTATGCTCGGTTATTTTGAGTGCAATCATCACACAGTACACATGCTCACTCTATGGCCTCTTACTGCCAACTGAGTAACCCTATGAGAGAATGTTTGTTCATGCATGTACACTAAGGTCCCCTCTAAATAATAACAAAGTTGCAAGGCCACATAACTGGTTCTCAGGATATTTGAATCAGCTGGATACTTTCCAACAGACCTTGAATATTTGCCACCAGTGAAACTTGATGAGTCAAATGTATCCAGTTTACAGCTCTGGTTCCAATATCATTATATTGCTCTCCCCAGCTATTTAAAATTGAACACATTTTTGTATTGCTGTTATATACTTGATTCATTATGTATCTATTTCTCTGGGAAACAATTGAAAGTTGGCAGTGAATAATGATACATGTGTGAGTTGTCTAATTATTCATTCACAACTATCAATTATACGTATATTTTGACTGTAAATAGATATGCATGCATATTACATATTTTTTTGATTGTCCTAATTGATGTTAATTACTGATGTGTGTAAATTGTTATTCATATCAAAATGATGACAGCAAACTGATTATCTATAGCTGTATTGCTTTGGGGTATTTTTTGTGAGTGATTCTCTTATTGCAAAAGAATACTGATTTGAATTCAGATAAGACTTGGAACATTTTTGTATGCACCCAAGTATTTTATCTTTTGAGCCAAGTTGAAAGTTTTTATAGTCACTTTGCTCAGCTTTGTCTAGCTCGAGACTTAATGAGGAGAAAGGTAGGTTGGAATATCGTGTTGCACCAGTCTTTTAAAAGCTAAAAGCCTGCTAGCCTTGAGGATCAGCATTTGAAATTGAGGCTGGTTTATCCTGGCTTGAACTCTGACTACATATGTCAAATATACAATTATGCGAGCCACTACACAGGACAAACCTTTATGAATAAATTGAAAAACAAATATCGCTTGTGTAAATTTTCACAAATTTAAATAGATTCAAATATACAGGTATCCGTCACTTATCCATCAGGAAACATGTCCGTGGTCCCATAAGGTTTTAAGAGTTGAAAAACTTTGACCAGCAAAGCTGGCTAGCATACAGGTACACTTACCAGTACATATCTATAGCTTGAGGTACATAACTGTCCTGAAATACAGACAGTGCATGTTTAACATTTCTTTATTTCATATTAGAAATATACATGTTATGGTAATTCTGTCAAAAATACAGAATAAAGCTTTACAATTATAAACAGCTGATGTTGGTATGTAAAATATATCCTGTTTGGAAATGTGCACTTTTTTGTGACTATTTGCAACTTAGTGCATAATTTGGGCTATTTAGTCAGAACAAGTGGTGTAGCTCTAGGCTTGTAAGGTATACAGTATTATATGATGTTTGCCTATCATCCAAATCGCTGAACGTCCTATTGGCTGGAATATAACCAGACAAGAGATACATACTTACATAAGTATGTGTGTGTGATTCATATATATATATATATATATATATATATATATATATATATGTGTGTGTATGTGATTCTCTGTGTATGTTAGAGTTTGTCTCTCTGCTCTGTTTATCCATGTCTATGATTGTAAGGAAGAAAGACTTGATTCTTGGATATTTCTAAAAGTGTTATTCGTAATACATCATGCATTCAATGTAGATCTCAACGTACCCTCAGTTGTTCATACAGAGCAAAAAGAAACAAAATCTCAATTTATTTCTCTATTCTGTCACTTCACTGAACAGATATTTTAAAACTGCACAAATGGTTTGTAGCAGTCTCTCTGCCCATTCTTGAAATCAGTTTTCTTTCTCCCGTTCAAGTTCACAAGCTTTAATGCACCTGGCTGGAAAGTTAAGGCTTACAAACCTCTGAACTGTAGCAGCCTATGCATCATACCGGGCTGTATGTATTTTTATCTTTTGAATGTTGTGAAAATTGTTGTACAGCTGCATTATGGTGTCAGCAGTTATAGAAGTGACCCAGACTGTAAAATCCATTTATTGGTTAGAATCTAGCTAGTCAGATAGCAACCCAGATGACTGGAAATTGCAACTGTGAGCTGCATATTTAGCAAAAGAGTCTATTGCAGTGGTTCTAAAACTGTGTGCTGCTACACAATAGTGTGTGCGTAAATTTTTCCAATTATGCAAACACGTATTTTAAGCCTCCACTAGTGATTTTTATCACTTGATTTTGTGAGATATTAACCTTTTTTTTAACAGCAGATAAAAAGAAAAATAGGTGATGAATGCCAATATCAGTATGGTGATATATAAGTTTGGCTCATTGACTACTGAAATGTTTCGGTCTCCTTTCATTTTCACAGTTGGTGTGCCGTGGAAGTCAAGTATATTTCCTATGGTGCCATCGCACAATAAAGCTTAAAGACCACTGATAAATTTGCAAGAATAAAAGCAGTTACTTTCTTTCCAGAAAATCTTTGTATAGAATAGTAAGTGAGGAAAGATATCTCTACACCCACACTTTTCTTTGCAGGTATAAATATCCATGAGGTCTATTCAGAAAGTATCCAGCCATTTAATATTATAGAAAAAAATAGCTTACCTCTGGCTATGTTGCCTCAGTTCCTTTGAAACTCCTCTCCTTGAGACCTCACATATTTATTCCAGTGTCTCCAAAGGTGAAGATCCATATTTTTGCTCTGAACTGATTGCCCCATTATTATAAATTAATATTGGATTGGGGGGAAAAAACCTAACATCTTGGATTTTAAAGATAAACCAATGAATAGATAAATTGGCCTGATTAATCACTTAATGGGAGTTGGGGATGATCAATGAATAAGTGATTTCTCTCACCTTTTGTTGGGCAGTAATCCCTAAAAAAGTTTGAATCTTCACAGAATAAGCGGACACAAACTAAGGGATCAATCCAGCCATACCACACATTGTGAACTGGAACCCCTTCTGAAAAGGTAGGGAAGATTTTGAAAAATCAAAGAGTTTTTTGTAGACATAAGGAGTAAATGTTAAGATTTTCAGCCCTTTAGCTACATTTGTACAGCCTATATGTGTGATCATCAGCAGTCTTTTATCGTCCATCATTGGAAATAGACCATCCCCAGGATCCACCACAATTCTCTCTCATGGGCGTTGCAAAGCAAGTATTTTCTGAATTTGTCTAGTTCATCTCTCCATCTTGTATTCTTTTGGCCTCGGTCTCACATTTGATCTCTGGGAATTCACGTTGTGAGATGTGATGTCCATTGGTTGTTAGCCAGACCAACTTGAAAACCTAAAGAAATCTATGCTGACTATTTTGGTGACGGTTTCTAATAAACTGCTTTTCTTTTTTTAACAAATCTTGATATCTTTGTGGTTGCCTTTTCTATCTGAATGTACGATAATCAAATATTGTACAAGGTCATAATGTTGACATCTGTTTCTGACATATTGCTCGGAAGATCAAATCAATCTAATGACTTGGAAAATTCCACTGGCTTTCCTGATAAAGTTGTGCATGTAGTTTTCTTTTGTAATCAAAGTTTATTTTTGTATTTGCAAATTCAATTCTGTTGATTCAAAACTGATTCCAGGCGCTGGTAAACAATTCTCAAAATCAAACCTAATTCTATTTATTGCTTTTGCAAAATCATTGGAAACCGTCAACCAAAATTGGCATCATAGGTTTTGTCAGTTTTTAAGCTGGCTATACATATATGCATCTCATGTACAGGCTGTACCAGTGGAGCAAGAGGGCTGAAAATTTAAACATTTATTCCTCATATGTCCAGAAGGAAAAAAAACTACTGAAAATTCTGCCCCCCCCCCCAGGTTTTTAGTGAAACGTTAATTCAATTTTTTTTTAGTCAACACTGCCTAACAAGAGATAAGAGAAATAATTTACGCATTGATCACTCCTTTTTCCAATTCTTTAATTGATCATTCTCAACACAACATGCTGCCAAAAGACATTGATCTTGTGATGGTTTCTATTGAGTGATCAACCAGACCTGTTACATTTATTTTTTTGCACCAGCACAATTTCATCATCAATACTTATCTTGTTAAAATCAGAAATCCTCCTTGTAAGTTTGTATTCTGTAATTTGCTTGGTTATTTTGATTTGATTAAAAATGTTTTATCCTTTAAAGAACAAGAAACTATCATATTCTACTTCTTTAAAACAAAAGATGATAAATTACCTAAGCTTATAGGTCAGTAAGCAAACATTAAATCTTTTCTGCTTGAGCTACTCATTGAGTTAATAAAGAAAAACAATAAATCCATTGAAATCTTTCAATTCTATTGTCTTCTTCCATACAGATTAACAGTTGATTGGTCACTTGGCAGCTGCCACCAACCAATCAAATAAGTGGATCTATTTGTGGCTTAGATTCACTTAGAGATTGGTTGTGTTTTGTTTTTAGTTTTTGATTCTCTCAATTTTTTTTTTTTGTTTCTTCCAAATGGAGGGAAAAAACATAGGTAGCAGGTGCTGCTGTTTGCAAATGCAAAAAAATATATCGCTACAATTATATAAAAAAGCAGCATCTTTTCTTTCTAAGGACTGAAATATTATGAAATCCCCTCAGATAAGGTTTTAATATTAGGATATTTTTCTAAATGGCTTTTGTTGAAATTTTTTATCAAAAAAACAAAACCATGTGTTTTGTTGATTAAGGTAAAAATTACCATTCATTTTGGTGGATAAGACATTTGTCAGCTTCAGATGATACAAATTTCAGTCTGAATTTCTTGGTTTTAGCTCATATTGGTGTTATGATAATCCCCGTAGTACTAGATCATAAAAACACTCAACCAATTCGATGAATAAATATCTTTGATGTATTACCAAGAGGAAATATGTTTCTGTATTATCATGAAACTTTAATAAGTGAAGACGATTTTATGAGAAAATTGAAGTTGATCCTTAATGTGTCCGGATACACGTTTCGACCGTTGTATCTTCCTGCTTCCTCCAGAACTTTTATTCTATCCATGAGGATTGGATTGTAATCGTTCTACTGTCCATCCAGGAAGAGATTTCGTATCAATTAATTCTTTCTAGTCAGTTTGTCCTTGTATTGTCAAAGGAGGCCGTACAGTACAATGACAGAAATATTGTGACTATATCAACTAAGATGAGCACTCTTGTCCAAGTAAATCAGTGTATAATAATAATGATAATGATAATTCCTCTTCTTACAAAGTCAGGCAAAATTTGCAATAGATTTTATAGATGTTACATATAACAATCTGCCAGCACTTTTGTGTTACATATAACAATCTGCCAGCACTTTTGTGTTACATATAACAATCTGCCAGCACTTTTGTGTTACATATAACAATCTGCCAGCACTTTTGTGTTACATATAACAATCTGCCAGCACTTTTGTGTTACATATAACAATCTGCCAGCACTTTTGTGTTACATATAACAATCTGCCAGCACTTTTGTGTTACATATAACAATCTGCCAGCACTTTTGTGTTACATATAACAATCTGCCAGCACTTTTGTGTTACATATAACAATCTGCCAGCACTTTTGTGTTACATATAACAATCTGCCAGCACTTTTGTGTTACATATAACAATCTGCCAGCACTTTTGTGTTACATATAACAATCTGCCCACTTGTGTAAAACTTGATCAATATTACCCAATTCTCAAATGAAGGAGAAGGTTTGTAGGTTTGTTTGTTTTTTTTTTTCGTTTTTTTTTTGGGGGGGGGGTTTGTTAAAAAGAGAGAATGTAAAAAGTAAAAAAACAAAAGTCAAGAAGGAAATCTTTGATTGCTGAAAGGAACAATCTCTATAATTAGCAATTGGAATTTAAAGAAAGTGTTTGCCAAAAGGGGAACGGCTGTAAAAAGAAATGGTATAAAACGAATTAGCAAAAATTCTTTGATCATGATGAGGTGTGCCTGTGAGAGAAACATGGTGCTGCTTTGTAATCAATATGTGCATCACACAATACAACCTTTGCACCATCAGCATTGGATGTTGAAACTGGTTATTACAAGAAAGGCTCCAAAGGGCAAGCGGCAATATGTTGTTGGATATTCCACGCAGCAATAATAATAGTCATGGGGGAGTAACATGCCTGATGATCAATACGGATCGTTTGTTACTTCTCTTTTGGTTATGAGTTGGGTGTTGATCTTTCCATTATATTAGGATTTGCTGTTTCTTTGTGGGGATGATATTGAGAAAATCTAAAAAGCACTCAAAGAATGCATATCTCCTCCAACGCAATTCTCACTAAAAAGCTGAAAATTCAGCTCACCAATCCCAGACCATGCAATGACAATAGCTTGTAATAACTATTCATCAGGCACATCCCTTCAAACCTTCATTCATTTCCCTTAGATTAAGCAACTTTATCACATATGGTCAATTCCCCAGAATGAATTCAAGAGTTGAAATGTCCCAGTAGATTTTTAAAAGAGATTCTTTGGATACATGTGTAGAAACCTTGGGATGAACCATTATTATTCATCACTATCATTTTATTATTCCTCTTGGGGCATCTCCAACTATACACAATATTTCCATAAAGTGTACATAAATTCGAACATAATTCACAGATCAGACTCTCGTTTAAAAAATGTCCTTGTAAGTTCATGCTCTTCTTATCATTTCTAAATTAATCTAGATTATTTTTTTTTGTTTTTTTTTAACCCTATAAACTAATACAATTCTTTACATGACTAGACAACTTATTCCAAAGATGTATTACTCTATTAGTAAAAAAAAAATCAAATTCATTCTTGGAATCTGTCTTGCTAATAGACTTCCAGTTTGGGGAGAGATATTATAGAACGGTGTACCATATTTAAAAATCCCATATATATCCCAGTAGTCTTGGAAGGGTTAAAGTACAAGTTGTGAAAAATAGATATGTAATGAATTCTTATAAAACAGCTGCAGTAGAAGAGTTCAAATGCCTGGACACAAAATTTGAGCACTCCAGATAATGGAAATATTGATTTCTATTAATTATGAACAAATTGTTCAAAGTGGGAGCCAAAAAAAAGGGGCTGTTTGGCAAGGAAAACGTGAACAATATTTTGAACTTTTTTTATACTGAATAAAGTTTGGTAATTAAGAGTTTTGTTCTGTAAGTCAATACATGAAACTGTTTTCTGCTTTTCATTTCATTTCTGGGCTATTCTTTAAATATCCTTTTGAGTTGAAAATATAAATTTTGAAAGCGCCAAGATTTTATACAAGTTAATTCAATTACTCCTGCAATCATAGATTTCTCCAGCAAACTCTCTACAAGATGAAACAGTAGAGCATTGTAGCCTTTAAAAATCATTTATTTATCAATTAGTATTGTACCCTCAAAAAAATGTGGGGTTATTTAGGTATGAATAAATTGTACAAATATCTGCTTTAGAATATATGTATTTGTTGCATACAAAAAAAATGCAAAACTCAAACAAAAGTTAATTTCCTGTTGTTTTTTTTTTTTACATCTCTTCATATTTTCTACAAAGACAATGTCATCAGAACCAGATTAAAGGCAGAACAAATTTATTTATTAGGGACTGATCCATGAAGTTTTATTGATTGGGAGATATTTTTCATATCAAGACGATAGTCCAAAACAAGTGAAAACTTAGATGGATTTCTCCCTAACATCATAACTGTATATGAACAGATTTCCATTCAGTTTTTAGTTAGTGTCTGGTATTGTTGGAGGTATGCGCTCTCTGAGTGCTTTCTAGTTTATTATAAGTGTTCCTATTTAAATTGATTTATTATTCTCGAAGTACTTGGGTAAAGTAATTTAACTATGCTACAGAAATGCACATGTACTCAATGTTATTATTTGGCCAAAAGTTTGTATTTGTCCTCATGAAATAGTTATTTGGTGCTAAACTACGCAATGAAGATATTGATAATAGTACCTGATCGATATATTGATTTTTATTATTTTTCAATTGATCATTTAGTAAAAGGATGCTTTGCTCTGACTAGGAAATCACTTTTATAGGCAGGACCTCTCTAATCCATCACAATCATAGATTTTTTTTCTTTTTTTATTTTTGGTTCTCGATGTTTGTAAAACCTTATGAGCATGATGATGGACAAAAATACCCATTCCATCATGGAGAAAAATTGTCATCATCCATTTCCTGCCATTCTTTGCAGATGACACAGCTACTTTTATAAATAGACTGCTAGACGTGGAGATAAATTCTAAAAGATTGATCCAATGTCTCTGAGGACATTTTTAGGCCCCAACACGATTGACGGAAGACCTGATATCCCTCGATGATCCATGAATCCTAATCCATATTTCCTTATATATGTGCATAAATATCCGAGAATGTATTGTTAAAACATTGATTCCCCCCCCCCCCCCCGCAGTACTCTCCTTCTTACCTATCATCCTGAAATGTTCTGAGGCCAAATTCAACACCGTCTTTTTGGCGTCAACTTTAATTATGAATGAGAACATGGCTCAGGAGGAGGGATTATATTCTTTAAAAAGCAGGAAAAGTCTCTGTTCACTTGTTATAGATAGCCATGAAGTCTGCTGGGATTTATGTAAGGAAGTCTGATATGAAGGTAGCATTTCCTCAATACCATAAATGACCATTTGTGCATCCACTTGGCAAGAATCGTGATACTTATTAATAGGTACGTGTCTGTCTGTGAAGAGTCAATATGATTATGCTGTTGATTCTTATACAAACAGGTCTGCTTTAAAGCCATAATGTGACCGTCTTTTCTCAGCATACCATGTTGGGGATGATCAATTGAAAGATTAGAAAAAAGAGTGATCAATGAATAAGTTTCTTCTCTCGCCTTTTGTTGGGCAGGAATCACTATGAGAAGTTTGAATTTTCTTAACAAAAAATTTATCAGAATTTTCAGCCCTCTAGCACCATTGATGTAGCATGTAAGCATGATACATACATAGCCAGCCAGCCAGACCACCTTAAAACTGAAGATGCCTATGTTGATAGTTTTGGTTGATAGTTTCTTTCAGTGAGAGATGAATGAAAACTGTCTGTAAGATGTAATGGGGGGGGGGATTGAAGATTTATTGAAACTCATCTGAACTCTCGATTTGTCCACCTATGTGTATAGTAGCAGCACATCGGATGCAGTATAATGATTGAATACTCAAATTGAACAACCATAGCCATCAAAAATGTCAAAAAGTTCTATCCCTTTTCTATGTGTTTGTTTGTGTGTTCCTGCACTCTTGGTTATACTGTTTTGTCTACAGACTTATTTGGCATCAGTACTCCACTACACCTTCTAAAAATGGCATTTTTGACCTTTTTGGTGCCTTATTCTGATGGGTTTATCAATTACATCTAGATTCTCCAGAATTGGATCTTTTTAGATGTTTTGCAGTGGAAAACCTCAGTTATGTCATATGTAGAATTTACTCTGACCATATCTATTCTTCTAACGAATTTCTTTTACACGACTTTACTCAGATTTTGACGCTACAGTTTTACAATTATTGACTGTGATTGCAAGTCATATTCAAGTTTTACACAAGTAATTATTTTGCAGTATTCGACAGTCTACATGATGTGTTTGAGTATTTTGTAACTAATCCTCCTAGGAACTCCTCCCCATCTACTGCTTGAACCTTTAATGCTCATCTTCTCATCCATGTTACTAGTGCATAACAAGAAAAATAGCCTGCCTAGGGTACCTTTGTCTTCTCAAAGTATTACCACATTTTCACACCTCATACATTTATCCCAGTGTCCCTTTCATTTTTCAAAATTGCCTGCAAAGTTCTTTTTCAGAATTGGTTGCCTTGTGGCATTCACTTCAATCTCATCCTTAGTCTAAAATCTCTTGGGGAGAAGCCAGAATTTGCAAATCTGAACTGCAGGGGGCTGACAGACCCAGATGATGCAATATTTTGCCCCCAAATCAAGCACATGACTTGATGAATGGGCAGTCATTGTCAATGTGACAGTCACCTGGTACACAAGCTCACTCAATGATGTCTTACTGCTGACTGAGTAACACTATGGAAGAGTGTCTGTTCATGCATGTATAGTAAGTTCCCCTCTGATTGCTTGCTGAGTGACATCAACTGGTTCTCGAGATATTCAAAATGGCTGACTACTTTCCTAACAGACCTTGTGAGTGCTCAATTACCCAACCTCTTTTTGCATATGAGTGTAGTAGATGGAATGTACTTTAGTAGAAATCAGTTATAAACCAAGTAAAGATCAAAGGCCACGTTTTTTTTTGCATTGTTTTTGCTCGAATGATTTCCCCTTTTTGTCAAACTAGATTTTCGTATAACTATGAAAACTTTGAACGGTAAAAAAAAAAAACCTAAACACCCTGGCGAAAACTATCCATACCAATCAGAATAAGTGCTTTTACATTTTTTTTTTCATTCTGTACTAGAAAAACATGAATCGTTCCTCTGTCTGTAAACAATACTTTTTGATGGGAAAAATGTTACCGTTTCTCTTTGATATCAGAAAACCCGTTTGTCCAAGACCTGTATTTTGTATGGATTGTCTTGTTTACATACAAATTTTTTTTCATTTTGTTTTCCATCATAGCTATCAATATGGCTGAGCTATTATGCTGCAGCCTTTTTTGTGAGAAGTTATTAGATCTTGACTTGGATCTGAAGGGAAAACTCTTCATGATTATACTAGCTGAGTATCTATCAAAAATTGATGGGATTATTTACGCTTGGATCGGCACTTCTGCCCAGGATCAGAGTATTTGTGCACTCTCTCGATCAAAGCGTCACTCCCTGGTCCTCTGCCTAAGATCTAAGTGTATCATCTGTCACCTCTGCCTACAATCAAAGTGTCACTCCCTCACGCTTCTGCATAGGATCAGACATTAGTATGTGCACTCATTGAAAAGTGGAACACTCATACACACCCACACATACAATTTAGACGTACCAATTGAACAATAATCACAACCCTTAACTTAATGATTTGTTTTAAATCTTAGGTTTTAAGAATCTTTCACCTCACATGATACTTGCAGCTATTCATTTAGCATAGTCTGGCACAAGGCCATAATATTTAGGTCCTCAGTAAGGATTAAACTCACTCTTCAAGTGATCTGCAAAACTAGTGTTTTAACCGCCACTCCATGGCAGGCTACATGGATATTTGGTCAACCAAATCAAGGTAGTGTAGGAAGATTAGTCCGACACAATCTTCCAAATGAAGAGGGCTTGCTCCCCTTGAAAATCAGCATTCAAAATCTTGGAGTTCCGACTCTCAAACACCAACCGCTGACATAGTAGTGTGTTGCTTTTCGTGAGAGCCAGCAATTACTTCCTTGAAAAAGGTTTTGATTGAATCAAACAATCTACTAAAATGTTATTTGATGTGTGGACCAAAAGCCGAGATTTAACCTGTGACCTTTTGATCTTCAGTCTAATAGTTTGTAAACTAAACTACTTTTTGTTGATGACTATCAGTGTACTGCTTATCATGTCTGTTTCTGAATATTTAGATACATCACAATCATTGAAAGGCTCGATAGATAGTCTACAAAAAAACAACTTCAAAACAAAATAGGATTCATACTTTATGTCTAAACTCATAATTGAACTTATACATCTTTGGTTCAATGCTCTTTCAGCAGAAATGATGAGCAAGATAGTTATTGTTATCTGTTTACTGCAAAATATTTTCTGGTATTTCAGATTTTAAAAGAATCTTATATAAAAGCACTTGACTTTTTAAAAAAATGTTTTTATCCGATACGCTAAAGCAAACAGTGTGGAAATGGGTACTGTGAATATACTAGCAATGGTGTGTGTATTTAATGCTAATTTAAGCCAATAACTACTGGTGATATAACTACTACTACTTCTACTCAATTGTTTTTTACCTAATTCTGTTGCCTGATTGTTATAAAATTTAAATTGTAAAAGACAAATAATACGAAGTTTTAGAAAATGGACTGAAAAATAGATTTTGTTCAAATTATGCATTTTTTTGTTTGTTTGCAATAAAATATATTTGACAGGTACTCTGCTAGTATAAAAATAGCCAGTATCTTGATGAGAAGTAAAGCGCTACTTATCCACCCTCAAATCTTGTAATTGAACAGCCATTATGTGATTCAGTGTAGCATTAACTGGAGTCTCAATGCCACTGTTTCAACTTGAATATCCAGCTTGCTATGAATCAGTACAACTGATCTTGTATTTCTTTTATCAGCAGCAACTGTAACGGTTGGAATAGAGGAAGTATTTTGTCAGCCATTATTATCTTTAGGGCAGGGGTGACAGGCTTTTTACCACACCTACTACATTATAAAACTGGAGGTAGGGAGGCTGCAAGATAAAACATTAAACTGTGAACTCTCTCTGGCTCTCAGAAGCTATTTTTCAATCATGCATATGTTTAGACTCAAACTTTAAAACCTTTTCATGTTTATATCAGGGATTTTTTTTTTTTTTCCCCAATAATTTTGTGGGAACGAATCTCCCTAAAATCCTCAAAGTAGAGATCATGCAAATTATCACTCTAGGTAGGTAAGCTTTCGGTAAAGCAAGCTCAAATTTCAAAAATAGGAAATCCTATTAGTCCTAAAAAGATCTACAACCGATGTATCATCCCGATACTCACCTACAAATATCATCCAGCTGAAACATTAAACCCTAACCAAAAGATTGGCCCCAAAACTGATAACCATGCAACGTGCACAGGAGAGAATCCTGCTCAACATCACATAGAGAAATCACAAGACAGCAGATTATATTTGAAAACAAACAGGAAGTCGGAGATGTAAAAAAAAAAAAGAGATGTTATGCAAAATTATATATATCCTGTAAAAAATAAGATGGCGTGATAAACTAGACAAGTTCCAAAAGTACTAGCTCCGCAATGCCCATGATAGAGAGGTCTGGAAAATCTCTGGAAAGGTCTATGTCCAATGATGGATGCTAAAAGGCTGATGATGATGATGACGACTGTTTATGTATATTGTGTGTGCATATATATATATATATATATATATATATATATATATATATATATATATATATATATGTGTGTATGTGCGTATATAAAGTTCGTAATGTATCTTTGTAAGAATACAAAAAGAGAAATAGAGAACAGAAAAATGAACTTTTTGTTTTCATAATTGCAAGAACAAACATATATTGCCAGTTGCTAAAGAGTGCATTAGGTATGAAAATGTTAATATTCGCCGGGTACATATCCTTGTGATTTTTATTTATATATATATATATATATATATATATATAATTGAGAGAGAGTAGTCTGTCCAGAAAGGTTCCATCCATTTTGAATATCTCGAGAATAGGTTGTGCAGCCTTGACATAACTTGGCATCAAAATGGACCTTGCTGTGCATGCATGAACTGATACTTTTCTGTGGGTTCACTTTGTTGGCAGTGGGACACCATAGAATGAGTTTATGTACTGTGTGACCATCATGTTCATACTGAGTGGGTAGATCAGCGAGTATGCATCAAAAGTTTTTGGGCCAAACACTGCATCTCCTAAAATCCGTCCATTGGTAGACAATCATAAAATAATGTTTTGGTAGTGATGGTTCTATTCAGATTTTTCTGTTCACTTAGATATGTTATTGATTATAGAAAAAAATCAATTTCATGTACCATCCATCTACTATAATTTGGGACTAATATTAGTCAGCCTTTTGTTAGGTGTGTGTGGTTGTGTTGGAGACTTAAAAATAACTTCATGGACCGTATCACTAAAAGTACCGCAGCAGTGGGAGGATTGCAAATATTCTGCTGCAGGAGACATCGAAGAATAGACATGAATTTTGGTGCAATGATTCATTCAGTTGCAAAGATGAAGATTCTTGACCTTTAATGGCTGGAATCAGCAGATGTTTATTACAGATTTCAAAACTTGGAACCACGTCTTGTCTGGAGATCTTATAAATTCACAAAAAGTCTGTGCTTATGTAACAATTTGTGGCAGCAACCATAAAACATATCCCCAGGAAATTTCCTGCATACTGCTGGGACCTTGGAGCAGGTTTTTAGTTGATTAGTTTTCGAAAATCATCCCCCCCCCTGATTTTTTTTTTAGTAGTTGGGGGGGGGGGAGGGACAATTTACATCCATGCTGAAATGGACTCATTTTTTTGTGTCTGCTCTTCCAGCTGATTTCACTGGGTGCTGATGAAAAGCTGCTTAATTGTTGATAGAGAGGAGGGGAGAGTAAGATGGTATCATTCATAGGGAATGGTTGAGATGGAGAGGAAGAACAATTGTTTATTTTAAGCAGTATGTATGTACATCTAATATTTTTCTGTGATTGTGGAAAAAAAAACTTCTAAAAGTCACAAATACTATATCACTTTTTAAGAACAAACTAAAGAGAACACTGTCTGATTTTCCCAGAAAATGTCAACTTAAATTGTCAACATAGGTTTCTTCATTTTTTAAGGGATTCTGGCTCACTACCTATGTGACACCTATACAGGCTGCACCAATGTAGCAAGGGGGCTAAAAATTTTAACATTTACTTATTATATCTAGAAAAAAGTTTTGTTTTTCTCTGAAATTTCCTGCCCGAATTAGGTTTTTAAATGGGTGGTTCAATTTGCAATGTGAGTTTATGCTGAATTAGTTCCTTACACCTGTTTTTTTTAATTTTTTTTTTATTCAGACTTTTCTGGTGACCACAACCCAATAAATAGCATGATAAATAGCTTAAGCATAGATCACCCCCTATTATTATATCTTATATCTAGAAGAAACTTTTTTGTATTTTGGAAAATCACTCCTCCATAGGTTTTTTGTGAAAGGGTTCAATTTGCTAAATTGATCTTTTTGAGCTGGTTTTTGAAAAAAAATCAGTTTTGTTCAGTGATCACAGCCCCCCAAAAGGCAAGATAATTCAACTTTTAATCAATCCAAGTTTTTAATTGATCACCTCCAACACAGCATGCTATCAAAAGTCATGTGACATTTTCTATAGAGTGGATACCCTGACATTTTCTTTTTCTTCTTCTCCCAGATTTTTTGTTTTTTCTGCAATACATGTCTTTTGTTCTCTCGCTCTGTCTCTCGCGCTCGCTCTGTCTCTCGCGCTCGCTCTGTCTCTCGTGCTCTGTCTCTCGTGCTCTCTCTCGCTCGCTCGCTCTGTCTCTCGCGCTCGCTCTGTCTCTCGTGCTCTGTCTCTCGTGCTCTCTCTCGCTCGCTCGCTCTGTCTCTCGCGCTCGCTCTGTCTCTCGCGCTCGCTCTGTCTCTCGCGCTCGCTCTGTCTCTCGTGCTCTGTCTCTCGTGCTCTCTCTCGCTCGCTCGCTCTGTCTCTCGCGCTCGCTCTGTCTCTCGCGCTCGCTCTGTCTCTCGTGCTCGCTCTGTCTCTCGTGCTCGCTCTGTCTCTCGCGCTCGCTCTGTCTCTCGCGCTCGCTCTCTCTCGTGCTCTCTCTCGCTCGCTCGCTCTGTCTCTCGTGCTCTCTCTCGCTCGCTCGCTCTGTCTCTTGTGCTCGCTCTCGCTCGCTCGCTCTGTCTCTTGTGCTCGCTCTGTCTCTTGTGTTCTCGCTCGCTCGCTCTGTCTCTTGCTCTCTCTCTCGCTCGCTCCCTCTCTCTCTCTTGCCCTCTCTCTCGCTTGCTCGCTCTCTCTCTCTTGCCCTCTCTCTCGCTTGCTCGCTCTCTCTCTCTTGCCCTCTCTCTCGCTCGCTCGCTCTCTCTCTCTTGCGCTCTCTCTCGCTCGCTCGCTCTGTCTCTCTCCTTCAATTTGATTATTTTAATCTCCTTTTTTCCTCCTTTTTCTCTTTTGGCTTCTTTCCTTGCTTCCATATTCCTTTCATCTATTTCTCCTGAAAAGCTCTTTGAGGAAATCCAACTGAGCAGGTGATTTCTTTTGATTCTGCTGCACTTCAAAATCTGAAATATTTCATATCCAATCTCCCCTCCATTCCTCCACATTATCTGCACCCTAGGTCATTGTTGTAAAGTGGGACACTAATTGCTATCAGGCCAGCCAGAAGAAGGCTTTCCTTTCTGTGGAAAAAACACCAGAATTTCATAATCATAATTTCAATTTGTTATTTTTCCTTTCTCATCCAAAGAGTGTTACAACCTCAAAATCACTCAACAGAAATTTGCCTTCATTCATGTATAATTCTTTTGAATATTTGTTTCAGTATCATCCACATTGCATATAGCATTGAGGATTTTGTAAAACTATCATATATAAATGGTTTTCTGATGAAAAAAAAACAATATCTGTTTAAATAACGAAAAGTATGAATTTTCTTTTGTGTGTATGATACTTTCTATCCAAAGATTAAAATGATCCCAATGAGCTAATTTTAGTTTAGTTCGTTCAGGATTGCCCTTTTCATACATTGTAGTGTTATTTTATGAAAGATAATTTCTGCATGACATTTTCGGGATTGAAATCTTGGATTTTTTTGTAAAAGAATCATAATATATAGATATGAAAAAATCTTTCCCAGGGTCGCATTGGCACACAGAAAATTTTATGGGGTTAGGTTGTGTGGTTTTTGCAGCAGACTGTCACAGACTGACAGACAGACATGGTGAATTATAATAAAAAGTAACTGGTGACGATCAAGATTGGGCTTGATCAAGAGGCATATCTAACAGGCCCCAATTGAAAGTTTCTTCACAGATTTTCTTTTTTATGAATTTAATTTCAAAATAGTGTGCCATGTAAATAGAGTAATGTTAGGGAGTAGGTTAAGGAATTAAAAGATTGGCCTTTATAAACACTGTCATCATTTTCACATCCAGAATTGCTATGTTTATCATGATTTTTGCTGCTTTGCTACACACTTGGTCTAAATGATTTTTTCATTCTTATTTATTAGTAGGTATCTCGCTGTATAGAAAAATGGTGTCGGATAAAAATAAAGACGTCATAAATACTACTGGCATTGTGGTAAATGTAGCCCTGCCCTTTATACAATGAAGGCTAAAAATAATTTTGGACACTTAACATTTTGGCCCAGATAACTAAGCTCCAGATGAATGGTAACTACTTTCCTTCCCCTCTTCTTTTGGGTATTTATGTTTCAAGTCTAGGAAGCTTATGCCTGGGCATAAGCTAAATTATTCGATTCGGGTCAAAATTTACGGCTTGTGAGACTTGACCTTTTTTTTGACTGTCTACAGTTAACCCATTAAATGCAAATTATGGAAATTTGCATCATTGCGATTCTATGGCTAACTCAATGAAATTTCTGTTTTATTGTGATTGATGGCAACTGAGTTCCATGTGAATCAGGGCTTTTATCTTCCAATGAATATCTTGCGATGGATGACTATTTCTCTTTGCCAACTGCTTCAGTTAATTGGTCAATCAACAGAATATTCACACTAGCATTCTTCACACTATTTTTATCATCACCCTGTTTTGATCACTTGGCTCTGTTTAATGTTTTAAGATTAACTCTTAAATTCATATGAGTGAAATTAGTTGTCAATATCGTGGGAAATAACTTCTGATTAAATGAAGATATTTTTCCAAATAATTTGTCCAAAACTGCGCTTCACCTTGGGATTTCAAACAGCAAATGCTTATTGTTGAATTCAAAGAAACTCCAGATATTACAATTCCTCATCCAAAATTCTAAAAACTGAAAGTCTCTGAAAAATAGAAGAGTTTTGTGGTGGTTGTTTGTAGGCTGTACACCAAAGTTTGCATTTGGTGCCTAAATTTTATCCTTAGAAACTTACACTATTGCTCAATACAATTGATTCTCAAATCATAGTTGCGCAGTGCAAGTTTTCAATGATCTGTCCCCTATCTATAATACCAGTCCTTTGGATGCTACATATTTTTGTTTATCATATTTGTTTTTATGTGTATCTTCTGAGCCAGCAATATTCGTCAATATCAATTTATAAGGCAGTCATTGTTTTTTTTGTTTTTTTTCTGTGGGCGTAAGTGTGATTTTTTTTTTTTTTTTTTTTTTTTTTCCAGTTAGGATTCCCATACTTCGGAAACATATCAAAATTATTTTCTTTATTTAAATCCTTATTCATGTGCTGTTTGCTTTTTCCTCTGATGAAGAGAAAAAGGAGAGAGAAAAAATCTCAGCTCTTTCTAAAAGAATTAATTTGGAAACGATAACTTGTACTTCTACAAACTTCTTCATAAGGACATGAGCATGAAAATGCACACATATCTCTCTCTATTACTCATGATGGGGTGTTTTAGTCTGCTCTCCGTTTTGATGTTTGTGCCAATCCATGTCCCACTGTTGCTCTCATTCTTCTGTGCCAAGTAGCTCTACACTACCTAACGTCATCTCAACTGATTTTATCCCAGAATTCATTGTCATCATGATGAAATTTTGCCAAAAACTCAACTTAAACTCCAAGTTAGAATGTCTCATGAAAAATTCATTGAATGAAAATTTTCAGCACGTACAGTTTTGGCTTTTGATACAAATTGAAAACAGTATAGAATAAATGTAGAACATGAATTTTTTGTGTGTATTAGATTTTTTTTTGTCTTTATTAGCTGGAAAGACAGTGCTAGAATCTAGCCATGATTCTCTATTCAAAATAAAGTTATAATAATAAAATTTGAACTGATTCTATTTAATACTAAAAGTCTAATTTTGTTTATTTGTTAGTGACCTATAAGTAGCTGAAACAGTGCTTTGTAGCCAGAGGTTTTGAATTAAGGTACCCATAAAATGCGCCAACTTGAAGAATGCAAAAAAATATAACTTAGAATAATGGTATAGGATCATCTCCATCCATATTATAATGTCTGATCCTACAAGGGAGATAACTATCGAATTCTAATTATTGAATAGTCTCTTTTATGCTTAGGCATAAAAGATCCAGGCTTATTCTGGTCATATCAGATTACACTAATTTCCTCTCAATGGGTGACCAAATGGGTACAGGTCCATCAAGTTTATCATCTGAATGTGTCTGAAATACAGAAATACTAGTATTTGAAAATCAACATTCCGCTTATTTTCAGTTTTAATCTTGAAGAATTCGTACCAAATCTTATGAATAAGTATAAACAATAAGTACGCAGAATTGACTCCCGAAAAATCTTAAAATCTGGCAATAATCAGGATATTTCATTTTAATAAAATTTTCTGTACTTATTAAAGGACGATTCAAAGAAAAAAATTTTCATTCCAGATATCAGAAAGTAAAAAAATTTTTCATATGATAACTACCATTTTGGTGATTTATTTTCCCTATACATTGTTGTTCTGATTGATTTTTACACATCTATCAGATAAATGTCATATTCAACAGATAGATATTATGTTTGCCTTTTTTAGAAAAGCATTCTGGCCTGCTCAAACTGGGAGTCTAACTTTGGGAATAAAGACAGGAAAATTTAGTGAAATATTCTTCTAGGGGAATTTTTTTTCAGTTTTGTTTGATTATTATTTGGGCTTTTGATATGGAAAGAAAAAATTTTACCCTCCATGTTTAAAAAAAAAAAAAAAAATTTTCATTATTTCTATCAATTACTCCTAGTTTAAACAATTCCACAGCGCCTTTCTGAAAAGGTAAATATAATTAATATCTCAAAGCTGCAATGTATACGTAAAATAAATCATCAAAATGATAAAAAGTTGGGTGGTAATCATATATAAAAAAAAAATGTTCTCCAATATTTGGAATGGAAATTTTTCCTTCTAAATTTGTCCTTTAATAAATAAGTATCAAATTTTATTAAAATCTGATTATATGTTGATTTTTGCCAGATTTTTAAATTTCTCAGATTCTAATTTTCTCCTGAAATTGCATCCATGTTGATCATACCTACTTCATATATATATATGTATATATATATATATATGTGTGTCTGTATATGTATTATTCACCATAATGTGTATATATACTATTTTACCATTTGTTGTAAAAAAATGATGATAATAATTGAGTATTTTGGCTATGAATTTATAAGATTATGTTGCTCTGTATTTTCTTGTTTATGTTCACTAATAAAGGTAGAATTATGTAAAGATAACAAATTATCAAGTTTATCATAACATGAAATTATATTTATCCTGAATTCTACTCCTGATTTCACAATAGAAAAGGGTTGGATTTAGTAGAAACATGTGTGCACAGAAATTGAAAACAGATAAAACTGTTATTATTAACATTTGTGTACTTTTAATGACTGGGCAAAAACTGTGCTGAAGATAGCAAAATTATTTTAAAATGTTGACATAAAGAATGTGATAAAGAACAAAACAAGGAACAAATGATTTACAAATGGAAAGGTTACTGAATATCCGTGAAGATGGCCAGGAATTTTAAGTAGAGAATATTTTAAAACTTGGCTTCTTTAAACTTCATGCTTCACCACATTTCTCTTTGATTTTGTTTGGGTTTCTTCATTTATTTTTGTTGTTTTTCATGGTAATTGCCATGTTTTCATTAACATGTCTATTTATGCACCATACTGTTTACTCCTTATTGTGCGTACTTAATAAATCTGGAATTTTCAGATAAGATTACGAGTGAAAATAGCATAATTGTATCCAGGCTGAAGGCAAGGTCACTTATCAAATGTATTAGTCATAGAACTGCCCGATATCTTGGAAATGGAAACTATTAGGAATAGAAGCGAGTGGTTTTCACCTTTTCATTGCGTGTTTTGAAGATTCATTTAGATCAATTAAAATGACCTCACCTGGCCTTCACACTTTCGAAGCTTAATAACTTGGAAACTAATGAAGATAGAGATGTGGGTTTTTCACCAATCGATAGCCTATTATCTTGAGAATTATTAAATATATGACAAGTGTGGTGGGTTTTTGTAGTTGGAGGATCATGGTGGTTTTCTGGAGCCATTCATCCTTGGTAATCCCTGTTTACAAATTTGTAAAATACAATAGATAAACACAGTATACAAACGTTATTTCACATCCGTATAAGCAAGGATTACCTCTTTTTTTAATGCATTGTATGTAAGGATATTCTGAATATGTTTTCGCCAAACGATAAAACATAAAAAAAATAAGTAAAAATAATGAAAACTTGACAATGGAATAGTGAAAAAAAATTCTTACCCTCATTGTGAAAGCAAGGGAGCATTATATCCTCTCTTTTAGTGAGGATATCCTCACTGGGTATGATTAGAGTGGATAGCGATTAATTTCAAATCAGCATTCATCTCTTGAGACAAAATGGCTATTCATTGTCACCCAGGAGTGCCAATGAAAGGAATAGTTTTGTCTTTTTTCTGACTTGTCTTTCTTTTCTTTGAGGTCTGGATCTGAAATTTGGTATCAAGATAACAATATCAGTACTAAAACTCAGTTGAAATGTGACCAATGTCTTTTTGGCAGCATTTTGTGTTGGGAGTGATTATACAAAAAATTAGAGAAGTGGTGAACAATAAATAAGTTACTTCTCTCGCCTTTGTTTGGCAATGGTCTCAAAAAGAGTCTGAATTTTCTAAAAAAATTGAGCACGAATTTTGCCGGACACAAACTAGGGACCAATTTCACACACACTTGAATGACAAATCTAAACCCTCACTAAAAACCTATTAAGGGGTGGTGGGGATTTAAAAAAAAAATGTTTGTTTTGGGGGGTTTTTTCTAGACATTATAAGGAGTAAATGTTTAAATTTTCAGCCCTCTAGTTCCATTGGTGCTGCCTGTATGCATGATGCATACATAGCTACCCAGCCTGACCTGCTTAAAAACTGAAGAAACCTATGTTGACAGTTTTTGTTGATGGTTTCTAACTACTAGTGTATTGACAAGGAAATACACATTTGGGTCTGCGTGATCAGGTAAGAATGGGGGGTAAGATTGGTATTCTGCCAGCCATAAGGGCTCTTGTAGCTCAAGCAGCAGAGAAGCTGGCATGGATAACACAGCTTCCATGAGACAGACAGGACGTGAGTTTGAGTCTCACCAAGAACTTATCATTCCTACTCTGTGCTATTTATCAACTGCCATTCACTGACAGTCTGAGTGATTATGATTAAAGACAACTAAAGATGAAAGAAATACCAATGAAAAATTATCCTTTCCTACAATGTTATTTGAAAGCCTGAGAATATTTCTGCTGAAAATATAGAAAAAGCAACAGAAACAGATGAAAATGCTAGTTTTAAAAAATGATAATAAAAATACCTCATCCTAAAACCTTAGTCATTTCCACTTCCTATTCTAACCTTGAGTATTATTTTTACTTATATTTTATCTATTGATTTTTATCTACTGATTTATCTACAATCTGTGTAAATATCTATTTTTGTCTGTCCAACATATATATATATATGTATATAGTGATCAGTCTCCTTTCTTGCTGCATATTTTTCTCTCTTTCCACTTTTGGTTGTTTACATATTTTCTGTTAATCTATTGATTCATCTTTTAGTTGAGGGATTCAGACGGTCATTAACCCTCCAGGATTGATTGGAATACATCTGGAAATGAGGAAGACATTCTAAAATCATGGAAATTCATGCTGAGAGATTTTCTATCATTTCTAACATTTTTATCTTTCATCAGTTATTATCTTGCATAAATTAAAAACTGAGAGCCAATACTATCTATGTAGGTTTCTCAAGTTTTCAAGCTGGGTTGGCTTGCTTGCTATATATGTATGAATCATGCATACAGGCCACACCAATGGAGCTAGAGGGCTGAAAGTTTATGCAATCACTATTTATTATGTCTGGAAAAATGTTTTGGGTATTTTTTTTTTTTAATTTTCCACTTGAATAGATTCCACATTCATAGATTCGTGCTTGTTGTTTTGAAAATTCAGACTTTTAGTGATCACTGCCCAACAAGAGGTGAGAGAAGTAACTTCTTCATTAATCACCCATTGTCCAATTTTTGACCTTACTGTTTTGTCTACGGATTTGAAAATTGGCATCAGTACTCCACTAGAGCTCTTACTGAAAAAAAATTTTTTTTGATTTTGGGGAAAAAAGCTCTTCAACCTTTTTGGACCTTATTCTGATGGGTTTATTAATAACATCTAGATTCTCAAGAATCTAAATGTTTCTAGATGCTTTTTATTTTACCCCATTTTAAATGTTTTCTTTTGGTAAACAGCAGTGATGTCATGAATAGAATTTGCTCTGACCATATTTAATCTTCAATGCAATTTTCTTTTTGCATGACTTCAAATTTTGTTGCTACAGTTGTTTTCAATTATTGACTGTGATGGTGTTTTTTTTTTTTTTTTTCTTGTTGTTTTTTTTTTAATTTCAAATTTATTTTTAATAAATACCGTATGTCCGTGAAGGATGCTTAAGACACGATATATCATTTCATCATGGATGTGTCAAATGCAAGATTAGTCTGATGGATCCCATCCCTCTTTAGCTTTGGAATCTGTGTTTCCCATTCCCCAAACTAGATGCCAACCAAGGCTGAAGAGACCAGCTCGCTCTTCTATTTAATCATCACTAAGGGGTAGAAAGGATGGATTCATGCCTTTTCCAAGTCCAAATTTGAACCCAAGTTACCTCACCCTGGCATTTGAATTCTGTTCACTGATTCTATATCTCCATGCTATGATTCGTTCAGCTGCACTGAACTTCCTAAGCCAACATTATGCCAATGTAAACATTTTGTTTTCTGACTGAAAGGAAAATCTTTTTGGTTTCCTCTCAAGTAGATATAGCCACCAAAAATTGATCCATGTCCGTCTAACCAATTGTTTTTCTGGCAGAGATCTAGAGTGGAGGATTAAAATGTATGGTGGTTACTGGTTCAGAAAATGGAATTGCTGAACCAAGTCTGGGTTTTGGCCAAGATTTACTTCGCACTAATGCCCTTGAAAAAGGCATGAATCCAATCCCCCTCTTACCCATGGATTAGTAGCACTGAACTGAATCTGGGTTTCAGCCAAGGCTGCTTGCATTCACTTCGCACTACTGCCCTTGGGAAAAGTGTGAATCCACTCCTCCCTCCTACCTATGGGTAAGTAGCGGGACAGTTGTAGCCCTTTAGCCCTGTTGAACCATCTCAGAGAAGGTTACCCTGGCAGATCAAAAACATTGAATTCGGATGTGGAACTAGCAGCTCTACCCGTGAGCCGTAAAGTAGCCTTATTCTCTACAAGGTTTTGACAGGAATAAACAAAACATTTTTAGTGTTCTACCTCAGTCAGCAAGAATTTATTTCTTTTTCTTTGTGTGGATTTAATAAGAGTAATATTTCATTTTTTCATTAAAGGTGTATTCTGGATTTAACAAGAGTAATATTTTATTTTTTATTAAAGGTGTAATCAAGTTATAAAACCATTCTTAATATCATGATATTTTCCAGCAGAACATCTTCATTGCCATCTTTGAACGAAACAAAAAATATTCAAATTTTTGTTTTCTCTTTCAAGCTCTGGATGAAAGCAAAATCTTATTTTGAGCCAGAATGGCAGCTGAGGTATTCAAGAAGAAAATGAATAGCAATGGTTTTATTTGTTTGAAACAAAGAAGGTTGATCATAAATTTCAAGCCAAATAATATAGTTAGATGCTTGAACCTCTTTGCAAGATGTTATATGGAGAGAAATACGATGATCAAATCAAAAACTAAAGTATTTGTAAAGATAGTGTCTATAGTTTCAAAAAGGGCCATCAAAATTTTTCACGGACTGTTAAATTCTTTTTTGCTATTGGTGTTATAAACACAATGTTCTGGCTGATTCATTCTATGGCATTTTCCAGGTATCATATCCAAATGTGATAGTGGTAAACTGAATTTTCCAATGATGGTAATAAACAGTATATGAAGAAGGCTGTGGAATGAATCGTCCAAAACGTATTTATAACACCAATAACAAGGAGTTCAATTATCTGAAAAAAGCCATTGAAAAGTAATTGTCAATACCTTTTCAAGTTTAAACCTATTGATGCCTGAATTTTCTAAAAGATACTTTGAAAAAAGCCAAAAACCTGTTAATTTTTATTTAATGGTTAAAGAAAACTGTTAGAAACTGTCAGCACAGGTTTCTCCAGTTTTTAAGCTTGGCTGGCTGGTTATGTATGTATTATATATACAAGCTGCACCAATAGAGCCAAAGGGATGAAAATTTCAACATTTTACTCTTTGTTATGTCTCAAAAAAATTTTTGCTTTTCGAAAATCACGCCCAATAAATTTTTGATGGGGACTCAATTTACATTGTAATTTTATGCTAAATCGATCCTTTAGTTTGTGGCAGGTAGCATTCATGCTAATTTTTAAAAAGTCAGATTTTTTTTAGTGATCACTGTCCAACAAAAGGCAAGGGAAGTAACTTATTAATTGATCACAAAATCTTCCAATTTTTAATTGATCACCCCCAACCCAAGCATGCTGCCAAAATCTTATCTCTTCAAGTCTGGAATCTGATGGATACACAATTTTTGCTCTCCAACTCTAATTGCTATCTCATTAGAATTTAATAAACATGATCCAAAAATGTTCTTTCAATATTAATGATTTTTCTATATAAGTCCGCATATATTTCTTCTCTTCATTCTTCTTTTCATCGTTCATGACTAGAAACTATCAAATAGAACTGTCCTCCAGTCAACATAGGTTTCTTCACTTTTTAAATGGTTCTACCTGGCTGGCTATCTATGTATTGTCACATGTACAGGCCACACCAATAGTACTAGAATCTAAACAATACTCTTTATGATGTCATAAGTTTTTCTTTTCAGTGATCACCACCCAATAATTGATCACCCTCAACACAGTATGCTGCCCAATAGATATTGGCCACAGGATGGTTTCCATTGGAGAGGATCATTCCATATAGTGCCTCAGAATATGGGTCAACCCATTAACTGCGAATGATTGGCATTTGAGTTATTGCTCTGCAATGGCCTAACACAATAAAATTTCCGTATTATTGATTGATGATGGCAACTCAGTTCTATCAATGAGTCAGGGCTTTTATCTTACAATGGATAACTGTTCACGTGTCGCTTTTCATGGGTTACTGTTGTACTTCAGTGATGTGGATCTTACTATGACTGAATAGGTACCTCTCATTGCAGACTTGGTACAATTAAAGCAAGTCTATTTCAGCTTGAGCGACACGTCCAATCTGTCTGGTCTGCTGGGCAGTGATTAATGAACCAAGTGAGTTGTTGTCTCTATGGAAACAACTCCACCAGCTTAATGGTCAAGGAAGACACTGAGAAAAGTAGGCTTCTCCCTCTCACTATCACTATCCAAGACTGCACACTTCTCTCGACTCGTTGCTTGGCAACAACTCTTTGAGATATCATTTCTTCTTAGGTAGTGATCTTGTGTGTGCCTGTGTCCATGAAAATCAGGAATTGAGTTGTGACAAAGCCCAGTAGATACAATTTCTCTTCATAGTGTTTGGTGTTAGGGACATAAAAAAAGAACAATTATTGTACACAATAATTCACTGAATTATTCAAATTGTTAACCTTGTTTTGATCATTGTAGCCTCTAGACTTCCTCAGGTACCTGTAGTATTAGGTTATGTTCGCAGAATTTTGGATGGAGGAAGATATATTCAGAATATATCTCAGTAACAACAGTAACAACCCTATTATTAGCAAATAATAATACCATCTTCTGATGTGGGAACAATTTGTTGGGATTACATAAAACAATTGTACTGCATGATCATCCTTTGTTGACTGGAAATTTCTGACTTTCAGATACTTCATCTTAGCTGAGAAAGCTTGTTCCAGGTAGTGCTAATACCTGACTTGACACAACTAACCCCACCCATACCTTTATTTAATCCCTGGTGGTAGACTCTTTTCATTCCACTGTCTATTCTAGGGGATGTCTGTTATTTCATTCTTTTTGCTAATTTGTCATTTCTGCTCTATTACCAATTACAATAGGCACTTGATAAAGGCTGGATAGTACTTCATGTTCAAGTCCTGATAGAAGCCAGGATTTCAAGTGCTGATTTCAAAGACAGAATGGACTTCCTAATTTAGAAAATCAGTACAACAATATCTTTCTATTTACCCCCATTTATGGCCATCTGCCAGACTAATCTAAACTTTGTGATTATTTAGAGTAAATCAAATCATAAATTTGAAAAATTCCATGGAAAAGCTGATATTTCTAACTTGAGAACCCATCACAGATATTTTCATCATTGCTGCATATTAATGAAAATTTGACAAAAATACGGTCTGTAGCCAGAGTTGCAAGTCACTGACATGAAGAATGGTATCGACAAATTGAGTTGGAATTTTATCACGGAAAGGCATGAATCCACCTTTTCCTCCCAATATGGGTGAATAGCTAGGCAATAGCCTTGTAAGGCAGTCCTATTTGAGTCTGAGTAGAGGTGGGTGGGAGGTCGAATATGGGGTTAGCAATTCGACTTACGACCAACTTGCTTCAGAAATCACAGCAGCACCACACCCAGTGATTGTCTGCTGGCCTGGTGTGGAGGCTGACCCACATTACACTATGAGTCTACAACAAAACAAGCATTCTATAGCCAATGACGAAAACTGAACCACTGAATGGTTTTCTCAAATCATTCAGTACCATTGCAACAAGAAAGTGCTTCTGATACTGCTGCTGATAGTTTTTCCTTCATCTTTTAAAGAACATTCTGATTTCAATGATAACTGTAGTGATCAAATTAACAATGAAACATTTAAGTGATGTTAATGATGTAACGTCACTACCAGGAATAATGTGTAGGTCTTCAGTGACTTTTTTTTATCGGAAGAGATTGCGCTGGTACTGTATAAAGAAATTAAATTTGCCATTAGAAAGAGAAAGCAACAAAAGCTATTAAGATAGAAGAAAAAATCTCTGTGAATCTGAAGAAAAGATTCAGAACCTTTGCAAAAATAGTCAAAAAGCTTGGAACCATCTTCAGGAATTCTTTTAGTTCCACTTAGAGATTTAGATTAACTTTTTGCTTTTTACCAAGAAAAAAAATATTTTAATGGAACTCCAAAAGAAAAAGCAAAGAAGAATTCAGGAAAGGAATAATGCAAATTGAAGGCAAGCTTGTCTTTTTCTGTAAGCGTAATGTTATCATTTGAAAATACATTACCAGGTTTCCATTTTCTGTCATCCTTAAAGTAAAGAGAAGTCCCTCAATAGAAACCGTCACATGACCAACTTCCTTCAGCAGTATGACATGTTGAGGATGAGCAATTAAAAAATTTGAAAAAGGGTTGATCAATCAATAAATAACTTGTCTTGCATTTTGCTGGGTAGTGGTAACTAAAAAAGTTTGAATTTTAAAATAACAAGCATAAATGTTGCTGGACGAAAAATTAGTGATCAATTTAGCGTAAACTTTCATTGCAAATTGAATCCCCCAATAAAACCCTATTTAGGTAGGGAAACTTAATGAAACAAACATTTTTTTCTAGAACATAATAAGGGAGTGAAGTTCCATTGGTGCAGCCTTTTAAACATGATACATACAGCTAGACTCACTTAAAAACTGAAGAAACCTGTGTTGACAGTTTTGGTGACTGTTTCCAATATAGTATATGAATAAGAGAGTACTCAGAGTGCTTACCAATGTCAGTGCTTTACAGTAACTAAAAGCTGAATGAAAATCAGTTCATATATAGCTAGGATGCTGGAGCTTAACCATGTATGCTTGAATTTTCCACAATTTTGGACTGTTGTCTCGACATATGAAAAAAATATCTCTCGATCAAAAGCGATTTCCGGGATCTGCCCCAAAATTTAATCCATTCTTCCCTAGCCCATAGCCAACCCTTCCACAAAATGTCATGAAATTCATTGAAGGCTTTCGGAGATATTGTCGACAAATATGAGTGAATACATATTGATGTATGAAAAAATGAATAGATCGTTCTCATTAAAAAAATAATGGGAATCTTGGGAGACATTACGTGGACATCTGGCTACATTGCAAGGTAGTTAATGTGAAAACAAAAATCTTGGATCCACCCCAAAATTGAATCAATTCTTCTTTAGCCCATGAATCACCCTTGCAGAAAATGTCATTGAGAATTTTTGGGAATATTGTGTGGACTGACACACAGACGGACATGATTGAATACACATACCTCTTCCAACTTTGTTGACCAAAGTAAATGAATCAATAAGGAAGGAATGCGTTGATAAGTGAATCACGTGTGCATTTGTCTAAAAATAGCCAAGCTTTCACATGTTCATAAGAGAAGCAGTCAACTGCTTCCAGTTTCTTGTCAGATCCCTTCATCAGATTTCAGCTTCAGATTTTGCTTTCTTGTGTCACATGACTGTCTTTTATCAATCAAGTCTTGGTATTTTTACACTCCCATAGATATAACATCAAAGCCAAACAATTAAGAAACCATCAATCAGAACTGTCAACCGAGGTTTCTTCAATTTTTATGTCAGTCTGGCTAGCTGACTGTCTAGGTGTCATGCGTACAGGCAGCACCATAGAGCCAGAGCTTCCCTATTACATCTGGAAATTTTTTCTTATCACCCCCCCCCCAAAAAATATGATTCACCTCCCAACAAAAGTTGTGCGAAGAAGTTGCATGCTGAGAAGTGTAGGGGATGACAACATTTGAGGGATTGACACCATCATCATCAGTCTTTTAACGTCCGTCGTTGGACATAGACCTTCCCTAAGATTTGCCACTCTTCTCTATCATAGACGTTGCGGAGCCAGTACTCTCTGAATTTGTCTAGCTCGTCCCTCCATCTAATATTCTGCCGGCCTTGGTTGCGCATGGAATCCATGTCATGAGTCGTGATGTCCATCGGTTATCCGCCATCCTTGCAACACCGCCATTTGAGATTTTTAATGGATTCTATGATGTCCTTGACTCTTGTCTTTTCTCGGATGTGCCATGCTGTCTTGTGGTCTCTCCAATTGAGGCCCAGCATAATTCTTTCTTGTGCACGTTGCATGGTTCTCAATTTGCGTATCTGTCTCTTGGTTAGGTTCCATGTTTCAGCTCCGTAAGTGACTATTGGGAGGAAGCATTGGTTATATACCCTTCTTTTTAGGATTAATGGAATCTTGCCTAATCCTTTTTTCAATTAATATATTTGTTAATTCTGAAGTGATGTACTATAATTTGCTTTTCATAATAAGATAGAATCTCTCTATTATTCATTTTCTCTATATTTAGAGGTAGAAGAATTGAATGGAAATACATCATTTCATAAATCTGTGGCTTAACTAAGTTCTGTGTTTTGTCAAATTCATTACCGCTCATGATATGAAACGAACAAGCAGTCATCACATCTTTTGATCTTCAAGGGAAGTCATTGAATATGACAAGGTTCAGAGAATCACCTGTTCTGTTGACGACACTTCAGTGTTGTCAAATGACCATTTTTTTACTAGATCTGGCTGAATGTTTTTCTAATTAATCTGGTAAAAATCCACGATAGCCAAAAATCTGGCCAATTTTGAAAAAAAATTATCAAATTTGATAGTCATTAACATTTTATTCTCATAAATAATTTGTTTTGGATTCTTAGTTGTTTTCTTCAATAAGTGGATTTTAAATGGCCATATAAACATTTAGGGCTATAAAGTTGACTGGAAATTAAAAACATTTCCGGCCATAGTTTCAGAAATTTGCTGTAATCAACTTTTTGAGCCTCGCTGCTCCTCAACTTTGCTCAATTTGTTGTTTTATTTACAAATTTTTGCTTCTATATTTTTTGAGTGCCTTTTGAGTTGATAAAAAATTTCTTCAAATTAAAGGTAACTAGAAAAGGTAAGACATTTATTCTTTCTCATTTCATTGCTCTCTATATCTTAGCATATATACATACTATTTTAGCATTCTTTTAAATTGATTGCAATAGTTAAATATCTTATCTTGAAAATTTAATTTTAGGGCACTATACTAGTTTTGTGGTTCAGCCTTAAGTTTCAAATCAATGTGTTGTATCTGTTTTTGTCATTTCAAAGGAAACCTGACAGTAACTCCCTGTCTTCGAATTGAAACATTATCGCAATTGTATTTGAATTGTTTTCTACATGAATTTTACTTTAATTTGATTATTCTTTCAATTAACAAAAAAGAAACTATATGGTAGTATTTCAATTCTTGAATGTTTTTCTTGAATTTTGTAAAACTATTAAAACAGTAAATTACGTGTGAAACTAATTTAATTACAAATACAGAACAAGCAATAATTTATTCTAATATGAAATTAAAAAATCGGTGGGTTATAGTGGATCAAAAAAAAAAAATAATGAAGAGTTATAATTAGAAAATAATTTTGTGGGTACTTGACTTTTTTTCACATGAGTGAGGTAAACTTTAAAATTCAAAAAAAGGAATGCCAAGTCAAATTGTTTTTAGTGTCAACAATAAATAAGATTCATAACATTTTGTTTTTGTCAATTAAAAAAGTACTCTTGTTGAATTAAAATTTTACCAAGAAAACAATTGAAATACAACCATATTAATATTTAAAATTGAAAACGGAAAGTTAATGCTATGTTTCGTTGACATGAGAAGAACAGATACCACTCTTTGATCTTGATTAAAAGGCTATCCCACGAAACTGAGATAATGCCAAGTTTGATGGTCCATGTGTTATCTGCATTTATCAAACTTTATTTGGTTGATAAGAAAAAAAAGTTTGTTATGGTCCATGTGTTTGTAGAAGTCAAAATTAGTTATATCGAGGGTTTATTGTGTGTATCAAAAAAAACATGGTATCTCAAAAGATACAAAGACGCTTATTGCTCTATTATATTTTATAAACTAACATTAAATTCAAAATTGATTGTTGTTTCCTGTTTACAATGCCATAAGTTAAGCTGTCGACAGGCCTTGGGATAGACCCCTTGATTGGGGGCCTCTTATAAATATATTTTTTGTAAAATTAAAATTTTCTCAACAAAGTTGCACTGAATAGATAGATATTGATAGGACCTTGTAAGGGTTGAAAAAAAGAGGATAAAAGCTGTTTACTTCTACTGCCTGAGCACATGAGGTAGTTATTATGTGGTTTACTCAGTTGCTTATTCACCCACACCCTGAGTGCAATGAATGGGAGGGGTTCAGTATGGTATATATATTTATATACATTGTCTAGAAAGCTTTACAGCTGAACTTGAAGCAAAGTGTATCCCAAAGTCCTCGATCCTTCCCCAAATTCAATTGCTCCTTTCTTACCCCACATTCTAACTTTCTACAAAATCTCATTGAGACTCATTGAAAACTATTGGGAGATATCATGTAGATAGGCAGGAGTGAATACTAAAATGCATAAAATATCAAAATGGGAAAATATCTCTCTGCCAAGAATGAATCTGTGCAACCATCTTAAAACTTGGTTATGTCTTTCTTATCCTATGCCTTACCCCTTCACGAAATTGCATTAGAATTCAATGAGAACTTTTGATAATATATAAAGTGAACACAAACGTGTATTTGAAAAAAAAACGCTCCCAAACAAAAACAAATAACTGAATCCACTCCCAAATTTAATCCCTTTTCCCTTACCCATCATCATCATCATCATTAGTCTTTGATCATCCATCGTTGGACATAGACCTTCCCCAGAATCCTCCACACCTCTCTATTGTCGGCGTTGCAGAGCCAGTACTTTCTGAATTAGTCTAGTCAGTCTCTCCATCTAATATTCTGCCGGCCTTGGTTGCGCATGTGGTCTCTGGGAATCCATATTGTTAGTCGTGATGTCCGTCGGCTGTTTGCTATTCTTGGAACCTGACCATACTGTTGCCATCTAAGTTTCTTAATGGATTCTATGATTTCCCTGACTCCTGTTTTATCCCGGATATATTGGGTAGTCTTGTGGTCTCTCCATGTAAGGTTGAGCACAATTCTTCTGTTCGGATGTTGCATGGTTCTCAGTTTGCGGGTCTGTCTCTTAGTTTGGTTCCTTACCCCTTAGCTTGCCTTAGAATTGATCAAGAACTTTTGGAGATACCATGTGGACTGACTTGAGTGAATACAGAAATCTATAAAATATTAAAATGGAAAAAATATCTCTCTTGCAAAAACGTATTCCTGGATCTGCCTAAAATTTAATCACTTCTCCCTTCATAGCTTACATCTCCACAATATTTCATTGAAATTCATTGAGAAATTCTGGAGATATTTAGCAGACAGACAGGAGCAAATACTAAATAAAACACAAAATATATCCTTATCAAAAACAAATTTGTGGAGATGCTCCAAAATTTAATCACCTGTGTCTGTCCATATAACACCACCAAAACTTCTCCATGAATATAAAAAAAATGGCCTTATAATTTCAGTCTGCCTGTTTTTGTGGACATTTTTTTTCAATGCTGCGGTAGAATGATTCTATCGAACAAGTTCATGAAGAAAGAATGCGAATTGGGACATTACAAACGCAGACATACACATACAGGCCACAAACATGCATACACACATAAAAACATAAGACCTACACCCATATCATTTTTGTTTACATACACACAGGCCACACACAAACATATACCACATACTTGAACACGTCACTTTTTCACACACTCACATACAGTTATGCTCACATGCCACAGACACACCGTATACATGCATGAATGCAAATTGGAGCCATGTATGTGTGCATTTTGCATCCTTCATCTGTTTGTTGTCTCTCACTCAACAATGCACTGACAGGCTGCTATAGGCCTATTCATTTACAACATATGTATCTAAAGTCATCAAAAAGTGACCAACAGATGAGGTGTCACAAATTCTTTTTTCTTTTTCAAATTCTTTTATTTCTCATGGTGAATTAGGTGATATTTTTGAAAGTGGTGAATTTCATATCACGTTGGATAATTCAATTTTGCAAAACCTTAAGATTTTAAAATTTGATTAAGAATTTTTTGAGTGCAGAAAATCTTCAAAAAGAGGGGATAATTTTCTTCTTTTTTTTTTTTTTTTTTTTTTTTCAACTTGGAAAATGTTTTTGTTTGAGACCTCTGCAGGGACCCCATCCTTGCCGGGACTCTGGGGTATTGCCCCACCTGCCTCTGTCTATTTAGAATGTTTTTCTCTCCCACTGAAACTCTAATAACAATTGCATATCTCCATATGCTGTTGCAACTGGGAAATAGTGATTTTTGGTCAGTTATAAGAATACAATTTTCCAAATAACCACTGATAAAATTAGTGGACATGAATTAAAGTTTACAAGTTGATTATTTCATAAATGAAGGTGAATATCTCATCCTTGCTTCTTGAAAAAGAAAATTTTCACAGAACCCAATAATTTGTAGTAAATTGGTGATGAACAGGTGAAAAATAGGTGGTGTCATTGTATCTTCTGGGATAAGCAGAAAACTTATGTATAAGATTATAACTTTCAATACCCTGTGCAAAAAACCTTTTTGATTTTGAACATCTTTAGTTTATAGTAAGACAATTTATGCAGTGCAATAAAAAACAAAAAAAAGTAATGCTCTTGGTAGTAATAGTTTTAAAATTCAGGGTCAATATGTTTTTTTAGTCACATATTGGAGATAAAAGAAAATTTCAACTATTACTGGAAGTATGATTTTTTTATCTTATAAATTTCTTTCTTTCGAAGTTAAATGTTATAAGGCAGAAGCTTACATGAAAAAAATTTCTCAAATCTTATTCAAAAATGAAATTTGCGGTACATATACTTGTAGTATCATAAGATCACCAAAATTGTAGATGTCCTGGGAAGAGTTCTGGATGGGGGTGGTGAGCACCGCTGCCATTTTAGTGCTTTTCTTGTTTTGGTATTGCAAACAGAAAATTCTACATTTTAGTGCTATTTTTCAGTGATTTTTTTTTTTTTTTTTTTTTTTTTTCATTCAATTTCTAGCTATTTTCAACAATTAAAAATAGCCATGTAATGGCTGTTTTTTGAATGTTTTTGTCTTTATCTAATACCTTTCCAGGTTGATTCAGCGCAATTTTTTTATTTCTGAGTTGGCAACACAGGGGTTGTCAACCTGAGTTACCACCCATAGTGGCACCAACCCTAGAAGTGATTTATTCATTGATCACCCATATTTCCAATTTTTCAATTGCTCACTCCCGACACGGTGTGCTGCCAAAAGATGTTGGTCGCATGACTTGGTTTTTTGCACCAGCATAACTTTATTATCAAGACTTATTTTATCAAAATCAGAAATTCTCCTTGCGAGTTCGTATTTTGTAATTTACTTGGTCATTTTTATTTGATTAAAAATGTTTTATCCTTTGAAGAACTAAAAAAAAAAACATCATTCACTCATGTGTAGGTATTTTTATACTCACATAGATATAACGCCAAACCAAACAAAACAAGTCTAAGTTGTCACCAGGTCAGAACCAAATTAAAGTTTCGAAGAATTTCTTCAATTTTAATTTTTGTCAAGTTGCCACTAAGTGTCACATAATAGACTTGACTTGTACTGATCATCATTTCTTGTTCGTTCTTTGTGGTCAGATATGACTATGGCTTCAATTCCAAGTGGTGCTGCAGCTACAATTCACCGCAGTGTCTGGAGGCATGACTCGCACTTCACTTGGATTATACCAAGCATTAATCCTGATTTAAGCATTACTAGTTCAACCATGCCACCAAATATGACAGCACATATGAATGTATACAGATTTTTTTTTTATTACATTTTGTTTTGTTTTTTTATTGTTCTTTGAATTCAGCATTTTTATCAAGTCATCAGAACATGAAATTCTACTTCACGATGTGAGTTGCGTAACTGAGTACAAACACATTGCTAACTATTATATGTGCGAAGTCTCTTTGATGTGAAGTCTCCTCTCTAAAAAAAACTTTATTTGAAGTGTAACAACCTAATGATTACGATCTTACTCAGGGAAAAGAATTAATCTAATCTAGAAAAAAGACTGTTTTATTTGTTCTTGTTTATGCATCTAAGATTTCCATTTTGGCAATGGTATTTCATGCATGTCTCTGTTTGTCAACTCCTTATTAGACAATCTTATGCCTAATTCTTGAAACCAATGAATACTATTCTTGCAAATACCCTATATGTTGCATGTGCATCCTTTTGTACCCAAGTTGTCCATTACTTTTCTATTTCAATGTGTCATTCAAATGAGCCAGTTGTTCACTATAGCATTATGCAGTATGTGTTTATCCAGGTTCCTTCGATTCATGATTAAAAATTCTCTATGGATCCTACCTATACCTCAAGAACATTGGGAAAATGCATAATGGATCCCAAAAATCTTTATTCTATCATCAAATATAGAAGAGTGACTGCAAATAAATGTTACCCCGAATTAATGAAAGTTTCAACTTTGAAAAAGAAAAAAAAAAGTTTAATTTGGTCAAAAGTTTATTTAATCAAAACAAAGATATAAAACAATTTTTCTTACTATCAGAAGTTCATGTAATCAAAGTGAAATCAAACTTTTTTTTCTACAAAAATAAGTGAATACGTGATTTTAATTTGGTCTAGAGTTAATTTAATCAAGACAAGGATGAAAACAATTTTTTTTATGATCAAAAGTTTATGTAATCATAGTGGAATCAAACTTATTTTACAGAAAATAAATTCCACCCCTTAGCATGATATATATCTTTAACCCAATCTTTGATTCTAGTTATCAGTGTAGAGCAGGGCTTCTCAATCTTTTTGGAATTACTGACCACTTGTAAAGTAAATATTCAAAAGAATACTGAAACATTTTTAACTTGTACAAGACAATAAGAATCAAGAGCTTTTGTCTTACGAGAATTTTTCATGAAAGTAATTCAAAGTACTAGCATCAAATGTTTGGCACACACATAATGTTTCTAGATACCATCATCTTCCAAGAGTGTTACACATATACCATGTACCACATACCAAACTTACCTACAGACAGTCTAGAACAAATGTATGCACACCTACACAAATATTTACACATTTCTCTACACACTACCTTCATGATGTGAGATATCATGGTGCTGCTTTGTAAATTAGTAATAGAAAATGTAGCTGTTAACTAATTTTTTTTATTGCCTATTACAGACTTTAATACTTGAAAATTACTTCTCACTAAAATTTCTCTGCACGTTTACTCACCAATATTGCCCAGCTTGAGAGAAACCTTGGTGTTGAGGATTTATAATTAATTCACTGTATTTACTCAGGTATATTGTGAGTAATCTGATTATAAAAAATCGGGGTCGAAATTTTGGAGTAGCGTTATACTCTAGTGTGAAAAAATACTGAAATTTTTGCTGTGTAGTGGCAGTCTATATTAGGGGAGTGCTATATCAGCTGGGGAAGGTTGGAAGACAGCCGTGTTGCTTGTCTTTTGGTTTTCCCTCTCCTTCTTTTGATCTTTTAGAAAAAAATGCCTCATCGGTATATAAATAACATTCTCCCCTTTCCCTTCGACTTACAGACAAAACAACAACAAATCAGCTTTTATATAAGATGTTTTGAAATTTGCCATGATATTACATTGGTTTCTTGAAAAATATAAATAACTCTGGCTGTTATAAGGAAGCGTGTTTATATAAAAAATATATCATTGATTTTTAGCTACAAAAAGTAGGGGTTGCATTATATTTGAGGTTTCATTGGTTCTCCAGTGAATCTAGTGTACACCATTTTAAATCTGCTCTACCCCAACCTCATCTGAAAATATCTTTTAAATTTTTTGTATGGAGAGAAAAAATTTTTTGACTCATTTCCTTTTTGTCTATTTCAGGTTAAGAGAAATTCAATGACTGACGATAGCACAGACCAACCAATTGTTGCGGTCTGCGTTGTTTCTGACCGTGTTAGTTGTCGTGCAGACTATAACCTGGTAAGTATGCAACAGAGTTGTTTACCTCTATTCCGTGTGTGTACATGAGATCTAGCCTTAAAGAATTCAGCCATTTAATATTAAGAAAGAAATATCTAGTGCAGTGGAGCCTTTGTTCTCTTTAACATACTCCCCTTGGAACTTCACGTGCTTATCCTAGTATCCCTTCCACTTTTCAAAGCATTTTGCAAAGTCATTTTCTGTGATCATGATTAGCTTACTAGCTGCAATCTCCTTAATCTCGTCCATGAGCTGAAATCTTTTAAAGGAAAGCCAGAAGTTGCGGGAAGCCAAATCTGGAATTTAGAGAAGTTTCAGACCCGGGTGATGTGATGCTTTGCTAAAAGAAAACCTGCGTAAGACGTAGGGGATTCACTCACTTATTGTAAGTGCAACAGCCACACAGTAAACAGGCTCACTCAGTGGCCTCTCAGTTAATCTACAGGAGAGTTTCTGTTCATGATTGCACAGTAAGGTCCCCTTGGATTCGTTGTCAAGTTACATCAAGATGGTGCGACTAGTTCTAGAGATATTAAAAATAACTTCTTACTTTCCGGACAAACCTTGAATTTCAACTGATCATTGAACAATTTTTGATTATTGATGATTTCTCTTGTACAACTTACCCGTGAGACTCTACTCTCCTGTCGATTTTGATTGTTTCTTTATTGACCTCTATTCTGCTTACAGATTTGATAAGATCTATGGCTATGGAAAAATCTATTTTGAGTGATGTCAGCTAATACTATGACTGATATATTGACAAAACTGTGATTGAAAATGAGATAAGCAGTAATTTCAAATCATGACAAATGAACAAAAGGAATATGACAAAGGAATATTATTATTTACTAAGCATAGTCCAGTTCTGGCACAAGGCCATAAGTATGGAGCAGCCAGTGAGAATAGAGCAAAGATATATTGATGCATATGTATGTATTTATGTGTCATGAATACACATGTGATTAAAGATCATTGACAAGGAATGTTTTTTTGATTGAATTTTCTGATGTACAAAAGAACACGTGTCTGGATCCAATGAATATAAATATTGTTCAATCATTTGTGATCTAGTGTTTCTAACCAAACTTTTTGTCATTATCAAGATCAAGTGAAGAGTATTTGTATACTTTACAACTTGGCATGTCCTGTTTATGCGTTATGATAATACCCTGAACGAGGCGAAATGCATGCAAAATTCTTCACTGGGCCAAATGTATCTATCAATTGTTAAGTACTTTTAAAATCATAGTTACTAAACTGAAGATCTTAATTTGTTTGTTTTTTTTTTTTTTTTTTTTTTTTTTTTTGGACTACTCGAATCTATGATAAGGACTTCAAGAATCTATAGAGTTTTTTTGTCGGACTCCAATCCAAGTCTGGAGTTGACTTTGTTTTTCTGCAGTAACAAGAACAACAGCAATAACAATGACAATCCCTACCTCAAATTTAGGGAAGTGAAAGTAAAAAATTCCCCTACTGTGATTTGAAATCATGACCGACTGATTGGTAGGCTTGCCTCTCACCAACTGAGCTTACATATTTACCAAAATTTATATTAGATATAGGCTAAGGATTATTTCATTCTAATAAATGAATACATCTATAGAAATTACTCATCCAAAATCATTCTAATAAATAGATAATACTAAAAAAAATATATTTTCATAATTTTTTTTCTTAATCATATATACAATAAAGAAGTTCTAGTAATCGTCTTGAGTCAGAATAGGAGTAGGGGTGAAGTTTGACCCAGCAGCTGCCGAACTTGTTACAATTAATACTGTATGATATTTGCATATTGTTTACAAGCATTTAGCATACATTAGTGAAAATTGTGTATGTGTAAAGCCTATGTATATAACCCTGTCTGTATATTGCAGGCCTGTACAACTTATGGCACGTGGGCTGCATGTGGCCCATGAGAATTTTTTTCATAATTGTAAAGCAACAGATAGCATGCAAAAAATTGTGTTTGTGGGAGCGTAACTTAATTCAACCAATACTTCACCGTTTTTTGAGCCCAATTATATCCATTCAACCTGCTAGAATGGTAGAAAAGACTTGGAACAAAGAAATTCTAAGAGTTAATGTTTAATCACATCTTGAGCAGGCCAGTTTTCGCAAAAATGCTGACCTCAACCAAAGTTGCCTATTTATGTCCGTTTGAAATTTAAAGGAATCGGACATCCAAAATTACCCAAATTATGCCTAATTCTGATTTCATAGGTTTGGATTGATATTTCTGAAACCAAAAGCCCCGTATATTAACCATCCTCCTGAAAACTATAGTTTACGTTCATTACTCATACTAATACTAATTTTTATTTCTTTCAAAGTAGAAAGATTGAAAGTTTGATACATATCCAAATTACGATATAAACTATGATCTTATTGCAGGAGCACATTGGGATCAAGATAGCTAGAAATTTTGAGGAAAGTGTCTTCATTGTTCAAGGGACCAAAAAATTGTGTGCATATAACATTTGATTTTCATTTATAGATTTTCTATTTCTAAGCAATATATTGTCTTCGTTCCAAGAAAGTGTAATTTTGTAGACGAAAGTTTCCGATTATGATAGTGAGATTGGCCTTTCCTAATCATCTATTCGGATGCTTGATTTGTAAAACTGCTTAGCTATGAGGTTTCTATAAAATCATTTAAAATACACAAGGAAGATTCTCCGAGTGCTCCCTAGTTTGAGATGGATATATAAATTTTATTTCTTAGAAAAATGTGCTGAAGTCTGGATGCCTTACATTGGAATTTTAAAAAAGCTGGGATATTAAGTGAAATACTATTTGCCAAATTAACTTTGAGCAAAAACAAGAAAAAAACTTATGCGCAAATTTTTCTGAATTTTAATTACGTTTTCATAACAGATTATTGATTTTCCGTTGAAAATCTTCGTTCATTCCTATCATGAAGAACTCATGTAAATCTGAGCTAGGTTTATGTATAAACCAAGCTATCTGCTGTACTGGATTTACCAATGTAAGTAATTCTTATACTAACAAATAACATTCACATAATTTCTACTTGAAAAAATGTAATTCACCCTAAAATTTACTCTCAGGGTCTTCGGCTAATTTTCTGCAATCTATATTGCCCTTGCAAACCTGGTACTATAGCATGGTGTTTCTGATTAGATCTACTGAGATTTTTTCAAGCTCTCGTGTTTGTGAGGATATTCGTGCAGAGCTGAACCTCTTAAACCCTCAAATTCTGTTCATTAATTAGATTATCTCTATTTGGATATCAGTTGAAAGTTTTAAGATCTTGCCCCAGATTTTTACCACTGTGAAATTGATCGAGTAAATTATGGCCTGCTGTTCTTGGGTCACCTCTGTGCATAGTCAGCTTGTCTCTCTCATATTTACTAGTAAAGAATCATCATTTTTGAATAGATGGATCAGCCAATTTCAGATAGAGATATTTTTCTTATTCAGTTTTGTCTCCTGTTGAAACATTTTCAAAAAATCATGTCAGTGCTACTACTGCATTATGTTTTTGAATACTAATACATTAGTCCTGCAATCTGATTCACCTTCTGAGTTTAACAACCATATAACTAACCTTATGTTACTTGACAATAGATGCATCTGGCTATTCAGTAAAGAGAAGCCTCTGCTGAGCCACAAGATACATTTGGATAAAGAACGTCTACATTTTCCAAAATTTTGCTTGGATAATTAAACACTTTTGTGTTCCTGATATTGGCTGATGAGTTTTTTCTCCAGTCTCTATCAGATGTATTATCCATAAAGAATGAAAATAATCTTATTTATTCAGAAAATGGAAATATATACCAACCAGATCAGCCCATTCCAGCCATACTACCTACACAAACAAAACTATCACCACCATCTACATTCCCAGGTGATTCCAATCTGTATATGAACGAGTTCCCCAACAATTTCTCTGCCAATATGTCTACTTTCATCACTACCAAACTTCAACCAGCCCTCAATGATATTGTTTGATAACAAGTCTTGTATTTTTTTTTTTTTTTAAATATTGGCCGTATTTAAGGAGTAACCTCAGCAATACTTTTTTCTTTTTCTTTTTTCCTGTTACTCTCTTCCTCTGACCACAATCCTTTTCCTTTTATGAAAAAGTTTCATTGTTGCTGTAACACCCCACCCCCAACCAGCACCACTCTATAACTTCACCCAAAATAAGTCTCAAGAATTTATTCTGCATCCCTAAAGGTTACTTTTGGCCATAGGTCTATCCCAACCATAGAGGATGCTAATCTATGCTACACAGTAATCTGAATTTGTGTAAATGAAGTCTGAATAAAATGCATAAATCATCTTCGCTGGGCACCCCATACTTGTAGTTTTGTGTTGCACCATACTAAGCTAAGCAAATATCATCATATTTGTATCTTCATTTACTGTTGCCTACAGTGTGCAACAACCACATTGGAGATAAAAACACTAAGATCAAAATCGAGGACACAGAACTCGAGAAAGTAGACCACTACATCTACCTAGGGCAACGAATCTCCATGAGACCCTCGAAAGAAGAAGAAATCAAGTGAAGAATCACACTAGGATGGCAAGCCTTTGGCAGAGCTAGCTCAACCTTCAAAAATGATAATATCCCATTAATCCTAAAGAGAAGGGTGTACAACCAATGCATCCTCCCAATAGTCACTTATGGAGCTGAAACATGGAACTTAACCAAGAAACAGACCCGTAAACTGAGAACCATGCAACGTGCACATGAAAGAATAATGCTGGGCCTCACATGGAGAGACCACAAAACAGCACAGCACATCCGGGAAAAGACAAGAGTTAGAGACATCATAGAATCCATAAAAAATCTCAAATGGCGGTGGGCTGGCCATGTTGCAAGAATGGCTGACAATCGATGGACATCACGACTCACCACATGGATTCCCCGAGACCATATGCGCAACCGAGGCCGGCAAAATGTTAGATGGAGAGATGAGCTAGACAAGTTCAGGAAGTACTGGCTCCGTGACGCCCATGATAGAGAAGTGTGGCAAATCCTGGGGAAGGTCTATGTCCAACGACGGACGCTAAAGAACTGATGATGATGATGATGATGACAAGCTAAAAAAAAGATTTGATTCTTTGTTGTGAATCTTTTGGGCCAACTTTATTCAATCCAATTTCAAAGGCTGAAAACCGATTATCCCCATCTTGTGTCATCTTCAGTGAGACATTGCATAATCAGACCAAATATTGATCCCTACCCCCTCTTTATGTCCTGCTTGTGTATCTAACTTGAGAAAGGGGAAACATTCATTAAGAATTCAAAGCACATTGGGACATCTTGTTCTTGTTCCGCAAATAATAGGTGGAAGGGGTAGGGAGTGAATCATCAAGAGATTATCCAATCAAAGATGAAACAGTTAATCAATAGAGTTTAATTGTAATTCATTGTGTTTGTAAGCTTAACCTGACTCCCCCTCCTCTACCATTCTCCATCACCTCCATTTTTCTTTCAATTCTAAGTCAGCTTATAGAACGACCAAATGAAACAATTTGATTAACTGTTTGATAAGATCGATAAATTGGCTTTTATATCCAAAGTGACAGTTGTTATTGGATATTTGTTTCTTGTGACATTAACTCTTGAATTCATACGATGAAATGAAAATGTCAAGGGAAATAACTTCTGATACAAAATATATCCCTTTGATGATTTGGTAAATTTTAAAAAATCATTCAATTAACAGAAGTGTTCAACTATTTTTCATGCTATCCATTGAAGAGTTCCATTGTCAATTAGAAGAAATTTATGAATTAAAGAGTTAAGGGGCTACTGGTGGCCAAAGGATTGACAGCACAGAAAACGGAATTGGTGAACAGTTCAAACTCCAGCTTAGACTATTTGCATTCACTTCACAACGGTGCCCTTGGAAAAAGGCATGAAACCATCTCTTCTCTCCTAGCTATGGGTAAATAACAGGAAAGACTGGGCTCCTTAGCTTTGGTTGGGAACCATCCTAGGTAATGGAAAACTGATTCCAAACCGGTGAAAGTCTAACCCTTCATTCAGCATCGTATGAGGAGAGATCCATGTTTCCCTTAATGGGACTCTGAATCTTCAACAGGCCTAGGAAGTTGAAAGTGGATTATAAATTGCCCTAGTGAAATAAAGGGGAATAAAAATGCATAGACCAAATGATGAAACTTCCGTCTAAACCTCTAAGATTTTTCTCTTACTGAAGAGTTCTAGTAATTTGAACATTTCAGGGAAATAACCAATAGCTCCCTGTTTCCAGTGTCACCTTTGAAGGAGTCCCCTTGGTCATTTATACAGCAGTCCAAGTGATTTTTTTTTTTTTTTTTTTCTTTCTTTTTTTTCCATGATTGCATCCTTGAGAGGTTTCAAGTATGATAGTCTTGAACACCACCTGTGATTCTTTTTGGATTTCCTCAATCGAGTGAAAATGACGCCCTTTCAGTCTGGATTTCAGCTTGGAAAAACAGGAAGAAGTCACTGGGAGCCATGTCAGGGGAATAGAGTGGGTGGGGAATGATTGCTGTGTTATTGGAAGCCAGGAACTGCCAGACAACAGGTGATTGGTCTCGACAAAAATTTTACAGCACTGCATCTCATAACCAACATGTCTGACGAAATGCATTGAACATTCCCTTAGAACAGTTCTACAATATCACAAACATCATTGATATTTTGGTTTCAATCTGAAAGGATAGCCTGGTGCAATTTTTCAACATTTCCTGATGTTGGTTCGTCAATGGCTGTGCAGTATGGTCACCATCTTCGACAGACATTTGTCCTTCCTTGAAACACTTGTATCTTAGAACATGGCATTGTAACCAAAGGCATTGTGAAGAAACTGGTGAGTTTCTGCAGTTGTTAGTTGATCTTGAAGCAGATCTTGATGCAGGGTCTTTGCTCCATAAGATCAGCCATTGTAAAAGTCGACAAATGCAAAACCCCTAAAAGTAAACGCAACTCAGCAACACATCCACTCACACACACAGCTGGTGGCCCACTGACACACCAAGGATGTTGCTAGCTCCACCCAACAACCGAAAGTTGAACTGTCTACAATTTGCTCCCATTGTTCAAATTCCTGGAACTTTTAGGTAGCACCTCAGAATAACATCAAACCTTTCATGCTAAAATGGGGTGAGATGGGGTGAGGAAAGCTATCATTTCATTTCCACATTCAAGCCATGGCCAACCTCTTTGAAGTTGAAGACAAGACCTTTCTGAGAAACAACCTTCTCAATAACATTATCATTTTGAACAATTTCATTGCTTTTTGACTATTTTGATTGGCATGTATACAAAACGGTACTGTTTTTCCCCTACCAGAATTCTCTATTAGATTCTTTTGCAGCCTTAGTTACACTAAGTCTTTTCAGAATTCCATTATACACGTATAATATTTTGGTAATATTTTTCACTTTTGTCCATGAAGCAACTCTTATGTACAGTCATCCCTCTAGGGAATAGCTCCTCTTGTGAACAGCTCACCTGCGTGTATATTTATTCTTTCTAGGCTAGAGTTATTTGTATTGTTATTTTACTTCTTGTGAATGGCCACACCAAGAAAATAAATTCTTCTGAAGGCAACTTCTTGGGGTACCAGTACAGCTGAAAAAAGGGCAGTGGACGTACGTTGTGAAACCACGGATGTATCCTACTAAAACAATAATTCAAACGCAATGTATCGAAAAACATCTCATATGTTCTTTATGTCAACTGAGAGAGATTTGTAAAACATAAAATGATGAGCAAACAATAAGAAAAATGCATGGATGACAAGCTTAACCCTGGTTGAATGTTCTCTATTCCTTTCTGTCTTTGCTCCGAATCTCTCTCTGGTCTCTTCTTTATTTGAAAATCCCCTTCCCATACGTTCTTACTGGTGGAGAGGGAAATCAATTTCCAATTTAACTTCTGACTTTTTTTTCATCACTATATACTACCTACAAAAGGTGAGAAAAGTAACTTGTTCATTGATCCCCCTTTTCATTCCAATATTTTAATTGTTCGCCCTAACATGGCATGCTGTTAAAAAGACATTAGTCACATGACTGTTTCTATTGAATGACTAACGAGACCTGTTGTATTTTTTACTTTTTTTTGACAGAGCTGAAAGGTGTTAAGATTTATGTAAACTATTACTGCTTGGCTTATAGGAAGATGTAATCAAATTGCGATCTATGTTCAGACATGTTAATTGGATTGAGGTGACGTTTGATATCAACACATGACTGATTACTAAATCATTAGTCTGCCAATTTTAGCAGAGTGGAAATACCAGAATGATTTTTGATTTTGGTCTGCCCACTTATATATTATATTGTTCAGCTTCTTTTTTCTTTATTGATTTCATATTGTGCAAGGTTTTATTTCTGTAACATTTTTTATACTTATTAAGGCTGTTCCTGTTCTAAAAGTGCATGTTAGAAAGGGGACAGAGTTTATGGAGAGTAGAACAGCCTACCATAATTGTCATGTAAAGTAATTCTAAGTCCATCATACAAAACTAAGATTTCAAAGTATTTTGGATAATTTTCTTCAGTGGTGCTAATTTAGATATAAAATATTGTGCACATGCCCAACCTCACATGGAGAGATTCTGACAACATAGTATGTTAGAGAGAAGACAGGAGTCCAAGATATCATAGAAACAATAAGAAAACTCTAATGGCAATGGGCTGAACATGTTGCAAGAATAACAGACAACCACTGGACATCACAACTCACAATATGGATCCCCAGAGATTATAAGCAAAATCGTGGCTGACAGAAAGATGGTGTAAAGAGCTAGATAAATTTAGAAGGTACTGGCTCCACGATGCCCATGATAGAAAGGCCTGGCTAATCTTGAGGAAGGTCTACGTCCAATGATGGATGCTATAAAGCTGATGACAATGATGAAATTTATAAAATTCTGAAGAATGAAAATCAATGGAGATAATTTATAGAAATTATGGAGGAAGATCTATATTCTGTAATTTTTTTAAAAAAATATCCACGGTTTCCCTTTCAATGTTATGTTTTATTTTTTTGTCATCAAGAACAATCATTTATTCTTTTTTTAATTTTTTTATTATATCAATCATCGTGATAGATATAAAATTACATCATCTGTGATCACAAGTATCGTGTTATAGATTAAAATTGTTTTTTTTTAAATACAATTTATAGTTTCCCTTCTTTATCCCCGGTTTCTCTTTCAGTGGACCTCCTTTATCTGCAGTTTACCTTCAAGAGGACTCCCCACCCCCATTCAGTTTCTTTTATTTGAAAATTCTGTCTCTGAATAGGTTTTTAGTGATTGTGTATGTGGGGGGGGTCAATTTGCAATGTAAGTTCATGCCAAATTGATTCCTTTAATTGTGTTTGGAAATATTCTTGTTCATTTATTGAAAATTCAGATTTTTTTAATGATCACCATCCAAAAAAAAGGTGAAAGAAATCACTTATTGATAATCTCCTCCAATGCAGCATGCTGCTAAAAGATGTTGGTTGTATAACAGTTTCTATTGAGTGACTAACCAGACCAGTCATTCTTATCAGTATAGAACAGATGCTGTCATTTCAGCTAGTGGCTTTTTAACAACACGCTTTTACATGTCATCCTTTCTCTTTCTTCCTCTCCTTTCTCTTTCTTCCTCTCCTTTCTCTTTCTTCCTCTCCTTTCTCTTTCTTCCTCTCCTTTCTCTTTCTTCCTCTCCTTTCTCTTTCTTCCTCTCCTTTCTCTTTCTTCCTCTCCTTTCTCTTTCTTCCTCTCCTTTCTCTTTCTTCCTCTCCTTTCTCTTTCTTCCTCTCCTTTCTTGTTTACTCCTTTTCACCATCTTCTTTCCTTTTCCTTTGGACTTTTCCACATTTCCTCTCCCATTCCACCTCTCTTCCTCTCTCTCTCTCTCTCTCTCTTCCTCTCTCTCTCTCTCTCTTCCTCTCTCTCTCTCTCTCTCTCTTCCTCTCTCTCCCCCTCTCTCTACCTCCCTCTCTTCCTCCCTCTCTTCCTCTCTCCCTCTCCCCCCATTGTCTTCCTCTCTCTCCTTCCCTCTCTTCCTCTCTCTCTCCCTCCCTCTCTTCCTCTCTCTCTCCCTCCCTCTCTTCCTCTCTCTCTCCCTCCCTCTCTTCCTCTCTCTCTCCCTCCCTCTCTTCCTCTCTCTCTTCCTCTCTCTCTCCCTCCCTCTCTTCCTCTCTCTCTCCCTCCCTCTCTTCCTCTCTCTTCCTCTCTCTCCCTCCCTCTCTTCCTCTCTCTTCCTCTCTCTCCCTCCCTCTCTTCCTCTCTCTTCCTCTCTCTCTCCCTCCCTCTCTCTCCCTCCCTCTCTTCCTCTCTCCCCCTCTCTCTCCCTCCCTCTCTTCCTCTCTCCCCCTCTCTCTCCCTCCCTCTCTTCCTCTCTCCCCCTCTCTCTCCCTCCCTCTCTTCCTCTCTCCCCCTCTCTCTCTCCCTCCCTCTCTCTCCCTCCCTCTTTTCCTCTCTCTCCCTCTTTTTCCTTCCTCTTCCCCCTCCCTACTTTTTCAGATATAGCCCACAGCTACTTTTTCCCACACTGCCTTCATAAGCCTGCAAGAACCTTCATATATATCAGGAATCCATAAAGAAATGAAATGGCTACTGCACCTACTGAGAAGACATCAAGAATTCAGCCCTTGGCCACAGAGACTGTGTGGCCAACTCTTTTTCTTCTCTGAATGTACACTTCCTCACCGCAAGGTCACAATAACCTTTTTGATATTCTACCAGTTGAAACTGGTTTATTCATAATATCAGTCCCCGATTTTGTTTGATGAAATAATATTTTGGGAAAACAGGGAAAAGTGAATAAAGCTGCTTTGTTTTCTTAACTCTTTCAGCTGAAATCCTTCTCTACCTCCGAACGAATGGAATAGATTAGTCTAAGAATACGAATGGATTGGGTCTGTACAAGATCGAGAGGATTAAATCTTGATTTTCTGCCAGCTGGAATCAGATTCACGTTATCAGTCAACAAAATATATCATTCATAAATATATATTCATATGAATGCATTTATGCAAAATGTATATATATATGTCCATTAAAGTCAATTGTCCAGTATTACAGAATTATTTATATATAAATAAATAAAAAAAATGAATAAGTACCACAAATGCATACTTAGCAGAGTCCATAGATATGATTATTGTATTGTAAGAGAATATAAAATGATTGTAAATAAAGGAAATAAGACTGATTTTATCTCCACTGTACTTTTTGTTTTTAGTATATCTGACACAGCTCTAATTTCTGAGTAACTGATAACATCTTCTTTATAATACTTGTACCATCTCTTTGTTTGGAAGCCATTGTAAGTGATATCGTAAGAAAACACTATAAATTCAGGTATCATGAAGGTAGCAAATTAGTAAAACAATGCCTCCAGTGTAAATAAAGATGTTAAGTTGAGTCAGGAACAATGTTGCCGGATTAGTTTTCTTGATTCTTGAGAAAAGGTAATTTTTGTTTGGGAAGGGAGTTGTATGTGTGGTTATTTTGACCCTAATATGCAACTATAATAAGATCATGGTTTATACTGTAGATTGAATGTATAAACCTTTCTATCTTTCTACTTTGTGATGAAATAAAAATCAATAGTCAAATTTAATTGATGAACCTAAATGATAGTTTTCTGTAAGATGGTTTGTTTAGAGAGATTGGATTCCAGAAACATAATCCAGAATTTACATGACGCTTTAAATAGGGCAATAATAGAATGTTCGATTGGTTAGAATTTTTATCAGAACAGAGAGCAAAACTAGACATATGTGGCAACCTGTTTAGGAAGCAGTGCCATGTCTGTCATCACCCAGTCTCTTTGTGTGGAAACAGAAAAGACCAACTATTTCAGATGTTTCTATAACGGACAAAATATTCATGATGAACAGATTTTGTCGGGTATTTTTGAATCCCGATGATAAGAGGTCTGTTAATAAGAGGGTTTACAATATATAGATTGATAGATACTCACACGTATACATTTGTACCCATACAACCAAATCAACATGGAACATGATAAAAAGTGATGTAATGACCACAAGAATCAGACAGCAGACCAATGAAGAATGGGAGATACTCAGACAAATCTTCCTTTATATTATTTCCATGTTCTGACCGTATTTACATATGGAAGAAGTTAATGATCTAGACTGTCTCACTCCAACGGTTGAGCATGGCAGGGTGAAGTTCCAAGACCATCTGTCAAATTTGGCTGACCAGTTGCTTTCTATATCGCAAACCCTCTTTCCCAGCACCATCATCCAGGATGATAATGCACCCATTCATTCTGCTAGAGTTGTTTGAATTGCCTGAAAGTGAATTTCAACACTTGGATTGCACTCTACATTCACCAGATCTTAATATAATCAAGCATTCGTGATGTCAATTGGAAAAGCAACTAAAGAAGCGATTCCCCCCCCCCCCATCAGCATCAGGTTTTGCTCAAGGAATGGCTCATAATTCCTCTAGATATTGTCCAGAAGCTGTATGAATCAATTCCTGAACATATTGAAGCTGTTATTAATGCTTAAGGGGGGCCAACACCATATCAAAAATTTTAAATAGAAATTGGTAATTAATACAGTGTTTCCAATATTTTGTCCAACCCTGTATATCCTAGGGTTTCTATGATTGCTGGGATATATATATATATATATATATACATATAATCTCATAATAATATATTTTCAGTTTGTAAAGAAATAAAAAACATGTTGTAGATGTTTAACACAGTAAATACAGCTATTGATGTATAAAAATACATGTTTTCATTATTACAAGGAAAAAACATATTGCTGGTGAGTGGAGTAGGCACAAAATGTTAATATTCACTGGGCATATATCCTTGTAATTCTTATTTTATATATATATATATATATATATATATATATTCTAAAGACATGTATGAAACTGGTTAAGGCTTATTAAAAATCATTATACCTTAAAACCATGACTAAAAAGTTTGGCTTTCCTTTTTTCATAAATTTATTCAACCCTTATTGTAGAATTAATCTGCCTATTTTCGTGTGTGTGTGTATATATATATATATATATATATATATATATATATATGTAGGAGGACGACTGACTTACACTGCACACAGGTGATTAAATCGATAGATGCATAAACAAGTGTATTTGTATATATATATATATATATATATATATATATATATATATATATATATATATGTATGTATGTATGTATGTATGTATGTAGACTGTAGAAGTCTATTTTGATTTTCTCATGAGCTCAAATGACTCATTTTACATATCTTGCATAACTTTGAGCTAATTCTAGAATAGATGATCATACTTTCAGAAAATATGTGTTTAGTTGGATGTTTTTTCTCCTGATTTTTACCAAATAGGAGCGGCTTGCGAGTAATTTCTTTGTCTTGTAACAGCTGATGAGGTGTCGCAGATCTTCTTACCCTTGCTGTGAATCAGGTTGTGATTCAAGATAATTCATAGATGGTAGTAGAGGACACAAAATCAATGATTGTCTGGAAGCGGCTGATGAGATAATTCAGAAGAAAATTATCTGTTTTAGGTTTTCTGGCAGTGGATCGTATGATTCAAGACCAATTTGTAGATGATGAAGGCAATGAAAACAATAATTGTCCAGGAGCAGCTGACAAGATATTTTGCCGGTATGATGGTAGTTACTCCTGAATATCCTGTTCTCCACAAAGTCATGTGGAGGTTTTAAAAGAGAGAAACGTACCAGCTTTCAAAAAATTTTTAAAAAGTAAAAAATCTTCTCCATAATAAATTTTGTTCAAAATTTTCCATTTGTATTCGAGGTGTCGTGTGGAAACATCACTCATATTATTTCATCCATCCATTTTTAATCATCCTTCATTCTACTTGAGCAATCCTACTTGCTAGGCCCATCCAAGTTTTACCAGATCCCTTTTGAGCGTTCTTTTCAGAACACATATTTATCACAATAGAAGAAAAAAAGGTCTAGTTAGTCACCTCTATAATCACCTGACCATCATTTTCTTGGCCACATGCCTTGTTAGAGGTGATAAATTTAAAAAATTGAAAAAGGTGGTGATCAATGAATGAATTCTCTTGCTTCTAGTGAGAAGTGATCACTAAAAAGTCGGAGTTTAAAAAAAAAAAACACCTGTTGAACGAGAGGTTGATATTCAGTTCCAATTTTCCGTTATCCATCCCCTAGACCTGTGGCCAACCAATTGCGGGAGAGCCCACTCAGCCCTGCTATTTATTTTGGAATGGAAAAGAAATGGATCTATGTCTTTCTCAAGAGCATTAATGTGAAGTGAATGCAAACTATCTCAGCCTGAGTGTGATCATGGTTTGTTGATTCCATTCTTTGTCCTGCTGATTGTTAAGACACCTAATAAAATAGAATGTATAAGATGTCTTTGTCTTGAAAACTTCAGCTGAAGAGTTTAAACTTCTAATTTTTCTTTCTCTCCCAGCTTGACCGAACAGAGGATGGCAAAGAAGACGCTGATCTGTGGAGGGACAGTATATTTGGACGTCGTTGCTATCGATATTTATGCTACAAGAAGGCAACTCCGAAGCCGGTAGGTTTGTTGACAACATTTTTTTTCTCTTTGGAATTGGAACTTTTATTTTCATTCTATCCAGCTTCACCAATTCCACAGAGCTATGAAGACTACAAGAGTCAGGCATAAAAAAAAAAGTATGGCATGGAGGATGCCCTGGCCTTAAGGACGCATCCAATTTTGACTAGCAAAATTTGGAAAAAAAAAAAGAAACTAGTAACCTTTGGTCTGTACGAGGCAGGACAAGTTTTTTGAGATTTATTTTGAGATAAAAATAGCATCTCCAATGCCAAGAGATACGGTATATGTACTGCCTTATAATGAATGACAAAGAGAATCATCCATTTGAAAATAAGAACGTTAAAAATGCGTGTGTGTATCTGTATATGACAAAACAAATCGATCATATATGACAGCTGGGAAATTAAATGGATCAAATGCTATGAGATAACATCCAAAGTGCAGTATAAAAATCCTTTTTCTTTTCTTTTTTTTTATCATTCTGATCCCAGATTGGTTATGTCTCAATTTTTTAGCATTAACATTTTTTTTTATCTATCTTGTTTTAGGAAAAATATTTGTCCTTTTACTTGATTACTTAAAAAAAATTTTTTTTTCTAATATAGATGCGTAATATAAGAGTTTCTCTCAAAGTCCACCATATTCCACCATTAACACGAGATGGAAAAGATTTTATTTGCAGGTGTATAACACAGAATTGAGATGTTTTATATTATTAAGATTATAATACATATCACTCAGCTTGTTCTTACCTCTATTTGAATATTAAACTACATGTTTCTACCTATGTTTGAATGTTGCATTTCCAGTAATAAAATATGGGATATATAAGTTCAATTAAGTGGGTCGGAAGAGCAAGTGTAGTTTAATTAGAGGGTAAGAAGAGAGAGAGCAGGTATAGTTGATTAGTAAGAGACTCAGAAGTAGAGAGGGGAAGTAAGGCAGTCTAGTATGAGAGTAGAGAGAGGAAAGGAAGGTTGTTTAATTGGGGGGGAGGTAAAGCTTCTATCTCTAAAGACAACTTCAATTGGAGTATAAACTGCTGCTTTTTCATAGTCCCGTTTGTTAGTAAACAATGTTAAGTAGGAAGCAGATGGATTTCAATTCTACTTATAGCTACTAGCAAATTATACCCTGCAAATTGGTGTAAAATGTACTTCACCCATAAAGCAAATATAACCTACTTTAAATTTGAATCGTACGTATCTTTCCAATACTTTTACACCTGGCGCATGATATTGAAAATCGAATCCACCCACATGAAGGCCAGTGATTATCCATTGTGTTTGAAGCACTTTTCAATAAGTGCACAGATACTACACTGATCCTCTGCAGTAAGCCAGAAAGCAATACTTTGATCCTAGGCAGGGCTGCTTTTCCATAAGTAAATTATCCTGTCATTTTTACTGCTACTATACTAGTTTATAAACTATTTTTGCAACATGCTGGTTTCATATTTTTTTTGCTTGTGTAATGAGCTCACTCACCCTTACTTTTATAGCCTTATGCCAGACTTGTTTTACCTGAGTTAAACATCTCCTTAGGGCAGTTGCCATAGAGCAATCTTTGCGAGTTTCAAGTTGGGTTGAGATCCGGACTTCATCCTTACAAGTTTTTATGATCACACCTATGGGAGGATGCAAGCCCACCAAAGGGATACTTCCACCCTAAGCGCACAGCTTGGTGTGTACTCAATTATTTGCTGAGTGCACAGGGATATTTGTTCTAATGAAGAGTTTTCCACCCACACTTAGTGATAATCATTACATTATCTAAGCGGACAAGATTACTGAGGGATGTAGAAATCTAATCCATGTTTGCGTAACATTTGTATAGAAATATGGATAGGCATTAAAGATTGGAGGGGATAAGGGAGGGAATGAGAGGATACAGGCAAATGATGATAGAAGGGCAGCGGCTTGAGATAGTTGATAATTCCAACTGTCAACATCTATGGAATATCTAGGGTTTCAGCTAGTTACCAAATGATATACAATTGACGTTAATGAAGCAGTCGGACAGAAAAAAAATAGTCATAGCTTTAAGGCACCAACTCTTCAGCCCTGGTGTATAATACAAGCATTTTATATGGCTTCGTACAGATTGTTTGTTTCTTTATGTAATCTTGAGAAAATCTCTTTCCATTTCCTCACACACACACATACACCATGTGTTGTTTCTCTTGTCACACCTGGTGTCTGTTTCTTGTAGGATGAAGATGTACTCGTAGATGTTGCGATTATCAATGAGAAAGATTCAGTACCAGCTGGTTTCACAGTACTCGAACAAACAGAGGATACACGTGAGTACTTGTCTCACTTGGAGATTACTGATTTTTTACTACCATTTTCTTTCATCATAATTTCTGTTGCTTTTTATCACAACTACTCAGACTGGCATTCTGCTGCCATCAGGTAACTGCACAGATTGGAAATAATGAATAAGCTTTTGGGGAGACTCAAACTCATATCAGCTGCTCTACCAAATGAGCTACCTGAGCCTCCATGGTTTTCAGATCAAATCTGACCCTTTGACACATCCTTCATTTTTCCTCTGATCATTTGGCACCATATTTGTTATTGTTTTCACGTGCACTAGTTGTAATTGTGATAGTAACATTATCTTGATTTCTTTTTGTTTGATGAATGACAGTCAACCCTTATTACTTTTTGACTAGTATTTTATTCCCATCTTTATAGCAACCTTATCTGTTTATTTATCAATTTCTTGCTTCCAAGTCTATTTTGCTATGTATCTCTTCATGTATCCATCATTGTCTTCATATTAACTTGATATTCAATGTTTTCTTTTCAGGTGAAAAGTCCCTCAAGAAGAAGAGTTTGTGTTTTCGTTGGATGAGTTATCGGTTGACCAATGCTGCTATTTCAAAGCTGATTCTTCTTAGTAAGGCAATGCGGAGACCTCCATCTGGATTTACCATTATTGGGTTAGTTTGAGCTTTTTCCTTTATTTGCTTTTATTTTCCTTTTCTTTCTTTTTTCCTTTTCTTTTTTTTATAAGTCCATGGATAGTTTTGTTTCTCTTTCTACCCCCTCTCTTTTCTCAATGACAAAATAAGCCAGGTCATTGCAGAGGGAAGGTGGTGGAGAAGTGAAACATAGAGACATGGCTCTGTATGTTACTGCTAAATTAGGTCTTTTGCTATGATGAAATTAAAAGTAATTATATTATTTTGGGAGTGATGAAATATTGTAAACCATAGTATTGAAAGACTATTATTTACCTTCACCTTGATTTTTTTGTTGATTACTTTGATCCTAACCTGAGGCCATCAATCCATGAGAGTGAGAAAAACAGTGCAGATTGGAAGTAAAGATTGGTATCTGTGTAATCCCTGATAATTATCATTAAAAACACCAAGGAGAAAGACAACTCTGGATTCGAAACCAGCTCACTTGAAAATAGTGGCAATTGGTGAGCTCTATTATCTACTACCTTCCCCTGAAACCAACATGACTATACAATCTTGATGAGGAGTTGGAAAAGGCTCTTGTTCAGCAGTGGACTTCGAATAAAGTGTCGATATTAGCTTAGTCTGACATGAAAGCAACTCTATGGTGCTGAGGATAGGAATATTGTGCTATCACAATCTTATGAGAGGCAGAGTGGGCTGTTGCCTTTGGAAACTGGGGCTGACAAAATATAAGATGGCATGATGAACTAGATGAATTCAGAAAGTACTGGTTCCATGACTTTCACGATGGAGAAGTCTGGCGAATTTTGGTGATTGTCAATGTCCAACGACGGACGCTGAAAGGCTAATGATGATGACCGATAGTTCAAGGGAGGTAACTACTTTGTAAGCTCATTTTAGAAGATCTACTGCTAGAAACAAATACTTCGTAATATTGTTTATGTATGATTTTTAATGATCAACAAATAGTCAAGTTAAAATGATATTATTTATTTATTTATTTCATGATATAATTATTTCGTAACTACTTGGTAATTTTCAGTGTCCTGTGGTCAAATGTCTTAAATTATGAAATTAATTCAACATTATACTTGTACTTGTAAAATACTTGTCACTTTGCTAACGGTATACCTAGGGATGATAATCTAAAGTGTTTCAGTATCTGCAAAAAAATCACTTGAAAATTTCCTGAAGCAATGACCCCCAGCTCTTAATCAAATCTTATGTTCACAGACACTTGAAAGTGGGTTCGATTCCACCTCTTTTGTCTCTCTTTCCTTCCTTCTTATCTCACAACCAAGTTTAGCCATTGGCTTCTTAGCAATAACTTTGTTTCACCCCCTAGCCTTTTGGGATATTTTGTAGAGAGACCTCTCATTATATATATATATATATATATATATATATATATGAAGAAAGCTCTAATGCAATAAGGTGTAATAAATATTATTTCAGTACGTCATGCGGAAATTATCAAAAATGATGCGCTTGAACAGTTACCGTAAATTCATGCAAGCCCCAGAAGTGTCAATATCAAATTTCAATAGTTAGCCCCCTAGTCATAATACCAGTGCATTGTATGCAATGTAATATATGCATTTTTTTTTTTTTTAATTTTTAGATTAAATCTTCATTTTATATATTGGCATTTACAGTAAGTTGACTATTTCCTTTGCTCGTAAAACCCACCTTTTTTTTTCCATTTCAGAGATGTAAATAACATGCTTCTTTGCTTCAAAATGGTTGGTTTGTCCAAGAACACTTATCCAGTGGCAGAAGACCTTTGCTCACACAACACACCGTCCCCAAGGACAGCCGAATCAAGGTTAAGCATGTAAGTTTTTATTTGGGGGGTGGCCACATCAGGGAAGGCATCCAGCTATTAGTTGAACTTTTCAAAGAAAGTGTGCAAACTTGCATGAACAAAAAAACAACTGAAATGATATGGAGTAAAGAATGGTGTTCAGGATTATTAACTTTTGTTGGCTGGCAGCAATATTTTCCTGATTTATTTTTCATTAGCTTGTCAATCATTATTTTGGTGGTATAGAATTTTTGAATTCCCATAGTTAGTGGATACATATTAAACAGAAACGACTACAATATGCCCATATATATTTACTATGTATAAAAAAAAATGATAGAAAAAAGATGCTTCTCTTTTTTTTAATGGATTATACGCGTGAAAAAGGCTGTGGAATTGATCAGCAGAAACAACTGTAGCAATACAAACAAGGGGTTCAATTTCCAAAACAAATCGTGAAATATATAACAATCTTATATTGGTTCGTTTGAATTATGTATTTATGATTTATATATTAGAAAATTTAGTAAATTGAATAACCCAATTTTTTTTTCTCTTTCAAACGTTCAAGAAAACAGTGTTATGTTGAATTGCCTTTGATAGCTTTATTTTGTGCAGCAGTTATGTCCCTTTAGTTCACAATTTCCTTTGAATAGAATTGCTAAGTTTAACGTCATAGCTTATGTCCGTTTCCAGATTGTATTGAAATAACAGGAAAATTTGCGCTTTTTTCTTTCTTTGACAAATTTTTCCTTATGTTGACCTTCCATGCGTTTTTCTTGTAAAATACTGTTTTCATTCAAAAATGAATTCTAAAAATTTTATTGAAGTACTCATTTTCTTGAATTTATGGTTAGTAAAAAATTTGATGTCTGAGTTCTGGGCTCTAAATATACCAACTTAACTATCAAATAACACTGATCTCAGTTTTCAAAAGTGTAAACATTGTCTGCTCAAACCACCAGAGGGAATAAACAATTCTAAAATCGATGAAATAACAAAAAAAGTTATCAAAATTTTTAATACCGTATAAACTGGCTGTCCTGTACTGACTAACCATGCAAAAGTTCAGTTGAAATTTTAAAAAAATTGTTGGAGAAAGAAAAGAAGCATGATTTTATGTTATTTCAATACAATGTGGAACTGGATATATGCTGATGACCTCACCACTATGGCACTCTTTTCCATTTGGTAATTTGTTCAACAATATTATTGTTACTATTCTCTGGGGTTATTTCAGTCCTGAAAAATTTTCAGAGTGTGGCCATGTTGTGAAAGAACATAACTTTTTCAATCTTGTATTATGATATTGTCGATTCTTTGAGAGTTCTTTCTCTAAGAATTTTAAACCTCACTAAATTCTCCACAGGTGATAAAATATCTTGTATCCATCTTTTTTTCCTATTTTTTTCTTTAGGTCTTCTGTTGGGAATGCTCTGCCTTATTCTCTAAATCCAACAGCAGCAGCCACAGGATCGACTCCTAATCTTTCTACAAACTCCAATGAACCAGTATTTGTTAGCAGACTTGTCACTGTCACAAAATCTCGTAAGTCTCATATACATATAATTCATCTACATTGTTCAGATCAATGTTCAATTCAAACAATGATCCATGTTGATTTGAGTTGGTTTTCAAATGTTTGTTTGGGGGGAGGAGGAGGGTATATGTTCAACTTTGTTTCCTTTTACAATATTTTGGCAGATAAGCCATGACAAAAACAATACAAAGATAGCCAGAAAAAAAAATTATGTTGATACAATCTCAATTCAATGTCTCGGAGATAAGAAAAAAAACAATTAGAGTTTTATAAACTGATGTGCTTAGCTATAAACCATTGATTTCTTAAGAGGGTAGTATTGCCTTCTTGGGGATGCTGGAAGACCCAAGGGAGGCAGAGGGCATTTAAAGACAACAATTAGTGAGGGGATCGAGGAGCAAAGAATACAAATCCATACACCTCCTACCTCATACACTTTTAGATACTTTTGCACAATCATATTTTCATTAAAGAATTAATGCTTAAATTATGAAAAAAAAATTTTTTAATTTAATTTCTAATGTATCATTTTTTAGCCCCTTTACTGGGGGTTGCACTGATAAAATATGTGCTCTATAAGATGGCACTAATCTCTACAAATGCTTGTGTTTTTCTTTTCAATTTGAATATACTGATACACTGCCGATATATGCCAAATTACCAATTTGGATGGACAACAGTTGTCACATCAGAACAATGATAATAGTAATAATACACATCTCATATCTTTTAAGTATTGGTATTTGAGAAACTTAAATTACACATGTTAGATATGAATTAAATAGTTGAATGCAATAGCTCTGGTTGGTCAATCGATAAAAAACCGACGTGACCAATGTCTTGTGGCAGCATGTTGTGTTGGAGATGATCAATTGAAAAATATGTAGAAAAAAAAAACAAACAAACAAAAAAATTATCAACACAAACCATTCATGTGTCAACCTTATCAGAAAGCTTCATATGAAAAAAATAACATTTATACTGTGGTAAGAGTTATCACCCTTGAACTTGTATCTTGTCCGTAAAACGGACGTTACTTGACAATAATTTTTGTGATCACCGAAGAGTCAAAAAACATTTTTTTTTTTTTTTATTTTAATTTTCTCGACAGTTCTTCAACTCCAATTGTACACGTGAAACAGCCAGTCAAGTAGAACTACTTAAAAACTGAAAAAACTTTTTTGTTGACTATGACAGTTCCTAATACACTAATAAATAGTTTTATTAATATCTAAATGAAACAGATATAGGTATATTATATTAATTGTACAAATACAAATATCATATACAGTTGGTGAGCCAATAACTTACATTCAACATGGCTGTATGAACTTGTGTTTGTGCTTAACTACCTCCAGTGACTCCTGCATTTTGCCTTGCAGCTTTTGATACAGGTATATTTGACTGGGAATTTCATTAAAAATTGACTGAGCAGTAATAATCTACACAGTAATTACAAAGTGACCACTCAGTGAACTAATATGAGGGACATCTGAAATTCAAGCGTCCGCTTATAATTTTGTCCAGATTAAAAGAGATAATGAAAAGTCAGTTGCCAGAAAATCCATTGTGTAACTGTACCATTCTTGTCAAATTCTCTCCTTACCAGATTGAAACTCTTGGAGGATTCCAAATTCTTTGATCAATTCTAGTTTCAACTTAGTTCCTAAATGATGCAAACTACTATGACAGACTTGAAAACAAATTGCTTGAAACAATTTGGATAGATTGATTGACTCTACCACTATTACTATTACTACTGTAGAGATAAATAGAATGCAGTCGTCGTTTTTTCTCTTCTTGTAAGAGACGTAACTTAAATCTATCAGTCATGAAACGAGATACTTCAATATGTTTGTTTGTTTTTTTTAACTTAAAAACCCTGATACAGAGGTAGCCACTTATCTCTTTGCGATAGGGTATTTTATATAACAATAACCAGTAGATAACATTAAGCAAAGGAAACCATTTATATTCATTGTTATAAATTTAAAACTATTGCTATATTATTAAATTAATTATTATAATTAACTTTACATGGTGAAAAATTTAGAAATTAATTTCTAAATTAAATTCATTTTAGATATAATTAATGGGGTTTGACTAAATTGACCATTTGATAACATTATCCATGATTATGATAAACTGCTTTTTCTGTATTTTATTATATTAGAATAAAGTTATTTTGAACCTTGTAAAATCTTATTATTATAAACAGAATTTTCCCAATGGTAGAAATGCTATAAAGTAAAATCCAACATTATAGTGTTGCTACAATTTGAAAAATTCTGTTTACCTCTATCACATTTGGATAGTTCTCCTGGGGAAGGCTGTAGAATGGATCAGCTGAAATGTTATGTTAACAATACAAACAAGAAGTTCAATCATCCGAAAAACTCTTTGAATATTAATGACCCTTCTCAAAAATAGATTTATTCAAATGTTCAAGGCAAAGTGTTCGAACATTTTCCTTTTTTTTTTTCTTTTTTAAATCAAACTTCCTATGGTCAGAGAGAGCTGAAATCCAACTGTCAACCTCATATTAACCGATCATTTGCATAACACTTCAAATAAACCTAATTAGACTTCCCGAATGTATAAATAATTATTTTTATTTTCAGCTTTGTCGGGTGTTCCATGGCAGTTGAATTCTCAATTGACAGAAGTAACCCGTTTGCAAAATGTAAGTCCACTTCATTTTCATGAGAAATCTTCTTAGTCTAGTGTCAGGAAAAAATTGTGTTTGATTTCATTTTTTTTAATGTTTACTTATTACAGTTTGCATAACCACTACACATTGAAATCACTTTATACATAAATAAATGTGGTAATTTTAAATATTGAATAAAAATATTGAGTTTTGAAGTTGTGACTGATTTAAATCATTATCCATCTTTTTATTCCAGATCACAATTCCAAAAATAATTTGCAAAACTATGTATGACCTTGACCAGCAGGTAAGTGAATTTTATTTATATTGGTTAAGTACACCTTATCTGAAATGCCTGGGACAAAAAAAAGTATTTTGGAATATTTGTGTATATATATCAGATGAACAGAAACGCTTACCCTTTTTCTTATCTCTGTTACTCGTAGGGGTATCGGCAGCCTTTTTTGACATTTTCAACCATGTCTTATACAAATGAGAGAATGAGTAAAACTACAGTGATTAATGCATGTAGGTCTGGCTGTAACAATAGTTTGTTGGTGTTTTTTTGGTTTTTTAATAACCAATCTTCTACTGTAATCAGAATGAGTTAAATGCATTGGGCATGAATCATACTATAATCAGGTCCGGTATGGAATTTTCCACTCATGACATCACGTTGACTTTTAAAGATTTGGATTTTGGAACATTTTTGACTTTTGGAGTTTTTGATGAGGGGTGTTCAGCCTGAAATTATTTGAACTTAAAGTCTGTCTTTCCGCCTTGAAAGTAGTGTCTTGTTTGCTCACAGTGAAACAGTTGTTGTTTGAATGCGTACCATGATCTGTGGGAACAAGTTCAAAATGACCTATAGTTTTTACCTAAAATTGGGAGTGGGAATGAGACTATAATTGTGTATTAATTGCCATAATTTATAAATTGAGTATTTATTCATTTATTATCAAACCCTAGACCAAACTTGACGTTGACCTTGTTTTTCTTCTCTTACAAGAACAACCAAAGTTAGGGGAGTAAAAATTACCTTCCCCCTACCATGATTTGGAATCATGATCAACTGATTGGTAGACATGTTTCTTACTGACTGAGCTAAATCAATAAGTCTTACATCTCTACCAGAATTTATGTTGGAATCATGTGAGAGCTTATTTCATTCTGATAAATAAGAACATCTATAAAAATAAAATTTCCCTCCTATAATTTGAAAGCATATCCAAGTGATCAGTAGGCAGCTCTCTTACAGACTGAACTGAACTGAACTGACAAGTCTTACATAACTGAGAAATTTATCTTACAGATATGCGAGGGCTCATTTCTTTCCACTAGATATATTTTTGCAAAAAAAAAATTTTCCATATGTTTTATATTGAATATTGATTTATCTTTTTTTTCTTTTTTTCAGTATGAATATTCTTTCCGGCTGGAGGATTCGGCTATAAATGCTATAAACAGTATCCCCCTAGAAAACAGTTAACAACACTCTCTACCCAGCAGCCAGCAGCAGCAGCAGCAGCTGCAGCTTCTCTTCCCCCCCTCTCTTCCACAATCCTCATTGCTCTATCTCTCTCTCTCTCCTTCCCCCTTGTTTGTATTTGTCTGTCCATTTGACCCTCGGACCCCACCCGTACACACACACAAAAAAAATTTTACTTGCAGAGACCTACTCCCGTTTGTCCCCCCCTGTGCAGTCGGACAATGGGAAGAAGGAAGAGATAATGTTGGGATGCTTTGGTCTGACAGGAAAAGTGCTGTTTTATCTAAAAGACCATTACTAAAATGTTAAAAGATGTAACGCCACGGTAGCAAATTAGTAGAGAGAGAGAGAGAGAGAGAGAATTGGAACTTTGAACTGTACAAACCAACTAAGTGACTAGACCATTGTAATAAAAAGACCTTTGCTTGTCTGTTATCGAAATTGGATAGGGTCGGAGCGGGGTAGAAAAGAAACCCCCCTCCCCCGATCATTTTTGTTTATCCAGACCTCTCAACTAACAGTGACCATAGTTATCTTGTCTCTTCTCATTTTCTTTCTTCTCTGTTATGAACAGAAACAAGCAGGAACAGCTGCCGATTTTAATAGATGTTTTTATTGTTTTTTAAATAAAAGATGAAAAGAATATTTGGAAGATTTTTTTTTCTTTCTTACAGAAAGTTCCATTAAGTCTCTTTCTGTTTCATTAATTACAATGATTTGACAAATATTGATCAGGACTTCATGGACTCTTGGCATTTACGACCACAATAGTACCCATCAAAAATGACTGAATCAGAATATCTGTGCACTATGCCTAGGATCAAAGTGTCACTCTCCGACACTCTTTTCTAATGTAGTATCTGCACATTAATTGAAAAGAGTTACTAACAAAAATACATACACACAGGTGTTGTACTAATTATATATATACACACAAAAACAATTCCGGTTATTGTGGTGCAGGGGCATAGCTGGAGATTTGGGATCCAGGGGGAGGGGCTTCAAGGGCCCCTCTCTCAAACCTTTAGTTAAGTTTATTTTTGTATAATGTTAGTAGAAATGCTGTAGGTTAACTACTATTCATAAAGCTATTGAGGGACCTGGTTGACTTAAAATGGGCCCCACCCTCACTCACCTCCCAGTTATGCCCCTGTTCAGGTGGAAGATTACTGTTTGAAAGTCATAATAAACAACTTTTTTTTTTAAACACATGCAACTTTGTTCAAAATTGAATATTCAAATCCAAAAGAAAATGCAGTTTCAGTTGCAGATCAATTTTTTTAACTGGCTGAAGTTGATCAGCCCCACACCCATATGCCCTCCTTTACTCAGACTTGGTATTTCTGTTTTCTTCTGTCAAGAGTAACCCCTTTAGTTGGACTGCCCTTACATGGTTGAAGAACTCCAACTGCTCTAAATACCCATAGCTGTGGGGAGAAGTAGATTCATGACTCTTTCCCCTAAAGCATTTGTGCGGAGTGAATGCAAGTTGTCCTTACCAAAACTCGGCTTGCCAATTCCATTTCCAATTCAGAGAACTGTTACACCATGGCACCTCAACTGATTGTTGTAGACTTATAAATTGTTAATTTAACTCTTAGTTTCATAAACCACTAGATACTGCTCTTAAATGAGAATGGAACTCTTCTGTGGATAGAATTTTCTAAAGATTACCTATGGATGGAAGGAGGTAACTTTAATCAGTAGTTATTCCCCTTGGTATTAAGATTTAAATTTTCATATATGAACTTGAGAGTTAAAGAAAGAATTTCATATTATTTCCTGAATCCTTCTGTTGGGGAAAAGAAAGGTTTTCAGTCATAGATTCTCAAAAAATTCTCTACAAAATAGTTTTATCATCAAAGCCAACGTTTGATCAGGGTCAAACTTTTCTCCAACCAAAAACCAGATATGTTTTTATGTGGACAATTCATCCAACCAAAATGAATTAATTTTGAAGTTTGAATTCTCAAAAGAAAAACAATTGATAAATAGTCAAATAAAAATAAAGTAGCTTTATCTTTTTCTTTCTTTGCTTCTCCCAGATTTTGACACATAAAGGCTACTATTGTTTTATCTATCAAGTTGTTACGTATGAAATGTTTTTGCTTTTTTTTATCGAACCTTTTATTATTGATATGAAGTTCAAATTGTTTAAAAGATGATAATCTGTTAGAAAAAAATCAGGTGAATATGGAGAATGCTACAAGACTTCATATCCCAATTCTTCAAGCATACACACAGTCAGCTAGGAGGTGTTTGGTCTAGAAATGCAATGGAACATTTCATCCAGTTCATGTGAAACCTATTTTCCCAACTTTTTAATCATTTTTATTGCCTTGAGATAACCTGATACAGTGGCTGTTGACACCATAAAGTCTCCAGAAAGTGCTTGAACTGTTCATGGGTCATTGGACACTGATAACAGTTATTCTTCATCGTTAGGAACAGGTTTGTTATCAGTATTTATATTTCCAGAACTAAACATACTAAAATCAATGCTGATCAATTCCAGTATAGTAGAATTCTCTCCAAATGCTTTTGTGATGTCATCAGCAGCTTGAGCAGCAATATGTCTTAATCTCAAATCATACTTGAAAATTGGTCTAACTTCTTGGATAGACACAATTGCTGTTAAGGGCTCAGAAATGTTCAATAATGAATCATATCTCTATTTACGTTGGATCTGATGACCAAATAAAATGCACTTACATAAGTAAACTTTTCAGGTCTAGCATTATTCTCTATGATATATACTAAAAAAAAGAAAAATTCTCATATAACAACCTACTATATTAAATAGTTCAATTCAATTGCCAAGTTTCGATCTCTTAGTATAACACGCCACATATATGTCTTTTTTATTTTTTCATACATGACATTTGTCAAGGGAGATAACTATTGAATGCTAAGTATAGAGTAGTCTCCCTCAAATTATTTTTGATGTAAATGCCTAAAAATCTAGGTTCATTATGGATGCACATGAACAATAAAATGCAGAGTAACGTAATGTTTTTGATATTTTTCAAGTCCAATGCAATTGTTAGTTTATTTGAATACTGCTGTCATTTTTTTTTTTTTTTGACTCCATGGAAAAAAAATTGTTTTAATATTAATTGTATCCAAACTACACATACCTTAGTACATTTTTATGATAGATAATTTGTCTTTTATTCTATCAAATGATATACTATATTGGATGCCATGTAAGAAAGACTGGAACATACTTTGCCTTCCATTTCAATTTCGAAAAAAACATTCTGGCTTTAATGATAAAGGCTAAATATTGGCTTGTGTATGAGATGCACAGAGATTTTCTGAGCAAACTTTTGCCATCAAGGACAGTAATTGACAACGCCTCCCCAGCTAAAATGATTATGATTATGAATATACAGAATGCCAGTATGAAAGAATCTGATTTTTTTTTTGTTCTTCGTGTTGACCCTAATTTAAGAATCCTAAGAAAAAAATGTGCTTAATCACACTTCAAAATATGTTGAAGGAAAAGATATCTATAAACTTTAAAATAAAATCTTCTAACAGAAACTTTAGAAATAAAATTAAAAAAACAAATTTTAGAAAAATTTGTTTTTTATGTCTGTTTTATTTTTCTCTCATTAGAAAAAAATCTTTTCTCTTTGAAAAAATATATTAAAGTGAAAATATCCTGATTTTTTTTTCTTTTTTATTTTATCTTATTTTTTAATAAAATTGTTTGAAAACTTAGTGTCTTTTTTGTTTTCATTGTATATTTGCTGATAAGTCTTTGCCGATGTGTATACACACTCACACATGTATGTTTCTCGACAGATAAAGGAAAAATCGTGAGAGAGAAAACAGAAGAATATTATGTCTATTAATACTACTTGGCGTAAACAAGCAACAAAAATGAGATGAAAGGAAAACTAGTAGAAAAAAATAATGACAATGCTTCATTTAAGAAATTCAGACAACTTGAGACTGTTATGTCTACCACTACAAAGTGTAAATAAACCATATGGTTTTGAATAAATCCAGATAAGGAAGAATATAGTTTTATCAAAACGTGAATTATATCTGCCGGCTGGCTTCTATGGTCTTATTGGTGAGGTGCTGTTCAGGTAGATTTAGCTCTCGATCATGGTGGATGCAAGTTCAAAACTCCTTAGAAGCTAATTTTTTTTTTTTTTTTTTTTTTTTATCCACGGTACTCACTTGGGTCATTTATTTACATTCTCCAACCCTATGCATTGTGATAAAAATATCTTCAAAGTGAGGAAAGTTGGGTGGCCGTCCGGCCTGCTTGTCTTGAAAATCTCACCCAACGGGCAGGCTCACTGTCAATTAAAATGGATTAGAATTGAATCATTCTGCTTATTTATAGCATTTCTTGAAATAATTAACTCATTTCAGATTGAGATAACTTCAACGAATTATAAGTGCATCAAATAGAGATGAAGTGTTATGTTTCAACAGTTTTATTGGGCTAACATCCTCATCTTTGTTGTTTTCATCATACCTTTCTTTATAACCATTACTCATCATCAACATCATCGCCAGTATTTCCCAGTATCAACATTTCTTTCAACAGTACCATCATCTTTGCCAGCATCAGCATTATTTCCAGCAGCAGTACCATCATCATCATCATCATTGCCAGCAGAGCATTTTCTGTTGAGGCGAAACTTGCCTTAATATGTTGGCATGAGGCCAATCATAAGTTGTTACCTAAATTTGGTAGGTCTGATGACGTACCTAGCTCGAAGATGAAAGGTCGGATAGAATTAGACATTGGAGGTGAGGGAAATCATTCGAAAGAGAAATAAAATTGTGAAGCGAGAACTTCAAATGTGAGGTTAAGTAATAATTTTTTTGAACTTAGAGATTGTCTATCATAGTTTGATGGTTAGCTACCTCATCTCACACACCATGGAATACCCAGGGAAGATCAAACATGCTACATATAAGTATAAATGTGTTTATGCATTTTATACATGTAATTAAGAGCCACAGCACTGCCTTCTTGACTCTTGTATCCAATTCCGCAGAAACTGAACTCATCTGTAATGACCCTAGTACTGCCCCCACCTCAGTGGGTCATTAATGCATGGTTTGCATTATAATGCGTCTGGATGGAGGGACCCCGAAATATTAACATATCTGCAAAAGAGCCTGGATCTAGCCACTAATAGCTAGAGTTAGCTCCCAAACACTTGGATCTAGCTTTGAAATAGCTGTATTGATTGTGGCTTGGTTATAACGCACTGTCAGCTTTTTTAGGCCCTAACACCCACATTATACTGGGAGAAGCTTGTTAATAGTAGCAATAACAGTTCAAGTCAATGAGATTTCTATCCATAATTGCTTACTGTTGCATTGACTAATTTGTCAACTTCTTATGATGAAATGTAATAATACTGTCTACAGCTGGTCTTCATTGAATACACAAAATACATATATATATATTATGTGTGTGTGTACACTGACGGAAAATAAAATTGCAACACCCTGAAAATATGTTTCGATTTACTCAAGATTAAACGTACAGGTAATATAGATGGATTACAGTAAATGATCACCTATGTAGATCAATAGGTGCATGAGTTCCAAAATAAGGTGTGTATCCGCAATACTCAGACCACATATTAATATATTATATATCCATTCACACAAGCTTGTACTCTGGAGCTCACACACAGACGATGCACTGGTATGAGTGTTACTATGTCACAAGCTTGCCAAAAACTTTGTAAATTTCATCAGAATATCTTCTACACCTCTAACCTACACATACTGTACCCTGGTCAAAATTGGCATCGTCCTTCAGGGTGTTGTTATTTTATTTTTCGTCAATATATATATATACATATATATATATATATATATATATATATATACATGATAAACAACTAATGATCCAAAACAGACAAAATTCATACATTGTATCAAAATGAGGAAGTATATGTGAAACTGGGGAAAAAAAAACACTGAAGAAAATTACATGAAGTGCATTGACTGGTATTGGGAAATAAGTGACTGAACTGACATAAGATTTTTTGAAAAAGTTGCAATGTTCAGTGTTTAAAGCATTCTAGATGCTCTCTCTCTCTCTCTCTCTCTCTAAATATATTATATATATATATATATATATATATGCGTGTGTGTGTGTGTGTGTGTATGTATGTATGTGTGTATATATATATACATATATATATATGTATGTATGTATGTATATATATATATATATATGTCTGAGTATTCATATATACGTATGTATGTATGTGTATATATATATATATATTTATATATGTATCTGTCTGTATGTATCTATATATATATATATATGTATCTATATATATAGATATATTTATACATATATATATATGTTTATATATATTTATATATATGTATGTATGTATATATATATATGTATGTATATATGTATATATATCTATATATATGTACATATATATATATGTATGCATATATATATATATGTATGTATGTATATATATGTATATATATATATTCATATATGTATGCATGTATATATATTTATATATATATTCATATATATATGTATGTAAATATGTATACATATTCATATATATATGTATGTATGTATATATGTATATATTTATGTATGTATGTATATATATATTTATATGTATGTATGTATATATATATTTATATATATGTATATGTATATATATATATATATGTATATGTATATATATATATATATATATATGTATATATATATATATGTATATATATATATATATGTATGTATATATATATAGATATATGTATGTATATATATATACATGTACATATATATATAGATATATATGTATGTATGTATATATATATATATATATATATATATGTATATATATATATATATGTATATATATATATATATATGTATGTATATATATATAGATATATGTATTTATATATATATTTATATAGATATATATGTATGTATGTATATATATATATATACATATATATGTATATATATGTATTTATATATTTATATACATATACATGTATGTATGTATGTATATATATATATATTTATATATATATGTATGTATGTATGTATGTATATATACATATATTTATATATATGCATGTATGAAATTCATATTTACATTTTACAACATAAATAGCACATTAAACAAAGACCCATATAGTTATATCAGATTCCTTTAGCACCATGTAGGCAACTTCATCCACTGAGCAAAAACTTCTATCTGCCATTGCAGGTGACTTCAACCATCAAACTATAGTGTGTTTGAATTTAATGGTTGAGTTGTCATGTACAATTTCAGTCATACATATGAACAGACACACAAGTCAATGGCTTTCAAAGTTACTAAGTGCGCAGACTCTTGGCATCCTCGTGAAAGAATGCTGACTCCTAAAGGTTAAATCATTGCATGAATTCTTCATGCATATCTAAAACTATCTTACTTAAGTTGTAATTCTACTACCATCAAAAGAGTTAATTGTATAGAATGAAATATAAGAGGAGGTTTAGCCTGTCATTTAAGTTGCATCTAAATGTAAATTTTATTTAGTCACCTAATCTTTGGCACTGTAGAAGACTTTGTTTGACTAGCAAAAAATTTGTCATACCACTGCTTGCAACGTGCAATATATGACTTCAGTCATACATGAATAAGACATACAATTTACAGGCTTTCAGAAGTTACTAAGTGCGCAAAATCTTGGTGCCCTTGGGAAAGCATGCCAAGTCCTAAAGGTTACTTAGGATTTTTGTTTCTTGATATTGACATTATTATTTGGGACAATGTTTTCAAATTCAGGAAGAAATTGTCAAGCAATTATACCAGGTTTACTAATTATAGAAATAACGTTAGCAACTGGAACTTGCCTTTGACCGATACTTGTAAAATCCTTTAAGGCGTAATCTGCCATATTACAAAACTGTCAACATAACTAACATAACCAGATCAGCTTAAAAACTGAAGAAATCTATGTATGTATGTATGTATGTATTGCACAAACAGGCTGCACCAATAGAGCTAAAGGGCTGAAAATTCAAACATTTTCTCTCTATTGTGCATAGAAAAAATTTTTTTTCAATTTTCCGAAATTCCGTCCCAAAATGGGGTTTTTAGTGAAGGTGTTCAATTTACAAGTAAGTTTATGCTAAAGTGGTTTCTGACAGTGTTCACATTTTCTTTTTGAAAATATGGACTTTTTAGTGATTCAACAAAAGGTGAGTTGAGTAACTTTTTCCAATTTTTCAGTTGATCACCCCCAATGCAGCATGCTAACCAAAAGATGTTGGTCACGTGACAGTTTTTATTGAGTTGCTAACTAGACCTGTTTCTTATTGTGATGTGCGCACCGACTGCATTGTAAAGGACAGGCAGGTAGAAATGTGTGTATATAAAGGTTACATTCTCTCAATCTGCGATTAATTTTGATTCCTCAATGGAAGTAGAATCATTGCTGTGTTGGCCAAGGAAGAAAAGTGCGTCAGGGGAAAGAAAAGTATTTTTACGCCTTTTTTTCTTTTTCTTTTTAAACATTCACGTCATAAGCAAAGATATTCCTTCATACACACTCTCTTTCTCGCCCACAAACAATCACACATACACACACACTCGTGCATTCTCAATCAAATAAAACCAATGCAAGTTTCTACCTGCTATCAGAGAGTAGAGCGTTCCTATCAAACCTTTTGTAAATCAAAATGGCATAAAGCAAAAAATCAATTACCATTGATCCATAAGGGATTTTCTTTTTAGCGTTCCCAGACCACCAAAATAATCTTCCATGAGCTGTTGGCTGCAACTGACAGTGCTGGTTTGAAGTCAGAGTTTCCATCTCCTAGCCTGATTGCCACCCAAGGCTGAAGAGCCCAGTCTGCCATGTTATTCACCCATGGTTGGGTGGGAGAAGAGATAGAATTATGCCTTTCCTATTAGCATTCATGCAAAGTGAACACGGCTTGCCGATTCCATTTTCTGTGCCGCTAACCGTTAGGCCACCAAAACCTCCATCAAAATATTAAAGATCCCAAATCTTTGCCAGTTGCAAAATATTGACACCTTCTCTGATGAACAATAGATGTAGATATTCTCAAAGCCTAGCTTTGTCTGGCACCAAGGACATCTAGGTGAGGTCATTCTCAAGAAGGGTGCTATCATTCCCAACGGGGTGAGAGTTGAGCTGAGAGTGATATTGGCTCTGATCACAGAGTCAATACTTTCTGAATTTGTTTATTTCTTCTCTCCATCTTGTATTCTGCCAGCCTCGGTTGAGCATGTGATCTTTGGGGATCCGTTTTTTCACCCATGTTATTCACATGGTTGATTCAGATGTGTTAGAGTTGAGACAGGATGTAAGCTGGCTGATCTGTCTTTCACTATCTTAGTCTACCATAGGGCCCTGCTTAGCATGAGTGGTTAATTAACAGGTCCGGTGGATTTGTATCATCATTTTTGGTTCAGCCAGATGGATAGTTCATGGTTGAGCCTACCTCTCTCTTACTTTTCAAGTTTTTAAATTAGTTAGAGTCTACAGAAGTGGCTGTTAAAAAATCATAAGTCCTACTCTTACATGCACTTCTTGTATGCCTTTGGGAGTCGGGAGTTAAGAGTAGAGATTAAGTTTAAAGATTAGGGGAGAAGTAGAGTAAACATATGTAACAATCAAGCAAATAATAATTGGAAACAGAAAATAACAGGATCATTTACTTCTGCCCGGGATTAAAGTATCTGTGTGCTCTACCTAGGATTGGAGCATAGTATCTGTGCACTCATTGAAAACACACTGAGTAGGTGTAAAGTATAAGGAAGATATGTATATTTCAAATTTAAAGTAGGTTGTATTTGCTTTATGAGTAAAGTATATTTCACACCTATTGACCGGGATGGTTAGCTAGTAGCCATACGTAGGCTTGAACTCAATCTGCTGTTTACTAAACATTGTTATGAACATGATTACTAGAAAGCAGTGGTTAAAATTGGGTTTAGTGGAAAAAAATTATAAAAAATATTCTCATCTCAAGTAATTTGATCCACTTTGACTGAATCTGACTTTCATTTCTTCTGGAAACTTTTTTTATTTTGGAGAAAAAGTAACTTTTAAAGTGAAAGTGAGTGAATTGGCTCTAAAGTGGGTGATTGATTTACAATCTACGCACAATTCAAAACTAGACTCTTACTTCGTGTTCATTTCTCTGATACTCGCTTGTTCCATTTACAATGCATTATTCTGCTAAACTGGACCATTTCTTTGTGTCCACAGCCATACTTGCATGAGGACTAACATGAAATGAGTGTCCAGTTTTGTACAATGTACATGGGAGCAAATTCACTTATTTCCCCTATAAATGTGGCTTTTTCTCAAAAATGAAAGTTTTGCACTAGCAATGATGGTCAGACACAGTCAAACTAAATCCGGAAAACTACCCTGGTTAACTTATCTTCACCAAAGCAGCAACTTTATAATTGGACTGTTAATCAGTGTTGCCAGATTTATTTTCGATTTTTACATTCAAAATTAAGCCAGAACACTTATAAAGACACCTAGAATCTCTATGCATATACACGTAAAATCTAGTTAATAAATTACGTATTATTCATAAATGTAGCTTTATTTGCCAAGGTTCACGTTAGTAAAATAATATTGGTCGGGTGAAAATATTACTCATTTTATGAAAAATCATCTAAATAGCAATCTGATATCTAGACGCAACTAAAAACATCTAAATGTAGATGGAAACATCCAAGTTGGCAAAACTGTCACGGTCTTACGAGAACACATATGAGAAAAAATCGATAAAAAATGAAAATGAAATCCTATAGATATAAATTGAACCATTTCATCCAACTATTGTAGTAGTAAAATTAAAAACAATTATTATTATAGATACGGCTAAAAATGTTGCGACGTCATTGGCAATCGAATGAAATTGTCGTCTGCTTCAATAATGGCGTTAACGTCTGCTTTGTCTTCTTTACCAACTTAGACGATGCTAAAATTCACGTTTTCTTTGGCTTTTTAACTGAAAGAATCCTTGAAAAGTTGAAAGTTTTACAACAAAGGTAGGTCTTTATAATTCCCAAACACCAACTATCGTATATATAATTTTATTTAGCATTTTTCTTACCGGCAATTTAATCGTTGTTCAATGTTTTTCATCTTGTTGACTCTTTCTTTCGCATAAGTTAAAATCAAAATTTTCGCTATTCATCGAAATAAACTTTTTTCCAATATTTCATTTTAAACAATTATACATGTGTGTGTGTGTGTGTGCGTGTATGTATGTATGTATGTGTGTGTGTATGTTTCTTATACTTCTTTCTTCAAGCGGTATTATTTTCTTTTAAAAACATGTTGAAATTGTTGTTTGATTCATCTACAAGTGAAACGTGATTAAATGTGGTTTTACATTCATCCTTTTCATGAGAAAAAAAAACAAACAAAAACAAATAAACCTTTCTTTTTTTAACTAGATTTTACCCGTGAAAATTTGGCGGGTGTATTTGAATTTCTGTGAAATAATCTTTTAAGAAAATTGAGACTAAATTTCAAAATGTAATATTTATCAGGTGCGTATCCGGCCAGGGGCTCCCATTGATCCGAACAGCCCTCTGCTCGGACAGAGCACAATTTAAAAGGTGTCGTTTCTTTTATGTAACTGGATGAGGAAATTTCATTAACATAGAAACCCAAATAATCATAAATTGATTTTAAAATAGATATATCATTTTTTTTTGTTATCTAAGATCTGTATCATTCTTTATGATTTTTTTATTTATTGAAATTGATTCTGTAGTGAGGTGAATTTCATTGATTATTTTTTAAATTTTTACTCTTTTTATGGAACACATACCATTTTCTCGTTTTTTATAAATAAAATGCGATCACTATTTCACATGTGTATTTATTTGTAAAGACATTTTTTCCACTTGCAACCCCCTCCTGCTCAGAATCCGTCGACCCCCCCCCCCAGCTCAAAATCCTGACCCCCCCTCTTTTCATCTGGCTCAAAGTCTTGAGTTACCCCCTCCCTGCAAAATCCTTGGATCCTGTTATTATTATTTTTCCAGATTTTACCTGAATGTTTATTAATTTACCTTGATAAAAAAAAAAAACAAGTCAAAGCTGGAAAAGACATTAGGTTAGAGGTTTGGGGTTCTGAGAGATTTTTCTAGTATGCTTCCAAACAAACGTCCAAAAATTATTACTTTTATGGACAGAGAAGCAAATAGAGAAAGTCTCTCTGTTCACTATACAGTAGCTACCTCCCAAACAGGTGACAGAAAAAAAACAATGCCCAAAACTTGTATAAAAGTTATTTTTTTTGTAAGAAATCTTCAAACCATTCGTAAGTAAAATTAATTGAGAAAATTCTGATGTAAAAATCGTCCACGTTTAGAATCAGATATATTTGCCTCAAAAACAGTCGCCAACCATGTTTAAACAATTGTATGTAATAATTTACAAATGGAAATTTTTCATTTAAGATGCATCCAAATTTTTAAATTCAACCACAAATTATATGGTTATCGTATTTCAATGAAATTATCGGTATTTATTCAATTCTGAATGTACTTATACCAAGGGTATTTTAAAGGAGGGTGGTCAGGTATTCTTCTCTTGGTTCTTTCTTACACTCAGTTGTTTTAGTCATGTCATTGCTACTGGAGATACCAATTGGCCAAGAACCTTGAAAATTCTCATGAATACTCTTCTAAACATCTTGTAAATGCACATGAGGACACCATCTGAAAATTGTTTGAGGAGATATTATTTTTTAAATTTGCAAATTTAAAAAAGCAGTTTTGGGGTATAAATATTGTCTTTTCAAATGAAGTAATAGCAGAGACATGCACACATGCACGCAACACATCCCCTTTCTATTTTCCAGCTGGTAAAATCAGGACAAAAAATTTTTTTTATTATTCATTTGTTATTAGATGAAGGATTCTAAACCAGGGTCTCTCAAAGTGAATCAAGGTACCTCTGGGACCCCATGAAGATCATTGGGATTGCAGAAATATTCTTGAAGAACATTGTTTCTAATAAATTTTTAGAAAAGATACAAATTGGGGATGGGCTTCTTGGACTCCTCTGTAATTATATCAGGACTTCTGGGCGTACTATGGTGATTTACTTCATGGCTGAGTTGGTGTGTTTTTTTCTTAAATTTTATGAAATCACTATGAAGTATCCCGTGAGTAACAAAATTGGGTGTCATTGGGAGGTGGGGAAAGCTGTTGCATTATTTCATCAGTCTGTTTTTTGTTTTTTGCCTCCTTTATTTTACTTAGACAATTTATCATAATCTACTTCCGGCTTGCTAAGCCTATGAAAACTTCACCAGAGTCCTATTAACTGTACATCCTCTAACACCTTCCCAACTCTGCCAGTTGCCCACCTCTCATGATGCTGTACGGGGGGAGGTAGACTTTCCAAGTTTAGAATCAGACTTATCTGATTATCGCTGATTGTATTTTCTGTGTTGTTTAGCATTAGATGACCCGCACCATGAGGTTTAGGTCCAAAAATATACATTGATTCAGACCAGTTTCCTTGTCTTTATGACAACATTTCAACTCCACTTTCCAGCCTTCTTCAGTTGTCTGTCTCATTTTGGTAGCCTTCTGGAAATATTGAACAAATCTCTTTATTTGATCTGATGGGATATGTTGTTCTTATTCTTTTACTTCTCATGTTTGGTGTCCCTCCAAGGGAATTTCTGAAGCAGATTAGTTTTACTAGCCTTTTATACATGTACTGATTTTTTGGTCAGATCTGAACAAAGATTGTGTTGCACTTAACTTTTAAGTTAGGAATGACCTACTTTCTTTGAAAATCAGCATATTTAATCCTGGCTTTTACCAAGACTTAAATACCAGCCAGTGGCACTGATGGGAAATACACAACTTTTCCGCTAGCAAACAGATGCCTAAGACATCCATCTGTTTCAGAAATTGGTATTTTTTTGTTATTTATCAGGTAAGTATATTAGCAGATGGACTTCACAGGTTTGCCAATACATTTGTTTAAGCATTTGTTATGTGCATAAAATTACAAAATTGCATAAAATATATGATTGAAATATCTGGCATATACATCAGTGGAATCATGCTCTATGCCGAAATGTATATGTAAAGATGGACAGCTGAATTGGAAACGAATCTCGGCAATTGGGTCAGTAGATAAGCATACTGACGTCACAAAATCTACTTTTGCCAACCATATCTGTGAACATACAATAAACAGACGTATAAACAATTTATTCATGCAAGCATTCATTTGAATGAAAATGTACATGGATAAACTCTTTGAATGATAAGGTGAATGAATACAGACAAAGCTTATATTAGTATAGCGCAAAGCTACCATAACTGGGCACCCAGTGAGGATTGAACTCATTACATTAGCTAAGATCTACAAGACTAGTTTGCTAACCATTGCTCTTCTGCTGGTATCCCATATAGATATTTACTAAATTTCAAGTAGTCTGGCACAAGGCCACAGTAATAAGGCACCTAGTGAGGATTTAATTTACTGCATTACCAAACTATCATGTAAGACAAGCTAGCTAACTATTGCTCTACTGTAGGCTTCCAATGTAGATATTTACAAAGTTCATATTAGTCTGGTACTAGCTATCAGACTTAGCATTCAATGAAGATCAAACTTAATAATGGTCTGCAAGAGTCACAGATGTCACCTAAGATGAATAAGTTTGCGTGTTCAAATATCTGATACCTTAAGAAAGTATGGATTTAGCTTCCAGCACGAATTCAAATCCCTCTGCTTGACTGAGAATTTCCTTTGTAAATCGTTCCTCTCAGTTTCACTACTGCAAAAATATTTAACTGTCAGATATTTCTGAAGAATCTGACTTCACATGAGAGAATTTTCATATTTCTATTAGAAACCATTAACCAAAATGTTAACATAGACAGCATAGATTTCTTCAGTTTTTGAGTGATTCTGGCTGGATGTCTGGCTATCTATCTACATATGTGTTGCATGTTGCATGTACCAATGGACTTTGAGAGCTGAGGCCAGAAACAGGTGGACATCACTACTGACAACATGGATCCTCAGAGATTACATGCAAAACCATGGCTGACAAAATATACGATGGCGTGACAAACTAGACAAGTTTAGAAAGTATTGACTCCATGTTGCCCATGAAGGAGAGGTCCGACAAATCTTGGGGAAGGTTTATATCCATCAATGGACACTAAGAGGCTGATGATGATTTCTAGAAAAAAAATTCTTTTTTTTAAAATTCACCTCCAAAATAAGTTTCATGTAGGGTTCAATTCACCATGAAAGTTTATGCTAAATTGCTCCCTTAGTTTTTGTCGGGCAGCATTCACGTTTCTTTTCTTAAAATTCAGTCTATTTAGTGAGCCAACAAAAGGTGAGAGATGTAATTTATCCATTTATCGGCCCCTTTTCCAATTTTGTAATTAACCACAATTTTTTTAAAAAGCATTACTGCGTTGGAATCCCAATGTCGGCTTTTGAATGCAAATTATCAAAGCAGGCGGGCTCTTCCCTCTTAGGCACAACACAATCTTCCTGTCTCCATTCTTTAACCGTATGCTGTGCCAAATACTTTTGGGTCTTTTCGTTAGTCCCCACCACCTGAAACCATACTATAGCTATTACAACTCACCATATTTTTGTTTGTTAAATGAATAAAAAGTCAAAGGCCCCTAACACAAACTACCATTTGCCCTGGCTAGTTGACTAATTCTAATCCTTAGCCCTTAACTTTTTTTATCTTGATAAAATTATAACGGCTGAGTTGCTGGAAATGTCCTTGACTTTTCTTTCATTTACATCAATTTTGCAAACAAAAATGTGTGGTGGGGAAACTTACTTTTTGTATATAATTTTTTCACTTTGCCATTGAATTTTAATATTTCTCCTTTCCTTTGCACCCCGTACTCCCAAGGAAAATCAAATGTCGTCTGCTACACTAACACAGGAGAAAAAACAATGGCCAACGTTTTCTCTTTCCAAACAAAACAAGTGCATATAAAAACTCTTGTGCAACTGAATCAAAGATCTTACAAGATGTGACCTTAGGAATGGACTAGAATGATGATTGATTTAATGATGAGAATAGTGCCATTTAGGAAACAGTTTCTGTAATCACAGATAATGTTATCAAACGGCTGATGTTCAAAATCAGTTGCTTAATGTTATCAGCCAGTTAATGTTATCTATAAGATCCCGCCTCAAAGAGATCACAATTAGCGGCTTCCTTTGAACTATGATTCAAATTTGTAAACTTGGGACTATAGAACCAATAACAACATGAAAAATATTTTCATGATGATTAATAATGTACCATGCGCTTCAGTTTCTTTCAAGGCTGCTTTTTTTGCCTCACCGTCCTGGAAAAAAAGATGCACCTGCTTATTCGGGGTGGGGGCACCGGTGTTGGGGGGGGGGCAAGCAAAGACGAGAGAGAAGATGACAATGAAGAAACCTGTAGGGAGGAGCAAACAACTCATATTTGAAAGAAGTAAATGAGCAGAGAGAGAGAGAGACGGAGAGGGAGAGAGAGAGAAAGAACTAGAAGAATTTGGTAACCAAAAATAGATACTCAGGCAGCAGTGGAATAAAGTTAGGTTTGTTGTATAGAACCAGTCAGTTCTCTGAGGGGAGTTAGTGCCACAAGAATTCCCAGAACACGATGCGCCAGGGTTAGGATTCTAGAGAACTCGCAATGGCAGACAAGGTAAAAACTAAGAATAATTAATTATTATTATCCTTTACTTGATTCTTAAAAACAAAATCAATTTTGATTCTTGGTGCTGAACATTTCCCTCTTTTCTCACCTTCTTTCTCCTCTCGATTAACCTGTTAGGGTTTTTTTCATCATTATAATCATGCTTGCTTGTGTTGAAAATATTTGCATAAAAACTGTGTTGGCCTGATTGTTTTCGTATTCTGAAATTAGTCACTTGTTCTGTTCAGGCCTAAAGCCAGATCTTTGAAGATCAAGGAAATAAAGTGTAATTGATTTATTAAGTCTTTTTTGCGATTTTATACATTCGTCGAAACGGAAAACCCTTCTGCCTTTACTCACGCATAATCTTTCCTTGCTGTTGAAACAAAAACAAATATGGACTTCGTGGACACCCTGTGTAACCCCGTTAAAATCTAAAATTATTGAATTATACAGACCATCTAGTGTTGCAAACCTTTTATACACCTTACTCAATATTATATTGATAATCTAATGTTATGTCCGTAAATAAAACATTAAAAAAAGTTTTGTTGTTCTCGTGATGATCTTGAAATCTCCAGTTTTGCCATGGACATTATTAGGCCGTGGGGTAGAGATTATGATTATACGTAGTTATTTATTTACTGAGCTTAAATTAGATTTGGCACAAGGCCAGAAGTATGGGACACCCTGTGAAGATCAAACTCGTTGGTAATGACTGGTTTTTTGCTAACTAACCATTATTACACCACATGAGGCGCAACAAATTTTATAGTTGTTTGATGATTTTTGGAATTAAAAAATAAATGTTCGTTTTATCCTCGCCAGGTATGAGAATCTGATTAGATACGCTATAATTCTTTTTTATACATATTTATTCGTATGTGGGTAAACATAATTACGTCCTTACCTTAAAACTAGAAACGTGTAGGATAATACCATTTTTTTTTTTTTAGCCTTGTCTAGTTTTTTCTTCCTTCAGATTCCTTATTAGACTCTGTCGTAAAGAATTCGTCGTCTGAGACAGAAGATGAAGAAAACCAAAATAGGTTCAGAACACAGAATATTCACTGCATATTAGGCTGTTAATTCGCGTAAATAAGGTCGTGTAAAGTATTTATAACTAAAGAGTAAAGAATTTCGTAGTTGTGGGTCGATTTTTGTCTGTGTCACGATAAATTAGAAGTCATGGTAGGGATCGGTAGGTCGAAGAAGCAGCTGATATACATATTGGGAATTAACAACAAGAACAGAAGTCGGTGCTTCACGTGCATAATGTCACTTATGAATCTTCTTTAAAAAGGATTTCTGCAACTGCTCTTCCTTTGAAGGTCGTAGACAACAAATAATGAAAAACAAAAATAATAATATTTTGAAAAAATAGGAAAAAAAATAGACTATAAATAATTTTCTAAATCGTTTGTAGGGAAAAAAAATTAGAAATATTAACTTTATTTCACAAAAACCACTCTAAACCACACCTGAAATTTGATTTCCTCCTGTCTGCATGAATTAGTTCGTCTCCAACTTGTTCAGCTGATTGAAGTAAACAATAAATATTGACTTGAAAATCAGTTTCTATTCTCTACGTTGCGAATTATGGAAATTTGTTTTACTCTTTTTAGACGAAGATTAGACTTTTTCCTTTCTGACAAAAACAAATCAGCAACAATTCAAAAACAATTATTATCGTTTTTGAAATATTGATGGAGATTTTTTAAAAGAGCGAGGTTTTACCTTATAACAAATGTGAACAACTGATTTGGAGCTTTTTGAAGTTGAGTTCAAAAGCCAATATGCGTTACCTCTTCTTATTTTCGCACCATCTCCTTCAAATCTTTTATTGATTTGTAATAAAGAAAGCTTCTGGTCGTTGGTGTAAAGCTAATTATTTACCTTTTGTTGAAGCCTGCACTTGATTGTAATATTGTAAGATTATGAAGCGATTTAAAGCAAAAAAAAAAAAAAAAAATCCAATCTTTTCTTTTAGGTTGGTTTGAATTTTGACCGTGCATCAAATCAATTACGGATTCACAAAATAGATAAAAACAAGTGCATCAGCAGAGTTGATTGCGAACATCAAAACTAATTATTTATTCAATTCAATGTGTATTATTTGATATCATTTATTCACACTTCGTTCATTATGAAGAAAAAAAAAACTTGAAAAACAAATTCATTCAAATTTGACTCATAATTCCGTTAAAATTGTAAAATAAATTGAATATTTTTTTTTTTAAAGAAAATTTTTTTACAGTGGAGACATTTTCAACATATTGTACCAATTCAATTTCTCCATGAAAACTTCTGTCATGCAACACTGACTTTATTTCTGTCCGGAAACTTTTTCTATCAATTCTCTTGCCCATTTTGTACTTCTGAATCCGATTCAGTCAATAAAGGTTCAAAAACGCAAACAGAAGATAAAAAGTTTTCATTCCGAGATAGATCGAACTGTGTTACTGTTAATAATTAGATAATTTACAATAATTTATTCTATTTTTTTCTGATGCTTTAGGTCTTCCATAGGTGATTTTAGTCGCATTTCTCTTGTCATTCTTTCTTTCGGACAAACATATTCTTTCACTGTTAAACAAATAAAAGTTGATCTGTTTTCGTCTATCCGTTCAACATAAAAAATTACTAGACTCCCCCCCTCTCATAGCATATTCTATGTTCTTTCTCATGTAATCGATTCCCCCTCTGTTCAAATTTGATTCGTAAGTTCATTTCAGAAAGCAATCACTCAAAAGAAAATTTTTTTTGTCTATTTTGCATTATAAGAGGAAGTTATTTTTGTGTATTTTACCAAGTTATGCTTCAAAGTTTGGTAAATAGAAATCAAAGTTTGTCACTGGAGTAAATCTTGGAAGGGAAGTAACTCTCGAGTTACTTCTCAGATGTGTCCAACATCTCAATAATTTTTACCCACCGAAAGAACATTAACAATCATTTATCCTTTTTTTAAATCAATCTTCGCGATATAAAATTACCTCGTCAGTGATCACTAGCATGAGATTAAAGAAAAATTTTTTAACTGCAACAATAGAAAGAAAGTAGACTATACAATGTTTACACTTCATATATTTATAACTTTTTCATTTTATAATGAATTATGTTGCATTTAGGTCGATATTTTTATTTTTATTTTTGTTGCAATGATTATTTATTTCAACGGGGGATTAATTTGAAAACACAATTCTCAAGGAATAGTTTTATTACAGATAATATTGACAAATGTCGTCAAATGCTGTGAAAAATTGTACATATAGCATTTAGGTTTTTGAACAGATTCTGTTCTTTTTCTTATTTTAGATATAATTTATATAATTTGTTGACAAGCAAGTCACCACTGTATTATGTAAGACTAAATTTGCCAAAAAAGTTAAGAAAAAAACTTTTTTTTTCAATTCTGAATTTGTCTGTATGAATTGAGAATTTAATACAATCACATGAAAAAAAATGGTTAAGATTCACTTTTGTTGAAAGAAGTAAAGGAAAACATTTTCTTCACTAGTAATTTTTTGTGCTTTCAATCAATTAGACATGAGCTTTCCAAAATTTTTGCATTGACCACACACTTTTTAAGAATAAAAAAAATATGACATGTATCTAAAGTTTGTAAGCCAAGCCAAATATATAATGTCCTCTCAGTATTTCAACTGACTAGGGAAAGTATCTTTTGAAAAATATACAAAATTATACTCAATTTTGTGACCCACCAAGAGAATATTTGCAACTCACTAAAGTGTCATAATACAATTTAGAAAGCTCTGCATTAGACCCTAGAAATTTCCAGGAATTTGCTAGTTTTTAGGAAAATTGAGTTTTAGCAGGGGTTGGGGCTCTGTTCAAAATGTAAGTATAATGTTAAATTCAACTGATACTCATCATGGAGCTATAGTTGGCAAGGCCAGCCTCACAGGCCATTACTACTTTAGTAAATACCTTACTAGGTGCCCCACACTTATGGCTTTGGGCCAGACTAAGCTAAACTTAGTGAATTATTGGAGCCTTTCTCTGGAATGTGATTAGCCAGATAGTCTCCCAGACCATTACTACTGTTGTAAATCCCTCATTTGGTACCCGATGTCTTTGGGCTTTGATCACCAGTGATGCACAGAGACTGTAAAAACAGTTTAAAACTTGCTTTAAAGGTATTTTTTCCTTTTTATACCATTTTATGCAGACTTATTTTTGTGCGATGTATGCATAATTTTAAAGGTGTATCTTGTCTTCACTCTTAAATATGAACAAAAACATAATGTGACATGTTTTGTGCGCTATATTGTAATGGACACTGGCTTCTATCAGAGATGGATGAAAGATTGGTTCTCAATTAACAAGTTTGCGTTTCAGTGCTTCAAGTAGTGATGAAATAATTACATTTAAAATAACAAGAATTTTGTGAATAATCTAGAAAAATTGTATTGATATTGAATCATTCTAATATATACGAGAAAAAGAACAGACTCAGTTCAAAAACTGCAACTTTGTTTACACAATTTTCGATAGCATTTGGCAACATCTGTTCCTGTAATCAGACTTCTTGTTTCCTATCGATTTAAAAAAAAAAAGATTAATGTCAAGTTATCGAGAGAGATTTAATAAAAGATTCTTTGAAAATGGACACTGACTGGTTTGCTCAAGCCTTGCTATATTTTCATTTGTATTCAAGAAGTGTGCATCTTTTTGTGTTCCCTAAGTTATTGGTCATAACTCCATAAGATATTAAAAAATGTTTTAACTTTCTAAATTAAGAATGCTTTTTCTTATATCACATTTTTCATTCTGAGAATTGATCAGAAAAAAAGAATTATATGACGTAATGTGACATGAAAAGAAAAATAAATATTCCTCTTTTTTTGCCCACTCTCTCTATTATTCCTTTCTTATGAATGCTATTAACCTATTCAAATTTGGTCTTAACAAAAAACTTTTTGGCATTCATAAAACTGTCGATTTTCACCGCAGTTAATAATATGAATAATTGTTAATAACCTTTTTTCCAAAATCTCCTAATGATAATATGCCATATTTCTAAAATTCTTTAGGTTTATTGGCCACCAATTCAGTAAAAGCTCAAATTATAACTTCCCTATATTAAACTTTATATTATGGTTATGAAGTTCAAGATGTTTGAAAACATAATTTTTAGAAATGTCAGGTGAATATGGAGGAATGCTGTAAGACTTCATATCCTAATTGTTAAAGCTTAAATATATGCATAGGATGTACATTATGATTCTCAAAGTCTAATTTTGTTTATTTGTATATGACCTTTTAGTAGCCAAAATGGAGCATTGTAGCCTGGGGTGTTGAATTAAGGTACCCCTAAAATGTGCAAACTTGAACAATAAAAAAAATCTTGGTGATTTGCAACTGAATAATAATAGTGTGAGTTTTGTGTTTGCAATCACTCTTATCTATATTAAAATGACCGATTTGTCAAGATAAGTTGTAAATGCTTATTACATAGTTGTCTCCCTTATTTTTTTATTTCTAAATGCTTAATAAAATCATGGTTCAGTCTGGTCACATCAGATTGCATTAATTTTCTCTCAAAGGGATAGCATCTCAGACAGTAAGGACAGAAAAGCAGAGTTGCTATATGGCTGGAGATGTTTCTGGAAAAAAACTCACAAAAATGGTCAAATGCATTAATAATAATAATGATATCCATACTCTGCATAAATATAAAATGAGACTTGTATGTTGAACTGTAGCATCAAACTTACACCGTAAATGAAAAAGCCCTCTAAAACCTTTTTGAAGACATTTCTTCTCAAAATCTTTTTCTTTAAAACCTTCCCCTATGTCCATTAAGGATGAATACTAAATTTAGTTGGGCTGCATCCATGTTTAGGTGTTTTCTTGCCTGTTAGTGTACCAGATATAATTATTTAAAGGACTATCTAAAATGATCAATAAAATTACTTTTAAATGATAGAACTTCTATCAAAAATTATCTAAAAAATACCAGCACAAGATTTGGGTATTGATGGTCCAAAATGACCATAAAGACCCCAAAGAAGACTTTTGCCCTCTTGAAGGGGGGAAAGTCTCCTTTCACTTTCTGACCTCTTGAATAGGGTAAAAGTCTACCTTCACTTTTGAGCCCTTAAAGAAAGAAAGGTAAAAGTCTCCCTACACTTTTGACCCCTTGATGAGTTATATGTAAACATATAAAGTAGGAAGATGTATATATTGAACAGAAAATGAGGTTCCACTTAAGCATCAAACTTACATCGTAAGTAAAAGAAACCCTCTAAAACCCTTTTGAAAACATTTTTCCTCAAAATCTTATACTTTAAAACCTTCTTTTATGTCCATTGAGTATGCTCGCTAAATTTAGTTGGACTGCACCTATGTTTAGGTGGTTTCTATAGCATGACAGAAAGACAGGCTTACAGACTGAGTGACACCTCTTATATATGCATATCTATATATCTATCTATCTATCTATATATATATATATAGAGAGAGAGAGAGAGAGATACAGGGTCTCTCAAAAAATATACACACTTTTACAAAAGGACAAGCCTCTTGAAATTTAATGGGTGTGATGTAAGCTTTTTTTTGAGAAAAAGAACATATCTATAAAAAAATTACTGACTAACCCTCATCAAATGTAATGGAGCTTAACTCTTAGTAAAAGTGTGTGTACATTCTTTTGAGATACCCTGTATATATGCTGAAAAGATTTACTTATTATATTTCTATCTGTTTGGGATTGGTCACATGACTATCATGAGAAAGAAGAAACAATTTGTGCATCTTGATGTGATGCCTCAACTATGAACGTAAAACAATCTTCCTTTTCTCATCTCTCTGCCCTCACCTTTTACCCTCCCTCTCTCCAAAGTCAGTCATCACCCAGTTGCATTTTTCCCCACCAATTTGGTAGGTGCCAGAAAAAATGACATCTTTATTTCACTGCCTCCATTTTGATTTTTTTCTTTTTTTTAAAAATAGGTTTTATACTATCTAGATGTTTACTCACTTATGGGACTAAACTACCTATCAGTACTGTTATATATATATATATTTTGTATTGTTTTTTTTGGAATTAAGCATATGGGTGTTATTCAGTGCACAGTTCAACTGCTTGAAGGTTGTAAACAAAAACAAAACGGTCTTTTTTTTGGATATCAACATAGTTGATGCAATATTTGCTGAATCATTCAAACCGGAAATTTCATGCGTGTTGACAATTAAGATTATCCATTATCTCATGCCTCTGCTCTTCTCTTCTCTCACCATTTTCCTCTCTCTCCTCATCCCTTCGAATCTTCTTTGCCCACCCATGTTTTTATCTAAATGTTATTCAAACATGGATTAGTTTCATATGCAAAAATCTTTGTACCTTTCTATTGAACTACCTTACTTTCTTTTCTCCCCTACTACTTAAACTTATTAAACTGCCCTTCTTTTCTGCCTCCTCTCTTCCTACCCTCTCATTAAACTCTGTAAACTTTCCCTTATGTTATTACTGAAAGTGTAACATTTGAATGCTGGTAGGAACAAACAGAATAGTGTTATAGGCTGGTAATCTCTCATTTTTACTCTTGGTAACTGTGGTGATCAGTTGGCTTTCTGGCCTTCTTCTGGTGTATATCATATTATTTGATACAACTTTCATCAGTAGTCAATATCATAAACCATTTAAGTATATTTTCGTCTGTTGGGATGGGATGTTTGGTATGTTAGACTTGAATTGTTTTTGTTGCAGTTGTTGTTGTTCACAATGAAAGCAAGTTTTTTTGTTTTTCTTACCTGTGATAAAATATATTCCTCCAACCTGGAATTATGCCAAGCCTTTGAATTAGGAAAAGCTGCCAATAGCCTTGGGTCAGATGGAAGGAAAAAAAACAACTTAACTACTTCCTTCTGCAATTATTCTTATTAAAAGAGTGTGAGGATGATGAATGTTTCAACCTCCTTGGATGACTAATGCCTGTTACCCTGGCATTTCTAGAGACAGCAAGAAATAACTTTTGCAGTATGGGTTATCTTCTTTTCTTTTTCTTCTTCTCTTGTTCTTCTTTTCTTTACCTTTGTTCTATCTTTGCTCTTATTCTCTTGTTCTCTTTACTCATTCTCTTATTCTTTTTCTCTTCAATTTTTCTTGTCCTCATATTCTCTTCACTTATTCCTTTGCTCTTTTTGTCTCCTGCGGGAAGAAAAAACTTGGGACTATAATTCGCTGTAAGTCTCTGTTATCATCATCGTTGTTATTGTGTCTTTTTCTCAAATATCATGTATGAAATTTTTTATGTAGACTTGAGAGTTTCTACCAGAGGATGGTGAGTTAGGGCCGATCTGATTATTAGTTTACATTTTATAAGCAAAAGCAATGTTTTTGTTTACAATTGGAAAAATTTCTCAAATCTTGACCAATTTTGTTGAAATTTGGTTATAATGTTGATAAATCCCCAAGAATTGTAAAATGGTCAAATACGGTCAATCTGATTGGCTGTCAAAGTGTTAATAACCATTTGCAAAAAAAAAAATGCCAAAAATATTGAACTTTGTAGCTGCAGAACCAATTAGAATGGAAATTGTTATACATGTTTGTGGGCATCTTAATTCAAGAGAATATTTTTTCCAAGAATTTCGTTTAGTATCTCAGAATTAACAGTCCTAATTGACAATTAATTGCCAATCTGTCTCCCTATTCCAACCACTTTCTGGTGGAGACATTTATATTTTTATGTTTTTTTTTCTTTTCTCTTCTTCAGTTCTCTTCACTTATTCTCTGGGTTGTTAGTTTGAGGTATTGACTTCCAATTTTTTTTTTTAAATTAAAATTAAAAACATTTCCCTCAGATTCCAAGTGTTTTAAGCAAAAATCCATGGTGACAACCAACTTCATTTTATAAACTCAAAAACTTTTCTTATCAATATTTTTTTTTCCTGCTTAGCACCTGGCCTTCCTCTAGTTTGATGTTGCATTTTGGAATGTCAAACTTTGCTCCGATGGGACCATAGATTGACAGTCTATATAGTTGTGATAAAAAGCAACTAGAATTGTAATGAAAGAAATACTTATCAAAAATTATTAATGCTTGACCTAATCAAGGACTTAGACAATTTTTCAATATTTACTTTTTCAGTTGATGAAGATTAAAAATTTACATATATCCTCCATTTTACATCTGGATTAGTTAACCAAAGTTAACCTTACACCAACCTTCTTATTTCCTAAATTAATAATTCTCATAATTTGGAACAATTTGCCCTTTCAAGAGTTAAGTAATTTAGATTGAATTTATTAGGGTTTTAGTAATCCATTTAAGACTGGAAAGCACTCGGAGAGTGCATACTTCAACCAGTGCCATTGTCACTTGAAAACTGAACAATCAAGTATCAGATCCCAGACTATGCTTTGGCAAAATATACACCAGGTTCATCCCTTTAATCCTAGATTCATTTCACTACTTGATTATTTCCTTTAGACTGAATTAATTTGTCATTACTGTGATATTACAGCTGAAAAACTAAAAAATCTCATAATGTTAACAAAATCAAAAAAATTCCTGGATCCACCCACAATTTAAATCAATTATTATTATGATCCAACCTTCCCCAAAATACCATTAAAATTCATTGAGAACTTTTGGAGGTATTATTAGGACAAGCAGTTAAACCAACAAACAAATAGACAGACAGACAGACAGACAGACAAACATAGTTGAATACATAACCTCTGACCAACTTCATTGGCAGAGGTAATAAGACAATGTATTTCAAGTAGTATGGTACTTTACAGAGATAGCATTAACAAGTATTCATGTTATCATTTTATCACAATCCACATCCAGGGGAACTGGTTCCAAAACTATTATTTGTACTGTACACTCAATCTCCTAGAATGTTTAAATGAATAGCTAAAATACATTAAACCTTACTTGAAATGCTGGGTTAGTGAGCCTTGGTCAAAAATACTTCAAAGAATGAAAATTACGGGAGTGGTAAATGGGAAATGTCATAAATAACTAATGTCAGTCTCTAGGAATGGAAGAAAAGCATCAACATCCCACATACCCCTGCTTTCCTCAACAGATTCCATAAAAAATATTTTACCAAATTCTGGAGGCTTACCAAGTGAATCATATTCTTTTTTAGAACTTCATTTCTATTTTCTATTTTTTTGATTCTGTAAGTGGAACCATGCAAAAGCTACAGAATTCTTGTTGGAAGATTTCGTCAAGAAATTAGGCTCAATTAGATTCTTATCAGAAAGCAAAGCAGAATTACTTCCCTTGCTGCACAACGCATGAGGTAATCAATGATGTTTTTATCTCCATTTCTTGAACGATCCATGGAGACTCAATCATTGTTTATGGCAATTATGGGTTTTTATGACAGTGGGGTGCTAGCCCAACAACCATGATGGACTTTCTTACAGGGCTCCAACTGCTCTGCTATGTACCTATGGCTCAGGGAATGAATGGATTCATGGCTTCCCCAAGGGCATTAGTGCAAAGTGAATGCAAGCTGTACCAGCTGAATTTCAAACTCTATTTGCCAATTCTGTCAGCCGTTAGGTCATCCACACCTCCTTGTCAGAAAGCTAAAATGAGAAGACATAGACTAAAAAGAAAACAAAGGAAAGAGATACCCACATACATATATATCTGCATATATGTGTGTGCATGTATGTATGTGTATGTGAACATGTATGAAGATTCATTAATAAGTCTGCTGCCTGACATAGTTATTAGCAGAATTTTGTTGTGAAATTTTCACTGTATAATGCTCGAGCTATGTGATTAATATTCATCACTGAATTGAGTGCATTGACAAGGAACAAGATTCTGTTGAAAAATAGATATTTGAATAAATGCTTCTTTCATCATTAGACTCATTGATGCATTTATGTATATAATGTGTATGTGTGTGTTTGTTATCATGTATACTATACAAAAAGTACTTTCGTAAGGAAATCCCAAATCAAAATGCCCCCCAGGCCTCTAAAATGTAACACCCTTCTCATGTCTTTTTTTTTTTTTTGGCATATTCATTATGAATTATTGTGGGCCATTCAATGTAATCTGTTAAGCACGTAAATCTTTTTTCTGAGATGGATTTGATAACTGCAAACTGTTCTCCTGATCCTGTGCCAAATACACTGAAAAGAGATTTCTATTTCCACCTGTCAGATATTTCTTTTACCTACGCTAAGTTAAATAAAGAGATCAACAAAAGAACACTGAGCTTTTTGCCCTTTCATACGCTACTGGAAGTTGAAACAATCTACAGGTCTAGTTAGTCACTCAATAGTAACCATCACATGACCAACGTCTTTTAGCAGCATGTCATGCCTGGGGTGATCAATTAAAAAACGGGAGAAGGGGTTATTGATGAATAAGTTATTTCTCTCATATTTTGTTGGGCAGGGATCACTAAAAAAGTCAAAATTTCCCTCCCCAAAAGCGTAAATGTTGCCTGATACATACTAAGGGATCACGTTAATTCTTTTTTTGCAATCCATGCTGCTCATTAGCAATCATCAAATGACCTTACTGTGAAAAGCAACAGAAATAAGATGAAAGAAATACTGGTCATAAATAGTTGATAATGCTTCATTTAAAACATTCAAAATAATATTACTACTAACACTACTAGTGTATGTGAATAAGCAATGCTAATTGCCTGCCCGACAGCACTAGACTCATTTCTCTGCTGATGAGCATTGCTCAAAACGGACCCACTTTTTCTGTGTAATATTGATAGCTACTTTGATATGAGGGGAACATACTTGAATGAAATTCTAGGACTAATCAGAAAAAAAGATTGGTCTTTACTGCAGAGTTTGAACCACAGTTGAAGAAGAATTGGAAACAGTCATGATAGCTCGAAAAAGTCTGAAGTGTTTTGTTTCAGTAACCAAACATTGAGTAAATTTTGTTCAAACATGGTTGTGTTGATAACTTTTTAGTCTTTATTATATGTTACTTACACTGCCATATTTATTTATAGTGTATTTTTAGAGAAAAATAAAGAATAGTTCTATGTTTACTTTTAGATAACTGCAGCTGGCTTAATTTGTTTAACCAATGCTTTTGCACTCAGCTACATGTCCTAACACTGACCCATGACATTGGTTTAGCAGATCTAGTAACCTACCTGATACAAGATATCCTCTGTGATAGACAGCAAATTTAGACCAATCTACCCCCATGGACTGGAGGGTTCAATGGCTGGAACATTGTGACTACAACAACAAAGATACGGATACTAGTCCAAGTAAATCAGTGTATAATAATGATAATTCCTTATCTAGCAATCCAGAAGTAAATTGATAATAACTACTCCTCTGCTTCATGCCATTACTAATTGCAGGGGAGACCTGTACTAATGTAGGTCTTTTGTTAAAGTTAAGTGACGTATAGCAAACTTTCAAGGATACCTGTATTATTGTTATTTTTAATATTGAATGATATATTTTGTGATGTGTTTATATTTGATCATAAGGGAATTAAAGTATTTTTTGTTTGTATCAATTCGTATTGATTTGATAATTTTTTTTGAAGATTGCATTAGATTTAGATTGTGTAATGACATATTTTCTGAGATTTGTTTTACTGATATTTTTTGTTTCTTTTTATAAAATCTAATTTTAACTCCATATGCTTTTTCATTATATCAGTATCCACATCTTTCTTGTCTTTACAATAATTTTTCAACCAGGTGACCATATTAAATAAAAGTATTGAACCTCAATAATCTGGCAAACTTGGTACCATGAGTTCAATTTGGGGTCTGGTTAGTTTAGTTTGCCACTTTTCATCCGACAGTACACTGGGGAAACGGGCCTCTTCTTGGAAACATAACTGCTTACATAGCCGGTGATATCAGAGGTAGGATTTATTGAATATTTTCTATGCCAAACCTTCTCATTAGTATCATAACATTCTTCTCAAAACCTATTTGTTCCACAGAAATTTACCATAGAGGTAATTGATTTCTATGAAAACCTGGAGCACCAGTTTTCAGAGTCTGAGGTCATCGTCCTCCTTCTGCAATCCCAGGTTTTCTCAATTATTCTACATGACCTCCAACAAATGCTAGATGAACTGATTGAAGAAAGCAAGAAAGTCAGCCTAAACATGAAATTCAGAAAAACAAAGGTCATGTGCATCAATCACGTCAGAAATAAGAACACAATGATCAAAATGGGAGACACAGAACTGGAGAAAGTAGACCACTACATCTACCTAGGACAACTAATCTCCATGAAACCTTTAAAAGAAGAAGGAATCAAACAAAGAATAACTCTAGGATGGCAAGCCTTTAGCAGAGCCAGCTCAACCTTCAAGGATAAGAAAATCCTATTAGTCCTAAGAAGAAGGGTATACAACCAATGCATCCTCTCGATAGTCACCTACGGAGCTGAAACATGGAACCTAACCAAGAGACTGATCTACAAACTGAGAACCATGCAATGTGCAACTGAAAGAATCAGACTCAACCTAACATGGAGAGATTACAAGAGAGCACAGAATATCAGGGAGGAAACAGGAATCCAAGACATCATAGAATCCACTAGGAAACTCAAATGGCAATAGGCTGGTCATGTTGCAAGGATAGCAGACAAAAGATGGACACCACGACTCACAATATGGATCCCAAGATATCACATGTACATCTGAGGCCGGCAGAATACTAGATGAAGAAACGAACTAGACAAATTCAAGAAATATTGGCTGCGACACCCATGATTGAGAAGTGTAGCGAATCCTGGGGAAGGTCTATGTCCAATGACAGATATTAGAAGACTGCTGTCTATTTCTTCTTCCTTTGACTGAAATTTTTCCCTTGGTTAAAATTCCTTCCCTTAAGAAATTCTTCCAAAGTGCCTTGTTTTTGAGAATAACTGACCTAAAAGATTAAAATGAAAAAAAATATTAGCATATGGGTCTACTGACTCAGCCTTCTGGGTAATTCTGAATTTCTACATATAACCAGATAATCATAACCTGTGATATCATGGGTTGGATTTCTTAAACTAAAGGTTATAGATAGACATAGTGACACAGCAAATGCTAAAAGCATACACAGGAAGTAAGCAGATGCCTAAATCTCCATAGTACATTTAGTATGCTAATAGATAATCATGATTATTATTACTTGTTTATCTAATCAGTTACGTCACAGGATTTGATAACCAAATACATCAAAATATCCAATCATTCTTATCATTACATGTATGGTGAGAGAAAATATAGAAAGCATATGTAGAAAGTAACAGATGCCAAAATTTCTTTAGCATATCTTTTAGTATGTGAACTTATGTAGTGAATATATTCAAATAGTTGATCATTTGATTCATCTATCTTCTGCAAGAGAACTAATACAAAATATCAACTTCTTGAGTGAATCTAGATGGTATAAGGGGTACATTTTGCCCCCTTCACAAAAGAATTTGTAATAGCCCACTGTTTAGTAGTATTGGTATTGGTGCAAAACTGATATATTAAATCAGCTATAACTCTAACAAATGTTTGTTCTATACATAGCATTGTCATTGTCCATTGTTGTTGAGTTAGCTGAGATTGAATATTTGATTCCAGGTGACAGCTGAAAATTAAAGAAATGGAAGTACACACATACGTTATCAGCAAATCCTAGTTAGGATATGATGAAATAGAGCACAAAATAGGGAACCGCATTCCCCCTTTTTTATTTCTTTGCTAACTCAGAGCGAGAACTTTGACCAAATTCAAAATGCGGTACAATGTGAGGACAATTCTCATCATCTTGCCTGTTGACCCATCTGCTGCTGCTATCTGCAGTTGTTTTCTGGGCTTGTCCATCCATCATTCTGTTTCCACTAAGACCACTCCTTCTGGTTTTTGGCTGCTGGTTTACTTGCTCAACCGCTACCATTTGAGCAAGTTTCAGCATTCAATTCGTATGTTGTGCATTGAAAATTAGGAAGAAAGGAATAGTCAGGAATTAGGGCAAGTGTTAATGTCAGAATAGGATTGTTATTATCTTTATATTTACTCAGCTTACCTTGGACTAACACAAGGCTATATGGAGGAAATAGAACTGGGAAGATTGTGTTGTGCCAGTTTTCCAAGTGTCAGACCTGCCTGCCTGAATACCAACCACCAGTGCTGGAGAGAAAAATGCAACAACCTCAACCACCAAACATTACCCATGGAAAAATTATTATCTCCTATAACCCTTTACAGACTCTTTGGAAAGATCTCTCTCTCTCTATCTATCTATCTATCTATCTATCTATCTATACATACATATATATATATATATATATATATATATATATATATATATATATTGTACTTAGTCGAAACATCCAATCTGAAAAGTTTGATATCAAAAATGTTTTTTAAATCTTGTAAAAAGCAATATCAGTGATAAAGCAATTAAAGCAACACCAGGGAAGTGGTGCTAGGGAATGCTTGATGGGGATGGAGTGGGGCATGTATATGTATATGTATATGTACCTGTGCCTGTGTATCATGTGTACATATATGTATGAATTGATTCTCTGAGCTTTGGGTCTTTTTGATTGGATGTGTTAGCATTATATATATATATATATATATATATATATATATATATATATATATATATATATATATATATATCCTGAGGTTTCTGTGACTGCTTGGATATATATGTCCTGTAGATCTCTCTCAGAAGTCAACAGGGTAATTTTGATTCAGACATTAAGCGCCTTGGTAGGTTATTCTTGAAAGGATTAAAGTTTCGAGAGTGTTACCAGTTATAAGTTCAAGCTCTTGCTAAGATAACAGAGTATTACCTGGTGAAAAATTTGCAAGAATATTAAAGATGTGGATACTGGTCTAAAATGACAAATTGTAATAATGATAGATTTCCTTGTTTTTAATTAAGCCTGTGTTTACTCCCTCAGAAATTGGTTTCTATGTACAAAGATAGCGGGCAATTATCTTGACCCTTTTTTTTTATTGGATGAAGCATTGTCAACCATTGTTGATTTTTGACTAGTATTTATTTCATCGATTAATCCTATTAGTTTATGTAAACACAATAAAAATATGGTGCTAGTGATCAGAGGAAAAGTAAACTTTAATTTCAAGGGTTTGATTAGATCTACCAAATATAAAAGTTTTGGTAACCCAATCAGTAGAGCAGTTGCTATATACAGGCAGGCTTCTCCAGGTAAAAGGGAAACAAGTTCGAGTCTTGCCTGGAACTTATTCTTTATGTCTGATCCATTCAGTACACTGTTGGCTATAGACTGAACATCTGAGTAGTTGTAATGAAAAGTAAGATTGAAAAAAACACTTGTCAAAAATTAAAAGATTTCTAAAGACCTCCAGATGCTAACACACTCATGGAAAAATAAAGAATTTTTCAGCCATGACATTGGATTAAACAAAACAGAGATAAAGATACTAGTCCAAAAACTATAAGACATAATGAATGTATCATTATCAATTTTGGCATAGCATTTCTTTCATCTTAATTCTAGTAGCTTTTCATCGCAACTACTCAGACCATCAGTCTACTGCATTGTGTTAACTGCACAGGTTGGAAAATAAGAAATAAGCTATGTAAAAGCAAAAACAAATATGGCATACCACAATTGTGGCTGGGGAGAAAAGGGATCAGTTTTAGGGTAACATTTGATTGTTAGCCAACCATGAGATTTCTGATAGCCTAGTTGGTAGAGCAGTTGCCATATATAGGCAAACTTTCCAAGAGTCTTATCCAGAGCTTATTCTCTATTTTCAAATCTGTGCTGTTTACTGTCTTAGACTGACAGTTCGAGTCGTTGTGAGGGAAGCAGCTGAAATTAAGATGAAAAAAATACTAGCCAAAAATTATCAATTAGGTGGAAATTTTGTTTGCTGAGACATCTAAAGCAAAGATTAAAGACAGAACTCATGAATGTTGCTATACTTGCATTTAGCATTTGTCTTTCAGATAGAATCCCCTTTAGCTTTCACTTTGCCGGAGAGCGAATCTTATGATCCTTGTGACCTGTATGTCTCAGGGTCAGTCGTTTGTCGTCTTGTTTGCTATTAATGCTTGCACACATAAACCTCATTCTTTGTCTTCTCTTCGCAGGGGGAGCAGGGGGAGAGAGGTGAGGAAAGTTCTGGAAAGAAAAAATCACTCCAAGAGTTGAAGGCTCAGGAGGAAGCAAAACTGAGACAATCAATTCAACGCCTTTTTGCCGATGCCATCACGCATTTGGCCCCTATTGATGACCTCAAAGTTATCATTAAGTATGGCGGAGATGTGAATGGTGTTGTAAACCGTGGACTCCGTCCTATTCATTATGCTGCCTATGCAAATAACATCGAGGCAATTGGGGTGTTACTTAGAAATGGCTCCAATATTAACATTATGGATGATGTTGGTTACACAGCTGTGCATCTGTGCGCACGGAAGGGTCATTACGACTGCCTGAAATATTTGATAAAACATGGAGCCAAGGTGTATTCAGATGGTCAGGATTATGTTCCAAAGCTGAGGAAAAAACGAGTGGAAGATGAAAATGATGAGAAAAGTGACGGTTCTGATGATACAAGAAAAACATATAAAGGTGTTGATGAGAAGGCAAGCACATACAACACATCCTCAGAATCAACAGGAAAAGATAATCAAGAAGTTCAAAGATCTCTGAGCCAGATTGAAGACATCAGACAAGTGCAAACTCCATACACAGTACCTGACGCATCAGCTGAACCTCTTTCTCTAAATCTACATGACTTGACTATCGAGCCAATTAACTTGGCATTAGAAAACAACCATGTCAAAATTGTGGAACTCCTCTTGGAGAATGGTGCAAATCCTAATCGGCGCTATTTCATGGGCTATGAAATAAACCTGATGCCACTTAAGAACCTTGAGTGTCTTGAGCTACTGTTAGACTATGGCGCTGACCCCAACGCTGTAAGCCGAACAGGTATAACCCCTCTAATGAGAGCCGCCAAAGAAAACCTATCCTTGGCTCTTCGTCTGCTGATCAAGAAAGGGGCTGACGTCAACCAGCAGTGTCCAGAAAAGTTTGAACAGAAGACAGCACTTCATATAGCATTAGAATCTGGAAACTGCTCTATTTCTCGGACCCTTCTCCTTCAAAATGCCAATCCCAATAAAATGCCTAACTACAAATATAATGCTCTTCATACTGCTGTGCTTGCTGACCGTGTTGATCTCGTTGAACTCTTGCTTCATTTCAAGATCGACCTCGAAGAAATGACTGATGAAAACTGCACTGCTCTGATGTTGGCTTGTGCTGAGTGCAATCTCAAAAGCCAGAAAGAAATCATTAGCTTGCTCCTCAAGGCTGGTGCCAATCCAAATGCCCATGCAAAAGACGTCAACTATATTGCACCATGCTTCTCTCCACTGAATGAGTACCTGCGTCAACAAGAAACTTTCGACTATGACATCGTTTTTGAGCTGATTCAATATGGTGCCATTGTGCATTTTGTCGGCTTCACAACTGTCACTCGAAAGAAGGATCCATTTGGAATCATGTTCTATATGCCCAAAATTGAGAAAAATGAAAAACTTATTCGTCTTCTCACAGATGCCAGCCGTGAGTTTGATCCCTACGCTATTGCCAGGTGCAAGAATTTTAATGATGAGGAAAAAGAAGTATACATGAAGATGGGCAGAGAGCCCTTACCATTGAAACGTCTTCTGCGTATCTTTTTGCATGACCGATTGCAACCTTTAATTATTGACAAAATCAAAAATCTTCCGTTACCGGATTTCCTGATCAAATATCTTCTTTTTCAAGCTGATTAATTTCTCCATTTTCTTATATTTATAATTGCCATTATTATTGTTATTATTATCATTAATGTTAATATTATTATCGTTACTGTAATAATGGTTATTATTCAGCCACTTATGATGAATTTTTTCGTTGATAGTGACATTTGCTTAGCAGGTTTTTGCAGCTTGAATTTTTTTTAAATCTTAGAAGAAACTTTACTCTGATACTCAAAGTCAGGAGTTGCCAAACCTCCAAGTACCAAGAATCACTGAAAGAATTCCTTCAAATCTTTACAACTTACTAAAGATCCAAGAAATTTTATACATCATGAATATTCTTGTACCTATTAGTTGAAATCTTCATTTCAGTCTATTCATAAGATTCACTGAAAAGTGTGGAAGGTGGAACTGATTACTGTTTGGAAGAAACATCAAAATTCAATCAACTCATAATCTAACAATAAATCTACTATTTTGGTCTTACTATATTATGGGTGATAACTTTTCGGTGCAAAGTTTTGTTACTCTTTCATTTGTGCTCTATGGTAGGTCTTTGTATTATACATATGTCTATGTATATCTAGTTGAATATCAAGGTGAATATTTACTGAGCTTCACCAAGTCTGGCACAAGATCATGAATGTGAAGCACCTGGGATCAAATTCACTTGCAATGATTTGATAAACAAGCATGTTAATTCTTGCCCTACAATAAGTTGATAATATTGGTGATATTTATTCAGTTTAGTTCAGTACAGTGCAAGGTCATATGGTGGGAAGGAATATTGTGTTGAACCAAATCTCAAATCAGAGAGATCCTACCTGACATGAAAATCACTGGCTTTTTTAACCTAGGCAATAGTGGGATATGTGCAACTTTCTCAGTCACAGGATGAGTGACAGAAATATAAAATCTTTGCCAGAAATGTAAATATCAAAGTTGGAATTTACTAAGCTTAGCTTATAACAGCAAAAGCCCAACTGGTAGATATCAGATTGAGAAGATTGTGTTGCACCAGTATTTCATTTGGGAAGGGACTACCTGCTTGCCCTGAAAATCAGGATTTGAAATCTTGGCTTTTTAGCTGGGCTCAAATGATTACTTGTATCAGTCGAAATGGTATAACAATCTTATTTATAACTTCAAGAAAATGATGTTGAGACAATCAAACCTCTTCTTTGCGTTCTTGATACTGTAAACACAATATTTTGGATAATCCTTTCTTCAGCCCTTGTTAGATATATTAGCAAACCTTTAATTGACCGGAGGTAAAAAGGTTTTTATGGATAATACACATGAAGAAGGTTGAAGAATGGATCAGTTGAAGGATTTGAAGAAGAGATTAAATTGTCTCAACATAATTTTGAATGTGACGATCTTGCACAGAAGGTAGGCCACATAATAATAACATGTGGATAATGGGTTTAATAGTTGGAGATGACTTGTGATTCTGGGTTTGGCCACATTTATTCTTTATTGCAACTCCAACTTGACTCAATTTACAGCAGAATGTCAGATTAAATAGATGGCTTTTCTTAAAAGAAATGTAAATATTAGAGCAGATAGTGAAATATGAATAAATTGACTCGTATCTACAAAAAGAGTTTTGTGTCATTTCCATTATAATCATTCAGTATCTCTATTTTAAAGGAGATAATTTCACTACTTGTGCATGACATCCAGAGTTGTCTTTCCTTGTTGTCTGGGGCTCAGAAAAGATCAAGAAGCAAGCAGCGACATCCTTTTATTTTCCTCTTTCATCAACTTTTCACCTGGTTGGAGTATTACTCAGTTTCAAAATCCTAGCTTTTATCAAAATATTGGAAAATATACAACCCAATCATCAGTAATTTAGTCACTTACGCATTCATTGTATGGCAAATGAAAATATGACTAATTCCTATTTATGTTGACTGTTACCAACAATAAGTCTGCATTTTGGGGATTCCTTAAAGGAAATGAGGATGATGGTTCAAATAATCCTACTTTCTTATAATGAAAAGATTTTTCATAGTTGGAAAGATATCCCTCCGAGCTCTTGTCATAAGTCAATGAAAGAGGTTTTGTAAGGATGTCATAGAGAGATTCTGATGCTTATTTCATTATCTCATCACCTTTCACATCTTTCATCAACATTGGCTGAATAAAATTGTGTTTTGTTTCATATTGTTTGGTGCCAAGCTTTCTGCATGCGATTCTCTCCAAGAAAGAGAACGGTGTAATGCTTTACACAAGCAGCGCATTCACAAATTCTCACTGCTTGACACTGCCATAACATTCTATAGGCGCACATTATATATTCAAAGGTGGATCATTAAGTCAGTAGCTTGACACATAATCATTAGCTGAATTTCCATCTGAAATATGTTGAAAAATGTATAATTGTTGTGTAAAAATTTTCTTTCATTTAGATTGAGGACTTATTGATTTACCTATGTAATATATATGATATATTTATTGGTTATTTATGTATAATATTCTTTTACAGGTATACAATCTCTTATTCAGAATTATCAAAACCGAAAATCCCTGAAAACTGAACATTTATTCCATGTATATCGTGAGCACCTGACTTGACCAACTCTCAACCAAGGTTGTATCAAATGTCTTCTAGAACACAGCAGAAGCTTCCTTTTTTGATACAGCCTTGGCTCAACCCACACTGCACAATTGTGTTCCTCTGCTCCTGTTTGTCAGATGTACCTCTATTAGCAGTTATTTTGTTCATTTATTGTTATGAAAATGTTAAAAAAAGCTGAAGATTTTTCTATAAGTAGCAATACAACGCAGAAAAGGAAGCATCTGTCATCATCATTTTAAACATCAAACCATCATGAATTCCGAAACATTCCAAAATTCCTAGTCCCTAGGCTTTCATATAAGAGATTGTGTTCCTGTATGTATTTTTGAATAATATTATACTATAAATATAACTTCCCTATAGAATCAACTCTAAAAAGTAATCATGTGTCATATGTTATCTTTCTTGGTGGTTAATAAGTATTATTTCGTACAGAAACAATCTTTTTACCTGATAGGTTAATGGGCCTGATGCAGGGCAGCAGCTGATGTTTATAAAACACTGAGCACAGGGAAAGTCCCCTGGACTCAATTAATGTATATACAGGCAATGGAAGTGAGTGTAGAGGTTCCCAACCTAGGGGCCCACACACCTTTCTATCATTGTATGATGTTAGTAGAAATTGCAGTAGGTGAACTACTATTCATAAAGCTATTTAAATCGTACCATACAACCAACCACTCATCCCAGAGCTATGCTCCTGAGTATGTTTTGGGGTTTTTTTTGTTTTTTTTTCTAGGCCTATATTTTTTTTTGTATATTTTTAACAACACTGATTGCACTCTTCCTCTTCAACTTCAGGAAAATATGGCTGTAGTCTTCTTCTTTCTGAATTAATACTAAATGAATATTTTTGAACAAAAAAGAAATTGTTGGGCATAAAAATCTATAATTTGGTATACCATAGAGAGATAGAGCAAGCTTGTAGGTGAGTGACACAACCTTTTAACTTTCTGGTCTCATAGAATTATGTGAGGATAGCAATGACACAGTTTTAACCTGTATACAATCTTCCTTCTGAAAACAATCACTCCAAAAAACAAAAGCATTTATAAAAAATATTTCAAGAGCAGTATTATTTTTTCAAATTATTGTATTTAATCAAAAATCTTTCAACAAAATTTATTTCAAAACATAGACGTATCCTCAGTATGTATAAAAATCATGAATGGTCCAGAATTTCAAGTATAAATGATCAGCAAATGTGCCTCCTGGGGTATCCCAGGAAATCATTTGAAAAAAATCTTTTTTATTGAAATTAAGAATGCATCTTTTATAAAATAAATGCTGGAAATTTTATTAGGATTCAATGATTATTTGATTTTTGTTAAATATTAAAATCTAGGTGTAAAAAATTTTCTAATGCAAATATTTTCTGAGGCAAATGGATTTATATTTTGTTTTTATTTTATCAACCTTTTACACTATTTATTTTCTAAACTACGTCTGGTTCTATAAACTGTCCAGGAATAACTCTCATATCAGACTTTTTCAATCTTTTTTCTCACAAATGGTTCAAAGATTTCGATGATAAAATTAACTTTTATATGAGTTCGGTACTTTTTGTTTTCTTTGTCAGGTGTTGATTTCCAAGAAGTTGGTCAACGCAATGCGCGGACTCGCCTACAAACATATTAGTCTAGTGGGGAAAGTTTGTTCACCACCTGCTTTTTCTTAATCCTTGAAGTGTCTGTTTTATGATTCTGCATGTTCACAACAGAACTAATGTCACATAGGGTTGATTTTTAATGCTATATCACCCTGAATGAAGACTCTAACTTGGAAACCAAAAATATATAAAATTGTATGACTCTTGAAGTAAACACCATATAGAGACAAATGAACCTTTCCATACTATTTTGACCCAAACAATCAAGTAAAATGGTTCTTGTTAGGATTCAAACTCATCTTGACTTTATTTTATGACTAACTGCCAGAATGCTGTGCAAGCCAAAATGCTACAAAAAATAGTGTGTGCTGACAAAAAACTGGACTCACATTCCAAAGTAGACCTCGAATACCCGTCTCCTTCCAATGTCTCTTCTATCTCTCATATACAGTGAGCCAACTTCAGAGTTACCTGATACAAAAGACCAACCAGTATTTTAGAGGCCTAAACCCTATAATCAGGGAAAAGGATGGGAGCAGACGGTGGAGGAATCTTCCCTACTCTGGTCAAGGCACTGGCCCGCAAAGGAGAGTCAAAAGGGAAAGAAGCTCTTGAGTAGAATGCAGGGTACAAATGTGATGATTAAGAAGAGATTGAGATTTGAGAAATGGTCTTTGATGATTTCTTTTATGATGATGAATAGTTTAGGGCACAAAAGATTTGATTAACTGTCAAAATAAGCATTTCAACTTGAATGGTGTGCCAACTAAGAAGATTACAGGACAAACAGTTGATATCCAGTATATACATGAAAACATATCAGTCTCAACATTTTTTGCTGTTTTTGTCATGAAATAAAGTCAAGGTGTGTTTGAGTCTTAACAATAACAATTTTACTGAATTATTTGGATCTGAATTATTTGGATCAGAATTGTATAGAAAAAAATAGATCATTTGTTCCTGTATTGTGTTTACTTCAAAAGTTGTGTGATTTTCTAATTTTTTTGTGTCTGATTAGATTTGCTCTAAGTGTTATATAGGATTAAAATGAATCCAATCTGACATTATTACAGCCTGCTTACAGGCAGAATCATAAAATTGACGCATGGGATTTTCCTTACTACTACTGGGATTGGTCCAGTATGGGCTCGGTAACAGCTATGGCCCTGGCCTGACTTTAAGCTTTCTTTGTTTGTGGGAAGGGATTAAGAATATGCTTTTAGAATTGCAAAACCAAATCATCCACTCAACAAAGAATATTTCTACAAGAGATACACTACTTTCCAAATTTCTGGAGTGCAACTAAAACCAAGACTGCAGCTACTCAGTTGAAGATGCAATGTCCACTTACAGTCAACAGAAAACTTCATTTTTATGAATTTGTAAGAATTTAATAAGCTTTATTCCTTAAACAAGAATAAAATAAATTTTTTTAACTTTATTCTCTGCAAAAGTGCTCTTCTTTTTCTTTCATTATTCATTTAATTTACATTCTCTCAATTATAAAGTCGTTGAGGATGATTGGAACACAAGAAATGCTTGTTGGGAATTAAGATTTGATTGCTAAGGTCGGGTCATGGATTAAAATTTGGTTTAGTAACCTATCTATTTTTGTAGTAAAAAGTATTTTCTTATGTATTTTTATGTGATCTGAATGAATACGACCTTCATTTTTTTTTGCGGAAACTCTATTTTTGAGAAGAATTAACTTTTTAAGTTGGGTTTAATTTACAATGTATCATAGAAACCTTTGGATTTATACATCCTAGCAATCCTGGGAGGGTTGGAACATTCCTTAGCCCAGCTCTATATCATTCCATAATAGATGTTTGTAAAAATATAACTATAAGCTTGATTACGTGTTGCTTTGCACCTGTAATTCCTCTCAAAATACCTAAATATTATAAAAACAAGTTTGAAATTTTTTTCATTTTAATGCTCCTACTTCCCTTCACCTCAATATTTTTGTTTTTTATATATTTACTTTTCTCTGATTGGATTCCCCTTTGGCTATGAGTAAATAAACAGCCCAGATCAAAATAATGAATAAGCCCCCAATGAGTCTCAATCCCACATCCCTCTACGCCAGAAGGAGGCTAGGTGTCCATCCTACCACTTATGCCGTCTGAGCTAGGGGGACTTACATGACAAGCATGAGTCCAAATCAGACTTTGAAGCTCACTCCCTACTCCAAACCAAAAGAGAAATAAGTTAGATAATATATTGGGATTATTTCTCTTCATATCTATCTCAGTCTGCTCCTATCTATCTATCTATCCCAGTCTGTTCTATCTATTCATTTCTGTACTATCCACTATCTCTGCCTGATTATATCCTTCTCTGTTGAGCTTACTTGTTATCTGATATTGTTCATCTCTCTCTATCTATCTATCTCTATCCCTCTCAATCTCTCTCATATATATATATATATATATATATATATATATATATATATATATATATATATATATAATACACACACACACACAGAGAATCTCAGTCTATTCATCTATCAGTCTATCTAAATCAATCAACTTTGGTATCTGTCTATCTACTCATGAATCAACGGTACTTTTTTTATACCATTTCATAAAAAGTTCTAATTCTATTTCATTGAGGAGGATTCTCATCTTAATGATCACAGAAATCTATTTACAACAACTACTTTTTTGCAAATTGATTCTCGTGAATTCTCTTGATAACACTTTTTTGAAAATGTTGAAGACTAATACCAAAAGTCTTTCCGTAAAAACTCAATAGTAAGGGTGTTTTTTGGGTTTTTTTTTTTTCTTTTTTGCAATTTCAAAAAAGTAGTAAAATGCCAGTTGCATTGTTAATGGTATACCCATAGGTGGGAATCTAAAGCACTGTAGTATTTGGAAAAACTCATGGGAGTGTACGAGACAACAAAGCCTTTAGTGAACATCTTTGTTTCACCCTCTACCTTTTTGCACACCACTTCACTGCTTTCCCCTCTCTCTCTCCCTGCACCTAGATCAGTTCCACCTTATTTTTCCTTCAAGCCTTTTCTCAATATACCAGCAGCTTTTATCAGATCAGACCTGCTGCCAGTGGACACATGCACATACGCAACTTGGTTAGCACTGTTTAATTTTGTGTTTGTGTGTTCACATCACCCCTTTTTTCTCTTTTTTTTTTGTTATGTCACAGGTAGACAGACGTGTCACAATTCACTCGGTGTAATTTCAATCATTTTCTCACAATGATTAACTATTTGTTCTTTACTATTGTCTTTATTATTATATGTATTTTTATCCCAGTAGTATCTGGTGTCTTTCAATGGATATCAAGAGACATCATGTCTCCCTAATAATCCAGGAATCTCAGCATACTTGCAGACCCCAGCAACACCATGGTCTGTTCAGTCTCAACAACTTCCTTGAATTTCAAACTCATTCAAATTTGATCCCAGTGTTTTGGGGACAATTATTATTATTATTATGATGATGATAGTTACAAATGTGGTACTGAATATCATTTCATAAAACAGGAGAAAATATGGAAATAGTTTTTTTTTTACTTAGGAAAAATTACCATGGAATAATATTGTTGATATATTTTTTTTAAATATTTACAAAGTTTCTGTGTAATGTTTGATTATCCATCAATTTCCTTTTAAACAGCATTTTTTCTTGAACTTTTTTCTAAAGAATTTCTGAAGAATTCCATTTCAGTTTTCAACTTGGATAGATAAACTTGCATGTCGGATTCCTTAACCTGCACTGTTTTTATTTCCTGCCCAGATTTGCATGTCATTCCAGAGTGATTGGTTTCCAGCCTTTTTGTCTTGGAGCTTGATTTCCCTTAGTTTTTCTTTGTTTGTCAAGCAGCACTGAAATATCTAAGCTTATCTTATTATGGCACAAGGTCACATGGCAAAGGAAGGTTGCATTGCATTTTTTTTTCAAGTAGCGAGATTGTGCTTGCCTTGGGAAATCAGCATTAAAAATCCCAGCTTCATGCCTGAGCTTGAACACCAACCACCAGCTCTGGTAGGAAATATGCAGCTATTTCAGCCACCAAGCACGCTTTATTGAAAACAAGTATCAACAAGGACAGACTGGCCTCAACCATCAAGTTTAGCACAAGGAGAAAATTGAAATCATTTTATCTAGTAGAGTCATTCTCATCCATGGTTCCACAAGAGGTTGTTAGGGCTCCAGTTAAAAAGTTATACATTCATGAAAAAAAAGCACCTGATTGTCTCATTTTTTGTGTGTTTATTTAAAGTTATCTCAAAGTAAGTATTTTTGCAGCAAAAAAGAAGCAGAAGTTTCACACTAAATAAGTATAATTCATAATCCAAATGTAAACTAGTGTTAAGAATTGTATCATCTTGACTCATGTTTATGTTCATATCGTTAATAAATTTACAAACTTCATTTCCATTAATCAAGACTCTATCTTCAGAAAACTGTTTTTCTTTGTATTAAACCATTTATTTTATAATTTTGTTATATGTTTGCCTTTTGAGTTCGCATATTTATTTTATATAAGTTTATAATGTTTATGAAATATATCATTTTCCCGAAAGGTAAGCTAAGCTTATGAATATTTTTTCAATGAAAGTGACTTCCATTTTATATTTTTTATATTAAATTTTTTAGGGGTAAAAAGGGACCAAAATGGATAAATATGTAGAAAACTATCTACCAGTATTCTTGGATTATAATACATATAAATTTTTCTAACTCACTGATATGTCCTTAGCTGTAAATATATTTATGCAGGGGTTCATGAATTCCCTCGGACTAAAAAGGTTGAGAATGGCAAATATATATTGATTACATAACTGCTATAATTACTTACTCTTCCTTTGATTATCATAACTCTCAAACTCATTTATCAAATCTGGTGTGCAGCTTATTCATAGATGATTTTGACATGGCCTTGGACATTCGTTTGGGTGCAGGAGAGAGGATCTGCACTCTACTCTCCCTAGTTCAAGCCTACTTACCTCAGGGTTGGTGCTAAAATGTATTCTGAATATATCTTTTTGCCCCCCCTCCTGAAAAAGTGACAGCAAACGTCCATGAACATAACACAAACAAATGAGGTGCTATCAACATTTTGGGGGTGTTGGAACAGATTGATCAACCTGTTCATAACTCAAGCTACTTACGCATGCACAGGACAAAAGCCTAGTTGATAAATGCATTGATTAAGCAAACGTAGTGCAAAAAAGTTCTATGCTCTGGCTCAGAGGAAGAGGCAGACAAGCAACATCACAAGGATGAATTCAGTAGGAAAAATTAACAGATAAAAGCTATCCTCTGGCATGGACAGTGGAATGAGAATTATCTACCTGCCCTGTATTGAACAAAGGGTTTCATTCAAAATTCGTTGGAGGTTACCAACCATGACAGACACCTGAAAAAGGCTTAAATGTACAGTATCGAAAATGTTGTGCCTAAAAAAAGCAAGATGAGGACACTAATATGAGTAAATCAGTACATGATATTCAATTTTGAGCAATTCAATTTGATCAACATTTTTTTTTCTCAATGACAAGATTTCAAAAGATTAATTATCATTTTTTTAATTTGATTTTTTTAAATATATCTGAAATTGTCCAATGGTTGGAATACATTTAGTAAAAATAGTGATATATTGATAAAGCACTTCAGCAATATTGAACGTTAACTGTTCAATAAGTGTACAGTTCTAGCTATGACAGAAGGGTGCAAAACATGGAAACTGACATAATTACTTTCACATTAGCTCAAAGTCACTCAAAAATCAATGGAAAGAGCAATGCTCTCTAAGAGAGAGAGAGGGGTCAACATGGATCCAAGAGCAGACCAAGGTAAAATATATCATGAAAGTGATTAAGCAAGAAACATGGAGGTGGGCAGGGCACATAGCAAGAAGGAAGGATAAAAGATGGGGAAAAAGATTGGTTGATTGGTGCTCAAGGGAGAGCAATCACAGGAGGAGAAAACCAGACAGAAGATGGAAAGATGAGATAAAAAAAAGTTTGCCAGGAAGACATGGCAGAGATTAGCACAGTCATAGCCCGCATGGAAGGAAGGAGCTCGCAAAAGCCTTTGTCCAGCAGTATATATATATAATATATATATATATATATAAAGGAATTATAACCAAATCAAATTGCTCAATAAGCTTTGAATATGTCATAAATTTAACAATAATGAGATTGATACTCAAATGTTTACTGTATGTTTTTGTAAATGTATTTATTTGTCTATCATTTTGCCACACTTGTTTCTGAATCTGTAAAAGATGTTTGCTTATGTTTAACTTTGAGTACAGTTATAGAAACAGAATGTAAAGATGAATAATTGAATTTAAAATGCATTTAAAAATCAACAAGTCCCAAATCATTGCATATGCTGTGAAAATTAAGAAACAAAAAGAATTTGAGAAGGGAAGTAAACGGTGTTAAAATTACTGAAGTAAATTGGTTTGGTAAGTTTTCGTTTTACTAGTTAATAAGCTTATAATAGGATGATGTTTGCTGCAACATCTGTTTTTATGAAGAAAAACCAAAATATGAGTTTTTCTATTTGTAGGAATAAAATAAACCTTTGTTTCTTTTTGTCTTTTGAAAAAATTTATCACATTTAAAACTCAAAATATTTTCTCTACTTGACCCATTTCGTAGTTATTAAGAATTTTAACCATTATTAATTTTTGACTAGTATTTCTTTCATCTTGATATTAGATGCTTTTTATTGTAAACACATTGACCGTCATTATTTTGCCATTAGAAAACAACACAGATCAGAATTGAAGAATAAGCTCTTGGCTTATAATAGTAATAATATTATGATAATGGTTGACAATGCTTCATTTATTGATATTCACTAATACTACTAGTTTTTGTAAAAACAAAACGATAACATCAAATATGGCAGCAGTTAGGGGAAGGAAATGAAGTGTAAGTCTATATGGTTTGATTTGATCTTCTGCGACCATTGCCTCTTGTAACTCAAATGGTAGAGCAGATGTTATACATAGACAGGATTCCCATGGTTGAAGGGATGTAAGTTTCAGTCTCATCCAGAATGGCGGTCTGAGTGGTTGTAATAAGAAGCAACTGAAATTAAGAGAGAAATAACAGTCAAAAATTAATAATGGCTGACAATGCTTCATCATGTGATAAAAAATCAAGGATTTTAAGCTTTATTATTTTGAGATGAGGAAGACGCTGAGATATTTTTTGTAAGTACATGCGTTTCAGTGGTTACTTTTATCGAGTTTAATTGTCTTCTTTTTCTTCTTTTTTTCAGATAAATTAGGCTATTGTTATTAAGATGCAGAAGGATTTGAATATTTTTCTGGGAAAAAATAAAGATATTTTATTAGTTTTTATGCTGTTTCTTTGGTGGCAGTACTGGGTACATATATTTTATTCAGACCTCAGTAATGAATTTTGGCTCCAGAGGTCTTTTTTTTTTATCCATTCATTGTATTGGGAGTCCTCACTTAACATTGCTTCACTATACATTCTTTCATTGAAACTTTGATGAGAAAAATTAAGATGAATTTAAATACTGTAAATTAAAAAATTTGGTATGTGTACGATAATCATGTCTTCTCACACCAATGAAACTTGTCAATTAATCTATTTCAACATGTTCTTGAGTTTTATGCTCCTTTCCCCTTTTGATGTCTTACTACTCAGCCTACATGTGCTAGTAGGTAAAGAAGGTAAGAAGTCAATTGTTGTTCATAGGAATTGAAGTATAGTATCTTAGCAGTAAAATTCAACAAAACCTCAAAACGTAGTATTTCAGCTCATCTACAACAATGGTAACCTTTTTATAGATTAATTCATTCAAACTCCAGTCACGACTACAAGTGCTACTGTTTGTACACCATACTTGTTACTGTTTACTATGGTTTGGTTTTGGACTGTGTGATTGCAGGAAGTTTTCCCTACAAAGTTCTATGTGGGATCTTAACTCTTGTTTATATCATCAAATCTGTGGTAAAATTGGTTTTCCACAAGAACCTATCATTAGTGTTAAGTGAGGACCTACTGAATTATTTAAAATGGTTTTATAAGTCTCTTTCTGTTTAATGGAATTATTTCAGACTGAAAAAATTGGGGCCACATAAGTTTGACTATAACATAAATCAAATATTATAGATCAATTGAATTAAAATAATTAGGGAGAGAATGTGAAGAATAAGTATTAGGACCTATTTCATTTCAAAGTTCAACTCTTTTTCTTGGTTTCTATTTCTTCTGTGATTTAACCAACTGTATCTGATAAGCATTAAACATCTCCTCAGCAACCATCTCTTAAGCACATTTATTTCAAAGTGCATTATATCTCCTTGAAATCAATTTTTTGATGCTTATATTCCTCCGTTATATTTGTATTGTGCAAGTTGTAGGAGGCCTGTCTGGAAAGTATCAAACCATTAAATATTACCAAATAAATAGCCTACCTAAGGCAATGACATTCCCCTGGGACTTCACACACTTATCAAAACAGTCTACAAAATCCTCTTTCAGGATCATAATTGGCTGTCTCTTTGTGTTCTCCTTAATCTTGTCTATGGTCTGAAATCTCCCTCCTTTCAATACTGAAAACTCAAAAGTCATAGGGAGCTAAATCTGGGCAGCAGATTGATGGCTGACAGAGTGATGCAGTGTTTTGCGAAAAAAGATGCTGCACAAGATGTCAAGAATGAATTGCTTGGTCATTGTGAATGCAAAGGTCACACAGTATGTAAATTCAATCAATGGCTTCTTACTGCTGACTGAGTAAACCCACAGTGCAGTAAAGTCCCCTTCTTATTGGTTACATCAAGGCCATTTAAAAAGTTCTCTGGGTATTCAAAATGATTGAATACTTTCCAGAAAGATCTAATTTTTGACTTTGAATCTTCCCCGAGAATTACTATCAAAATATGTTAAGAGTTGTTTTTTCTAATTTTCGAATGAAAATGATTCTTATAACTTTTTGAAATAATTTGCACATGTCCTGACTGAACCATAAGACCTAGAAAGATTTTTCAACATTGTTGATTTGTGATTTATTTCTTTTATATTGATAATTAGTTGAGTTCTTGATGAAATTTTACAACTATGAAGTTTTTGCTAAAATAGATTAACAAATAAAGTGATGATGCATTTTAAGTGGTGGATGGTTTGCAGCCATACATACAAAATGAACCAACAAATATGAGTTCAAATTATAGATGCCCATTGAGTCATTCATTGAATTTTTAAGCTTGTTCTAGAATAAAAACACAAAGCATTTGACTAAAAAAATTGAATTGTTTTAAATGTGGAAATTTCTTCTCTAAATAAATTTTATCTTTTGAACAGTTTAAAGATGGTGTACAGCTTTCTGAGACCATCGGGCTCATCATAAGAAATGTAAAAATATATACAACTTTTTTAAAGTAACACAATTATAAAATCTAATGACATGTAAAGAAATCATAACTCCAGTCAACAATTATGTCATTGCATGTATTGTATTATAGCACCAAATTGAAACATTTATTGAATGGCACCAAATCAAACTCCTGATGCTTTACTATTGGTAGAGGTGGGATACAGCTTGAAAGAAATGAAGAAAAAGCACACAGGTGACAGAACAAGTTGTGAATAAAACAAACATCTTTGATTTTATTTCTTTATGGTCCATTGACAAAAGGGACCTCATTGTTAACAACGCATGTGACGGGGTTGAAGCGTGGATGGCAGACAATGCAAAATTCATGGATGGCTACTGAGTCTCTGATGGATATCTCTGAGCTACTTTCTGCTGCTGTCTACATCGACTGAGGCCTCCTCTCATCTTGATTAGTCTGCCCAAATATACAGCTTCTACTTTCCTTTGCCTTGTCAGAATTGAATAATTAAATTTCCCATTCTCCCCTTCCACTTGAGTTTTATCAGCTGCTTGAAATTCCAGCATTATCTAATGTCACCTATACCTCATTTCTTTGTACATGTATGGGTGCCCACCCAAGAAAGAAATCAGATTTCAAGGTTTTTTTTGCTATGTGTGTGCTTAAATTGTGCATCTTCAGTCATGATTGGATACAGTAGGTTAATTGTTAATATGAAACAGTCATTTTTTTTTTTATTGTTGTTGCTGTCCAAAGGAAAAAGGCTTTGCTTCTGTTCATAACACTCATTCATATTTTCTCTCTCACTCCAACAGTAATGGAAGTTTTCTCTGTTGGAGTGTATTTACATGTTTGATGAGTTTTGTTTTGTTTTAACAGAACTAGTATTGACCTGGATGAAAAACATAATTGCATGGGATTTTTAATTGGTTGTTGTACATAGAATATCAGATTTTTTGAAACAGTAAATGAAATATAAAATACAATAAATGTCAAAATGATATAAAATAATCTTCAACAACAACTTTGACATAATTCCCTGATGGGATGAAGCTTTATTATCACTGTTCCTTGTAAAAAAAAAAAGAGGTGCAGATAGTCTAATAGTTAACAGTGTGGAGAATGGAATCTGTGAACTGAGTTCAAACTCTGGCTGAGACTGCTTACATTCACTTCACACTAATATCTTCGGGAAATTCAGGAATCTATCTCTTCCCACACAAGGGAAGACTGAGCTCTTTAGTCAAGGAGACAGAAAACTCTGATTTCAAACCAATTGTGGAGCCGTAAGGTGGACTGGTTTGGGATTACTCCTTACTGTTAGTAACATGTACCTTAGAGAGGAGGCACTGCCAAGTAACTCTCATTACCCTTTGGAATGCTGTGAAGGGGAAGCATGGCACCCTCACAATCTACTTGGTCATGGGTTGAATAGGAACTAGGATGCATCATTTTGAAACCAGAATGGCACTTCTTTAGAAGAATCTGGTTTCAAGAAAAACATTTGAAAATTACCTTTTCTATCTTTTGTCAATTTAAGTGCTTTTTTCAAACAAAAGAATCAAACCATTCATATACAACAACTGATTAAGCAATACTTTTCACTTTTTCAAATAATTTCTTTTTTTTCTTTTTAGTTTTTTGCTGTTGTTTTTTTTTACAATTTTTAAAGCATCCTTTAAAAACATTGCTTTCTATGTTATTTATCTGTTTATTTGTTTTTCTCTGCAAAAACCAAAGCCCTTTCAGGGTACCATCATTTGACCACATCTTTCACTTCTTCACATTGGCTCATATTTATAAATGGCTGCCTTCTTTGTCTTTTATTAACAGGAGATGGAAAATGGCATTGGGGTAAAGGGGGAAGAAGGTGATGAGAAACTGAAACAAAAACTAAAGACAATTGCAGAATTAAATGCTGAAGAAGAGGAGAGTGAGAAGAGGCAGGTTCAGCGTCTTCTGGCTGAGACGGTGACCCATTTGATGCCAATGGAAGATATAAAGCTGATCCTTAAATATGGAGGTGACATAAACCGTCCGGTGAACCGAGGAATGATGCCCCTTCACTATGCCGCCTATGCGAATAATTTGGATGCCATGAAACATTTTATAAAGTTAGGCTGTGATGTCAATGCCAAGAATGATGCAGGTCATACTCCAGTGCATATGTGTGCAAAAAAAGGTAATTCAAAGTGCTTAAAGTACCTCATAAAACATGGAGCACACGTTAATATTGACAACAAAGAATATGTCCCATTGCCAAGGAAAAAGTCAGTTATGCTTGTAGAAGACTCCCTTGGAGATACCATGCAGAATGGTGTTGATATTAGCAAATTGGAAGCCATCCATGAGTCTCCAAATGAAGGTAGTGCGTTGAAACTTTCATCTGATGAAGGACATTTAGCTCAGTCAAATACTGAATACAATGGTAATGCTGTCCAAGAAACAAATATCGTATGTGATGCTTATGATGATTCTGAAGAATACAGCAGCCAAGATGCGACTGTGGAACCAATAAACCTAGCTCTGGAAAACAACCATGTGAATGTGGTGAAAATCCTCTTGGAGAATGGTGCCAATCCAAATCGAAGATACTTCATGGGATATGAGATAAATATGCTCCCCCTAAAAAACATTGAATGCCTTGATCTCTTGCTGAAGTATGGTGCAAACCCAAACTCTGTGAATAGGTCAGGGTTCACACCCTTAATGAAGGCTGCTAAAGAAAATGAAAGTCAAGCTGTCCGTTTATTGATCAAGAAGGGGGCTGCTGTGAACCAGCAGCGACCAGAGAGATTTGAGCAAAAAACCGCTCTGCACATTGCTTTGGAAGCAGGAAACCTTTCAGTAGCAAGAACTCTCCTTTTGCAACATGCCTGTGTTTCAAAATGTCCAAATTATAAGTACAATGCGCTTCACACATCAGTCCTGACTGACCGAGTTGATCTGGTTGAGTTGGTACTCTGCTTCCCGCAGGATGTCGATGAGACCACGGAAGATGATTGTTCAGCCCTCATGATAGCGGCTGCTTCAACCAATTTGAAAAACCAGATACAGATTATTAAACTACTGCTGCAAGCTGGTGCAAATCCAAACTTCCATCCTGGTGTCATTAACTATATAGCCCCTTGCTTATCTCCATTGATTGAATATTTAAGTAACCAAGAAAATATTGACTATAGCATTGTATTCCTATTGATTCAATCTGGAGCTCGGGTGCATTTTGCTGGAGTCTCATCAGTTGTCAGGAAGAAAGATCCATTTGGTGTTCTTTCGCACATGCCCAAGATTCGTATGAATGAACAGTTGCTTGAACTTCTAATCAAAGCCAGTAGTATTTTTGATGTACATGCAATTTCTACCTGTAAGGAATTGAATAATGAAGAGAAAAAAAGGTTCACAGTCCTTGGAAACAATCCATTCCCTCTCAAAAGTATAGTGCGTCATTTCATACGTAAACAGCAGCTGCTTCCCTTAACAGAAAGGATCAAGAACTTGCCTATCCCAGAAAATCTGATCAAATTTCTTCTTTTTGAAGTAGATTAGATTTAAGTAATATTAATTAATTTAGATTAGATGAAGCATTGTCAACCATTATTAGTTTTTGACTAGTATTTCTTTTATCTTAATTTTGCTTGCTTTACATCAAAACTACTCAGTCCATTTGTCCACAGCAGTGAGTAAACTGTGCAGATTGGAAATAAAGAATAACAAATGGACATAAAAATTCAAAATGATATCATCAGAAGATATGGCACCCAAGTGATCAGAAGAATGAAGGGTAAGTTTAATGGTCTGATTAGATCTTTCAACTATAAGGCTCTAGCTGTTCAAGCAATAGAGCAGATGGTATATAAAACCAGACTCTTGAGTTCAAGTCTCAATGAGAGCTTATTCATTATTTCTGATCTGCATTGTTTACTCATTGCTGTGATCAAGCAGATGAAAGATATACTAGTAAAAAATTGACAATAGACTAGATTTTTTTTTAAAGTACATAAAAAGTATAAAGATTTTTCTGCTGTGATATAATACATTGTTAATAAGACAGGAAAATTAAATTGGATGTTTATTTGGATATCAGTCTGTGAATAATGTTGTATAATTGTGTAAAACCTTGAATTATTGATGTTGAATAGTTTAATCCTGTAGTAGAAGAAATTATCAATGTTTTCTTTGTGATGTTTACAGTGATTTATCAATTGTACTCATTTTAGCATAAAGTTTAATGTAATGTATAATCGTATTTTGGCCGTTGTACACTCTGGCCTTCTTTCAGTGCCAATCATATTCAGTTATGTTCTCTGTTTTTTAAACCAAACCCTTTATTCAATCGCATTCTGCTATCCATGTTAGGAGAAATCTCATTAGTTAATTTTTCTGTTATTCCATCCTTATGATGCTGGATTCCACTGCCTGACCCAGGGATTGAACTCACAACCACCAGGAAAACTGTAATGCTGCTACTTACCTTAACCCCCACGAGGAAAGGATGTGACACAAGGTTGGTTTATAACGTGGAGATACCACACACCCAAGCATGTGTGGTAGGAACTTGTTGAAAATTCTTTGATTTTGCAACCATTGTCACAAAAATATGAGCTTGGTCTGAGGACTCAAGGCAAACCCTAAGCCCTCTGGTCTTAATTTCACAGTATAGTACCATGCCTGATGGGGCAAAACCCCATTAGCAGTAGCACTGCACCTGCTCTGTCTAGTCTTAAATGGTCTGCACCCCAGAGCACTGTGCAAAGCTGTAATGCTTAACCAACACTTATATCCACTATGCGATTGATCCCAGTGTGGTGGTATAATTTTAGTGCCTTAATCTTAATGTCTGTTCTTTCCCATATAGTGTTCAATTTGATGCTATCTTTAAAAAAAATATCGCAAGGACGAAAACTCAGCTGAAAAATGCCAACAGATGCAGATTCTTCCCTAAAATATATTACAGTTCTATCCCATCAAGAAATGCATTTGATTCTTCAATAGTGAACATATCAGTGAGTGAATTCAAAGTCTTTTATTGGATTTTACATGCTGACAAACATCGTTTATTGGTCACGAATATATATATATATATATATATATATATATATATATATATATATATATATAACTTATAAGCCATCAAAGTTTGATTATACTATGCTTTAACAAAAACCATGATGGAATTTAAACAATTGGAAGAGGCTTTCATTCCTGGAGTTCTTCAGACTATTATTCTTATTCATTTTGTTGCTGTTACTGCAATATTTCAACCAACCCATTTCTCAGTCTTCCTCATGTGTACTATCTGTATAAAAGGAAGGAGGCATCTATCTTACACACCACATAAAAGACATTGACTGATCTACTACCAAAACTGTTTAAAAGTAAAAACCAGTGCAAAATTTACCGGAAAATTTTAATCAGAAGAGAAGACCTGAATCCTAACAGAAGCATTAATCAGATGATTGGAGACAAAGAAAAAAGTTTTGTCTATAATTTTGAAGGGGAGAGTCATTAAGATTCAAAATTTTGTTTGGACAATTGAATCTCTTCTTTGCATCCCTGGTGTTGTCAACATAATGTTTCGACCAATCAATTCTTCAGTCCTTGTCAGGTGCATAATCCAAGAAAAGAAGCAAATTGTTTTCTCTGGGACAATTATGGTAACAGAAAAAAGTATACACTATTCCTTCTGAGATGAGGTCAAGTAATTGACAGGAAGCTTTGTTTGGGAGTAAGAAAGTTGAAGGTGATATATTGGCTGGCCAGACAGGTGCAGAAGTCTGGCTTGTACAAATTTTAACATCATGTAGTTTTCTTTGCCTAGCAAAGCAGAGTGGAGTTCCTAGCCCCACACCCAAGATGGACTGCCTTGCAGGACTTGAGGGCTCTACCCTCTCTGTGGATTCATGCATTTCCCTGGGGCATTAGTGTAAAATTTACCTAAGCAGCCTCAGCAAAAACCCAAACTCATTTCACCTGTTTGGATTATCCGTGCCAATAATTACTATGTCACCCAGCACCTCCTGTTGGTATATCAATGACCTTTTTTTTTTCTGTTGCCATAACTGCATGGAAAAGAGTTTTGCTTTTTATATTGGATTATATACCTGAGGAGGTCTGAAGAATTGATTGGCGGTAAAGGTTATGCAGATAACATCAAGGATGTGCAGAAAAGATTCAATTGTCCAAACAAAATTTGGAAAGAAAATATTTGATGAATAAAAAAAAGGAGTCATCAATACTTTGTTTGCTTTTATTCATTTTGCAGCTCTGAATAAAGTTGCTCCTTAAAAAAACAATTCCCATAGATTCTTCATCTGACCATTCTATCTATCTTTTTTGTTGTCTTTTCTTTCGCTTTGAGTGTTTTTGTTTTTATTTTGATTTTCTCCAAAGATTTTGGCTATCTTGTTTTCAATTTCTCATAACTATTACTAATAACTAATGACCTGAACATCTTATGCTTTCTTTTTGCCTTTTTTACTTTTTTCTGCTTTCTTTTTTGCTTTCTTTTTGCTTTTTTTTGCTTTCTTTTTTGCTTTCTTTTTTTTGCTTTTTTTTTGCTTTCTTTTTTGCTTTCTTTTTATTCATTCTTTATTATACATTCTTTATTATGCTTTCTTTTTTTGCTTTTTTTCATGTTTTTCACTTCTTTTTCCCTTTATGAAAGTGATAAAAAATTGCTGAATTTTTATAAGTATTTTTTCTTTCAAATTTTTACTTCTTTATTGACTTTGATGTGGTTGAAATATTTTTTTCTACTTTTCTCTATTTTCTTCTGCTCCTTTTCTGCCTTCTTTCTTTTCCCTTCTCTACTGACTTATTTCCATCTCTCTTTCTTTTCCTTTTTTACTCTCTGTCTCTTTCTTCTCAACCCTCTTTTTTTTCTTCTCAACTGTCTTCCTTCCTTCTATGCTCTTTTTCTTTTCCTTCTCAGTTCTCTTTCTTCTCTGTCTTTCTCTTTTCTGTTCTATATCTTTTCCCTCTTTCTAATTCCTATTTCCTTTCTTTATCCTCCTCCCACTCATCTTTTCTTCTTCCCTTTGTTCTTTCCTTTTTCCTTCCTCCCTTCTCCTACTTCTTTTCTACTTATCTCTCCCTCATCTGTCTTGTTCTTTTTTCCTTTTTTTTCTTTTTTCTCCTCTTTTCTCCCAGTTCCCTTTCTCTCTTATCTCCTCCTATCCTTCCTAACTTTCTCCTTACTTCTCCTTCCTCTCACTATCATTCACCTTCTCCTCCTTTGTCCCCCCTCCCCCATCTGTTTCTTATTTCTTTATGGATGTTATAACAATCTCTGTGAATATATTCATCCATTTCCTTTATATTCCAGATGATTTGATCTTTTTTATTATTATTTCATGGTAATTTGGCAAGGATGAAAAAGAACCGTTATTCTCATTGTTTGCATTTAGAAGTTCACCAGATTTCAATCTGTATAATTTTCTTAACCATTATATTGTGGATATTCCATTCATGAATCAAAGAGGCTTAACAAGCCTGGATCTCATATTTTTGCACTTTTAAATGAGAGTATCTGTAGGTTGAGATGAACTTGAGGGGGAGGAATATAGTACAGGTTTCCCTGCTATCTAAAAGTAGAGCATCCTTATGGAACCTTTTGTAAGCTAAAATTGCTTAAAGTAAAAAAGCAATTACCATTAATTTATATGGGATGAATTTTTGAGTATTCTCCCACCCCACAATAATCTTCTATATCGGCCAGTTTTATGCTTGGTGTAACACACTCATGAACTCTCTTAGGCTTTCCTATTACCTTAGGACATCTCTTGCTAACTGATGCACAAAATAAATCGAGATATAGCACTGATACTTGCTGACACAGTTTTAAGCCATGGCAGCTTGAGGTCTTTCATTGAATCAAATTGGCATAAAGCAAACTTTTGTAACACAGAAGATACCTGTTATTGTTTTAAATTTTCACAGTTTAGTTTATGTAAGGTAAATCACTTACCTGTGCGACATTTTGGAATTGGAAACATTGTGAATGCAAAGCTGATAAATGAACTAATTGACTGAATAAATTCTTAAAATATCTTTCTATTCATGTGTATTAAACTCATGTTTGGCCAATTGTACTCTTACAGAAACTTTATTATATTTTTATGTTGATCCCTTTTAATTTTATGTATGCCTATCTTTGTGTTTGTCAGTCTGATATCTGAAAATAGTGTTTGTTCATTTTTTCAATAAACTGAAGAAATTCTTCATAATCTCGATCTGCATTAAAATGCTGTGTACAGAAGAGTCTTTGAAAGTTTAGCTTGAAACTTACCATTACAAAATTGTTTGCATCTGATGGAAAACATCAGAGATAATGAGATGAGTCATTGCCATTATTCAACAAATTATCAAGGCTGGTATCATCAACCTTGTTATTATCACAGCATTTCAGCTGAGGTGTTACTTTGTTCATTTTGTTTTCTTTTTTGTTTTGTTGTTGGGAGGGGGGGTCTGGTGTTTAGTGCAATAAAGAGAAGTTATAAAATGTGCCAGTTGTAATAAAACAAGTTCAAGTGTATCAGGCTGGTGACTGTTATCTTAGTGGAAGGACTGTTGAAATACAACTCAAACATCTTTAGTTTGTGGTTGACTAGTTCTTGTTTTATACACAATTTTTGTTGTAGAGAGAATGAGAGGTTGAATGAAGGATGAAGTTTCTTTTGGTCAAATTGTCTGATCACCTCTAACCTCATGGACAGGCAGCAGGATCTGAGTGAAATTTGATGCTCTCATTTTTGCTGATGTTGATGCCCACCAGGCACTCCCTCTCCTTGTTGCTCTTTTAACTGACCCATTTACGTGGCTACTTATCAATAAACATTTGAAATAAATGAGTACTTTATTGAATTGAAAACTTTTATGAATTTTTTTTAATTAACAAAGCAAGATAAGTGATAAATTTATCAATTGCTGTGTATATTTGCACAAAATGTCACGTTAACATCATTTGAGAACATAATGATGAAAGTATGATAAAATGAAAAGAAAAAAATGTGTGGTGATTGGTCTGAATAAACTATATGTTTGCAGGAATGTGGAGTGGGTAAGATGGAAGTATACTTTTCCCAAGGGCCTTAGTGCAGGGTGAACACAAACTGTCTCAAACTTATATACCATTATAAAAAATTTTAGATTTAGAAAATAGAAGAAAATTTTCTCCTAAGCTGATCAAACACTGTTTAAAATCTAAGTTTGGTCGAACCTTGTCAAAATTGACCATGAGAGAAGTAGCTTTTTTTGCTGCTACTGCTTGGGCAGGTAAGATAGTTATGGGAGAGTGGTTTGCCCAAGTACTGCTAACCAGTCTTTTCGGAATCAGCCATCATGCTAGTGACAAGACCTTTCAGATATCTGTCAAAGAAACAGTATGCAGCTAGAAGTGTTCGTGCTTCTTTTAAGATTATTAGTATAATGTGTGTTTGGATAACCTCAGCTGTAATTTGAACTCAATTTACTGATTCTATTTTCTCTTCTGTTATATCATCCTGCACTCAGGTGTAACACAGTATTTCAGAAAGCTAGATTAATGCACTTTGCACCTTCCATTGTAAAGGAAAAATCAAATTCTCTATATAAAAGAGCAGTGTTGAAGTCTGTGTATTGAACACTAGCATATGGTATATTGGGTATGCTAAATACTATAGATGCACAAAAATGTAAAAATATTTTAGTGTCTGTAAAAAGTGATGGACAATAAAATAGAGGCATTTTTGGCACAATGTTGGGAATGTGGTCTCAACAGTAGAAATCAGATTATCAATGGAAAACAGACTTTGGACTAGACACTATTATCAGCGGATATGAACAAGGGTATGAAACTTTACAATTGGAACAACTCTCTCTACATTGTACCAAAAAGGCTTTTACTGTCTGTTGCTTTTTATAGATACTAAAATATTTTTGTGTTGTTTGTGCCTCCATAGCACGCAGCACACCCTAGATACCAAGCACCATGCACCACTGGTAATGAATTTATACAGAATTCTGTTGGAGAAAAATGCTTTTCAAAGATGATAGCATCATCATCATCATTCCTGCACTTACAAGTACAGTTTTAGACATAGATTGGTATCTAAGATAAGGTTGAGAAAATAAAGGTGAGAAAGCTTCCTGTGTTTATGATATTGTGATGTATTTTTGTGTTTGCGTTATAGTGTGGTGTAATTGTGAGTATGTAACTGTGCACATGATGTAATAATGTGTGTGTTTTATTGTGAAAGTGTGATGTAATAATGTGTGTGTATTTATTGTGAAAGTGTGATGTAATAATGTGTGTGTACGTGCATGTATGTGCAAAAACAAAAGAAAAGATGGCAGCAATCTGATGTGAACAAGAGTCTCATGGCAAAAAATTAACGGAAGCTGAAGTGTAGAAGGATTTTGTTAAGAATATAATCAGATTAGGGAAATCAGTGAGGAATCATTTGTGTCATGGGAGAAAAGCATAAAGAAGACAGATCTTGTTAGTCACTTAATAGAAACCATTACATGACCAACATCTTTTTGCAGCATGTTGATTTGGGTATGATCAATTAAAAAAATTGGAAAAATGGATAAGTTACTTTGCTCACCTTTTGTTGGGCAGTGAGCATTAGAAAAGTCTGAATTTTCAAAGAACAAATATGAATGGTGCTGGACTCAAACTAAAGGACCAATTTAGCATAATCTTACTTTGTAAATTGAACCCCTGTCTAAAAACCTAGGGGTGGTTTAAAAAATAAAAACATTTTTTCGAGACATAATGAGTTTATTTTTTCAATTTTCAGCTATATAGCTTCATTGGCGGGGCTTGTACATATGACACATGCATAGATAGCCAGCCAGACCCACCTTAAAAACTGAATTAACCTATTTTGACAGTTTTGGTTGATCGTTTCTAATTTGGCACTCTGATTGAAGTATCTTTATTTTACTTTGTTCCTCACTTATTTTCACGAGATACACTATCATTACCTTAGCCTACTCTGGAAAGAATGTGGATCATGGGAAACTCTATGAAGTAAAACAAAGGTATCTATTGTGAAGATAGACAGTTTGATAGCAAGAAGGAGAGAGAATCAAAGATCAAGATTCCCTAAGAAGTCAATACTTCTAAAAAAGATGTGCAATAAAGAACTAAATTTTGAAAATAAAACTCTTTTATGTTTCTTTGCATGCAATCCAACAGAAAGACCTCTGCTCCACAAGACACTCTAAGCAGTGATGTAAATGGGTTTAGGGTACTAAATATATGATGAGGTTTGGTTTTGGGAACTAGGTATACTGTGATGTCCCTATTAGCAGATATTAATCACTCAAAAAACCTGGAAATTGAGAAATAGGTATACGCTATACTTTTTCACCCCTCCTCCACCATTCCAATTATTCCATTATTCTAAATAATAAAGAATAAAATCACAGAATATTTACTTCAAAGGGACGATTTTAGGACATCCAGTGGTTTCAAAAATGGCTGTTTATTTTCCAATTTTATATAAACTAAGCTTCAGACTTTTATTTCTGTTGTTATTCATTAGAATGCTCAGATTATTTAACATTGAGGGAGCTGCTTGGATCAGATTTACTTGATGGTCATAGAATAAAAAACAACTCAAGTTTTGCAAATAACAGGAAAGATAGACTAATCTGAAATTAATATTATTAATTGGTTATTACCTGTGGAAAAATTTACGAATGTATTAGAATTGCTATGAGATCATTCTTTTTAGAAAAGAAACTCTGTATATATATATATGTAATATATATATATATATATATATATATATATATATATATATATATATATATGAGGAAATAATCCTTTTGAGAAAAATATCTACCTGTGGTGTTCCAGCGGTTTTTCATTTTCTGCTACTTGCTTTAAGATTTAATACTTTATTATTTCAAAACTGTTGATAGTATTGATACATTTTTGTCTCATCGATTTCATTTGAGGTTTTATTAAAAAGTGACTGAACTTATTCAAGTGGAAGAATCCACTATTCCAAATGCTGGGTTGGAAACAAATTCATTACCTCCTAGGGCTACAGTCCATTAATGACTGAGATACCAACAGACACCGTCATTTCGTTTTAGAAAATGACATTTACATAAATTAAGATGATAGTGTTCTTAATGGATAAACTGTATCCCTTATAAATAAATTGAATCTTCTGTACTGATATTTGAATCCTCCCCTCCTAACAAAATACTCGGCAGACATTTGCTATAATCCTTTCATATATTTAGAAACTAAGTAAGGCAATATCCTCCTTCCGCCCCTCTTCCTTTTTCTTGCATATTTGAATCAACTTTTTAAAAAAAATAGGTCTGGTTAGTCACTCAATATAAACTGTCACATTATTGATATCTTTTGACAGTATGCTGTGTTGGGTGTGATCAATTAAAAAATTGGAAAAAGGGGTGATCAATGAATAAGATACTTTTCTCATCTTTGGTTGGTTGGTCAGTGATGGCTATAAGCCTGAATTTTCTAAGAAACTAACGTTAAGGAGGGGATTTGAAGAAAACATTTTTTCCCAATATAATAAGGATTAAATGGTTGAATTTTCTGCCCTGTAGTTCCACTGATGTGGCTTTTTCACATCATACGTACATACATATATAGCCAGGGAGCCAGACCAACTTAAAAACTGAAAAAAACCTATGTTGAGAGTTTTGGTAACAGTTTCTGAAAGTAAGGTCACATGATCAGAGTAGGTACAAAATGAAAATCTGTAGAGACTGCTATGAACACTGAACAGAGGAAATTTACAAGGGAAAATTTAACAGAGAGGAACTAAAAAATGGGAAATTCTAAATAATTGTTCAATCTCGATACCACCCAAGGATCAAAGAGAGTGAAACGAAATTGTTGTGATAATCATCATTGACACCTACATTGACGGGTGACACCATGATGACATCCCATTTTTAGAAATCTTCTAATTAGTATATTTGTTAATTTAGTAAATAAAAATTGACTTGGACTTGTTAATTCTGAAGTGATGTACAATTATTTGCTTTGTCCTCCACATATCTTAATTTTAAGGTTTGTGGATTCTTCAAAACTTTTACACGGATGCCATATAGGTACTTTGCCCCTCTAATGGGATATTCCATAAGTGAAATGATCAAAATTGTAGCCAACCAAAGCTCTAGTGATAAGAAAGGGACTCATCTAGAGATGGACGATGTTCAGTGAATAAATAATTTAGGTAATTTGTTGCATTTAACAAACATCATTCATTAAAGACAATGTCAGCCCAGTTGCTTCTCATTTATATTTTCTACCTTGCGTTGTTGGATAGATAATAAGAAGAAAGATCTTGGCACTATCCTAGTTTTGTGGTCCAGCCTTTTGTATTGTATTAGTTCTTCTCACGTCAATGAAACATTGCATTAACTTCCCATTTTCAAATTTAAATATTATTATAGATGTATTTTGAATGTTTTCTTCATGAATTTTTATTTGATTTGATTTGAATCTTTTTTCAATTGATAAAGATGAATCAAAAGTTATGTTATGATTGCATCCTATTTGCTGAATATTTTTCTTGAATTTTATACAACTATTATAAAAATAACTTACAAACAAAACAATGATTTGATTACAAAAATAAAAAACATGCAGTAATTTATTTCAATACAAAATCTAATAATGATAAATATGTCAAAAAAGAACAATGAAGAGTTGTAATAAGTAAAAATTTAGTGAAATCAAATTACTTGACTTTTTTTTCACATGAGTGGGGTAAACTTTAAAATTGAAAAATTTAAAACAGGAATGCAAAGTCAAATGGTTTCCAGAGAATAAATAAGCTTCATAACAAATTGGTTTTTGTCAATTGAAAAAGTATTCAAATTAAATTAAAATTCAAGAAGAAAACAATTGAAATACAATCAGGATATCATTCCAAATTGAAAACGGGAAGTTATACTGTATTTTGTTGGTATGGAAAGAACACATACTACACTTTGGTCTTGATCTAAAAGGCTGGGCCATGAAAAGTTCAAAATTTAGTATCTTGTAAGAGTTAAATATCTCATCTTTGCTACTTTTAACAAAATCCAATAATTAATAAGTATTCAATGATAAACAGGTGCTGTCTTTGTATTTGTGGGGGGTACACAGAAAATTTGTCAATATATGATTATAACTTTCAATAGCCTGTACTAACTGAAAAACCTTTCTGATTTTTTTACATATTTAGTGTTAATGAGACAATTTACATGGTGCAATGAAAAGCAAAAAAGATTATGGCTCTATGAGTGATGGTTTTTAAGTTTAGAGATGAATATATCCAAGTTTTTTTTTGAGTAATGTATTGAAAAAAAAAGAAAAACTCCAACTATTACTAAAAGTATGACTTCTTGTCTTATGACATTTAAAACCCCTGGGGAGAAATTTTACAAGATTGGAGCATGCATGGAAAAAAATCACCTCAGATTTTATGCAAAAAGGAAATGTGTATCTTTTGTGGTACGTATATCTGTAGTTCAAAAAGATCGCCAAAATTCTGGATATCCTGGAAGTTAAGGGGCACCTTGAGTTATCATCCCAGGTGTGACTGACCCTAGGAATGCCGCTGCAAATATGTGTTTTAGTATAAATGTATCTATTGTAAACAAAAAACTTATTCCTCAAACAGGATTAATTTTTCTGTTGATCTTCAAATTTTTTGTGTTTTAAATTTGAAAACAATAAGGCAACAGAATTGGGTAAAAAACAATTTTCATGACAAATCAGTGATGCCTATATTTGTTTTCTGTCTTACTACATAGAGTTCAGCATCCGTAGTGATAGTGATGTAGAAAACCCACTGGCACATAGTTGTATGCTTCACCATACATGAACTCACAGATTCAGTAGAGCTTTGCTTTACTATCTTCCTCTCTGTTTGCTGTAGTGTGACAGAAACCAACAAACAAAAAGTGACATTGGCTTTTTTACATTTGCTAATAACAAAAATGCTTTTCAACGACAGATATCAAATTTGATGTCATGATAACTATGAAAGTAAAAAGATTAAGATCAAAGGTAAATCAGGATTCATGTTATTGTGTAGGGTACAATAAATTCAGTCAAATTATTGAGCATATTGGGTCAAATTTGATGAATGCTCCAAAGGAACAATTGTTATATCTAAATAGTTTAAAATTAAAATAATGAGAAGTAAGACTATTTCCGGCCGTTTTGGAGGCTAATGTAATTCACTGAACATACTGTAGAACTAGAATAAAGATGATTTGGGGCATTCAGCTAAGTTTTTGCATATATGAAGGGCCAAAACATCAGTACTCTGTGGAAAAAATTCACAAATATACTTGAATTTCTGTCCCAGGCCCTCATGGGGGATAGGTATTCATAAATCTTAAACTCCAAGCCTGACTTCCATCAAGAAGGATACTAGGTGATTTTGAGGATCAAATTTTGAAAAAAAGTTACATATTATATGCTATAAAATATGGTAAATTGGTGAAAGTATATAGAAGTATGTATATTTTAAAATTTCGTCCCAGGTCTGTTAATCTGTTGTAACAATGTAATGTACTTGTAGATCCCAAACGATCTGAGTAAGTCAGTCAATACTTGTCATACAGTGATGTCCATCAAGCTAACCTAACAGTCCTGACATGAGTATAGGGAGTTTGATCCTCAATGGGCACCTCTCTACTCTGAAATCTTGCCAGAAAAATTGAACTTAGTAATTAACTATTAGGCACTTACCATAGTTTGCAATCCAATAAGCTCATCTCTCAGACCAATCCACTAGTGTAATGAGTATGATCTTCAATGGGTGTCTCTCTGTTGCAAGACTAAGCTAAATTTAGTAAATAACAATTAAGCACTTACTATAGTATGATCCTCACCAGGAAGAAAAAGCTTAATAAACAGTTTGTAAGGAAAACAATTCATATAAACTCTTGGAAAATACATATGTCGTTTTGACTAATGTAACAAAATGAGTAAGATGTATGAGTCTATCTCTGTGTGTATTTGTATGTATTGTATGAACTCAGAGTAAAAGCAAACATAAAAAGTGATTCAATGCCTGGATTTTTGCCAGAGATGGGAATTATGTTGCCAGATTCTTTTTTTCTGTAAATTTTCCCTCTGGATATGTAACTCATAAACTTTTCTGCCAATTTATTTGGCTTAATGTATGTTGGTGTGCACACACCCATGCTTACACAGAATATATTTCTGTGCAGTAGGCTCATAAGGAAAAACCATAGTGATACCTATTTCTCAGAATGGTATCATACAAGTGATGGCTGGTGGGTGTCTACTATAAATTGATGTGCCAGACTAAGCTAAATTTAAATGTCTATTGAGTGTACTTGATGCTGAGTTTTTTTGTTATTTTTCTCTCTTAATCTTCCACTTGTACTCGAGATATCATTGGTTGATGGAAGTAGTGGTTGTGTTATTTGTTTGTCCATTCTTTAAAATGTATTTGTGCATGCAACAGAATTGTGTATGAAGAAGGCACAAGTGTAAGATGCTGTTGTGAGCAACAATCTATCCCCTTAAGCAGTACCCTTGCATTGGTGAAGTGGCTTTCTCGGGATCACTGCAAAGCCCATGTAATTTAATGGTACTTCAGTTTAAACAGGGCATTTTCTTTAGTTGCGATCTGGGACTGATAGTATTTACTTCTGTGGCACTAAAAGCCAGCTCACTGGAGAATTGTCCAATCAGTGCATTAGTTTGACAATCTACACATCTGCACTGTTCAGTATACTCTCGTTTTTTTGGTTTGATAATCCTGCTCCAAATTTTGATTGGAGATTTTCAAAATTTAGAATTAAACCCCTCAATATAGAAGCCAGTAAAGAACTTTGGTGATGGATATTTGAATTTTAATCATTTTAGATTGCTTTAAAGAAAATCTTGCTATCAAAACCAATGCATTCATCTATTTGGTTTATTTTCATGAAAACATCATTTTAGATTATTTTTAGGTAATCTTTCGTTTTATGTCTTATAGTCACAAAGGTAACTCTGTCTTCATTGCTTTTCTTTCTAAAAATAAAAAGAGAAATCCAGATTCTTGCCATACACTTTGCAAATAAAAATGTTGAAGCAAATGACTGTAGCAGATGTATCTTTGGTCATTTCCACTTGATGTTAAGTGTTTGGAACATTTTTATCAAGAAACAAGGATAAGTTGTCTTATATTTTTGACTCTACTGACATATCACAAAAGATCGCTTTTTTCATTTTGACTTTAAAAAAACTTCAAAAGATCTAAATTAAAACTTGAAAAGATCTCAATCAAAGAGTATCAGGAAACAAAAAGATGAAACTTGAATGAAATATTAACTAGCTAGGATATCCAACATTGCCCTGGGAAAAAAATAACTGCAAATATAAGAACACATGTTCTTTAATATATTTCTTTTTGCACAACACAAATGAAAATATAATATTCACACTATTTATACGCAAGAAAGTACCTGTTATTGAAAAAATATTCTGATACACAAAACGAAACATATGATATCGTCAGTTAGTTTGAGTGGGCCTCTGAATACACAACATGAATGCTTGTCCCGTTGGGTGCCTGTATAAAAAGGTTGTTTTTTGTTTTTTTGTGTCTGATAACATTTTTAGGGTTAGACAATGTTTTATAAACAAAACAAAAAATTAAATTTTCGGCCCTTTGAGTTCTTTTCTTTGACTGAAAGAGCCACATAAATCTAAAATTGACCTCTGGTGACCTCCAATAATCTTGTAGGTCAGCACCACTTATCCTATCATCTTCTTCTGTCCAAGTTAACACCACTTACTTATCCTACCACCCATGACCTCTGTTGACCTCTGAGGTTGAATTTTACCTTATCTGCCCTACAATTTGTGAGGTCAAAACAATTTTGTACATCAGAATAAACTCAATACTTCACTTCATTTTGCTAGATATTGCTACACTTGGCTAGAAATGACATGCTGTGCTCTGTGATCATATCTGGAGACCTCAGTTGACCTCTGAGGTCAATTTCCCATAGCTTATGTCACAACTGTATGTCTTGTGTGTTTTTATGTTAGAAATTAGATTAATGGACTTTCTCGTTTAAGTGTGACAGTAGCATGGACAAGAATGCAAGAGCAGAAACCTCCAATATTACTATAGATTATAATCAAAATCAATGCTTTCACCATTTGCCATTTTTGAAACAGTCTAAATGGCCAACTCTCTGACTTTTATTCCCAGGAATCGGGAAGCTGGACTGAGGAGCAAAGTCATGGCACTGAAGAGAATCCAGAAAATGGTGCAGAGAATTCAGAAGTATCAAAGAACTTGGAGGAAGAGCTTCAAAAACGGTCACTGCAAAATGATCTTGTCAAGGCCATCGTCCAGAAATTCCCTCTGGAAAACATTCAGAAATTACTTCAACTCGGAGCTGACATCAACTGTCCCCTGGAATATGGAATGCGTCCGATTCATTTTGCTGCTTCTGCCAACAATATTCAAGTCATTGATTTTTGTCTAAGATTAGGCTGTGATATAAATTCTAAAGACTGCTGTGGACTGACCCCAGTCCACTTAAGTGCCCAAAAAGGACATGTTGATTGCTTGTATTATTTGATAAGCCGGGGAGCTAATGTCAGGGTAGATGATAGGGGATATAAAGCAATCAAGAAAGTCAGAAATAATGTGGTTGGAATTCTGACTGAGGGAGATAAAAGTAAGAATGTTGGAACTAATAAGAATAATGTACAAGTTGCTGGTATTGATTATGAAAACTTAGTTGAAATTGATGAGGAAAGTGATGATGAAGATATTGAAACTTCAGGAAAAGCCCCAAAGGGTTTCACGACTGACATGACAGTTGAACCCCTTAATTTTGCTCTGGAAAACAACCATGAAGAAGCTGTTAAACTGCTTTTGGAAAATGGTGCCAATCCAAACCGATGGTATCCTGTTGGGTATGAAATAAACCTGGTGCCGTTGAAAAATGTTGGATGTCTGGAACTCATGCTGGATTTTGGTGCCAGCCCAAATTCAGTAGACAGGTGTGGGTACACTCCTCTGATGATGGCTGCAAAGAAAAACCAAATGCTGGCAACACAACTCTTGCTACGCCGGGGGGCAAATGTCAACCAGCAACGACCTGACAGGTTCGAAAAGAAAACAGCACTCCACATTGCCCTCGAGTCAGGGAACCGTGACATTGCAAAAGTCCTCTTAATAAGAGGCGCTCTCACTTTGAAACTACCTGATTACAAGTTCAATGCTCTTCATACTGCCGTCCTGACCGATCGAATCGATCTGGTTGATCTGATTCTCTTTTTTTCGACCGAAGTCGATGAAGTGACTGATGATAACTGTACAGCTCTGATGTTGGCATGCGCCAACACAGAGCTGCAAAACCAAATGCAAATTATGCATAAGCTTTTACAGAATGGTGCCAACCCAAATTACCATTCTGGAGTTATGAACTACACTGCCCCTTGTTTCTCTCCCCTGATTGAATACCTATCCAACCATCAAGTTGTGGACTATAACATTGTGCTTAAGCTTATTCAGTACGGTGCAGATGTTCACTTTTCTGGTTCTTCAAGAGTTGTCAGCAAAAAAGACCCTTTTGGAATTCTTCCTTATGTACCAATTATAAGACAGAATAAAAATGCCTGGTACCTTGTCATAGATGCCTGTAATCTGTTTGATATCAATGCAATTTCACAATGTAATTATTTCTCTGGAGAAGAGAAAATGTTTTTCCTAACACTTGGCACCAATCCTTTTTCACTTAGGCATCTTGTACGTCATACAATTCGGAAATTACTGAAGCCGCCTTTAACAAAAAGGATCTTCTGCCTGCCTTTGCCTACGTTCTTGTTGAAGTATCTCCTTTTTTTAGTTGGATGATTAACATCAATCTTTCAAGATGATATTTCTATGACTCGAACATTTGTTGTCTAAATGTTAGCAATAAAATTACAAATTACATTTTACACAACAGAAATCACTAACAGCTGGAAAGTTTCATTATTAATTGATGACTAGTCTTTTCTTGACTTTGTGTTTGCTTGTTATCACAACATTCTTGGTTGAATACCCTCCAACCGTTCAAGTAAGTAGACATTAAACATGAGCACCAATAAAAATTGAAACTCCAGGATGACCTACACATGCTTGTGTTACAGAAATTGGATGGGAAATTAATAAATAAAGCCAATTTAAAAAAAAAACACATATTTAATTAAGTGGGGATAGCTTTCTTTTATTTCTTGAATTGACCAACATAAAACAAAAGAAAATTGTGATAAAAGCAGCGATAAAATGAAGAAAAAACTAACCAAAGATTTACTATGAAAATGATTCAGATTACTCAAATAATCTGAGAAAGTCCTTTTGATGCATTCATTTTATTGTATCTCCTCAACGAAAAGATGGATGGTTTGCAAAGGCAATTGGAGGACTACCGCTCACTGCAACTCAGCCAAGCCTATATCTATATCAATCATCAGTAGACAGCCTCCTAGTTGTAATACCAGCATGCTGGATGCAGTCTAATATTTGCATCATTTTAAAAAAAATCATATCTCATATACTGGCATATACGGTAAGAACTATAACAACCAAGATGGGGACATTAGTCCAAATAGATCAATCCATTATAATACTGGTTCAGTAGAAAATAAAATGAGCAGAATCACAAGGACAAATTAACCATCGTGCATACCGGACTGTAAGATGTATGGTTTATAAGAGTATTTGGTGGACGCTCAGTGCAACTCAACCAAGCCGCATATTTGACAATATGGAGCTTCCGTTGATGGCCCTGTACTCATGATACCAACACATTGGATACTGTAATATTTGCTTAGATTTAATTGTCCTGCTGAAACGCTTCCAAGGTGTACATTTTTTATTTTTATCTGGAACAATAAAATTTGAAAAGTTCTAAAATCTGAATATTTGTCTATCATATTTCCATGACAACAGGGATGATTTCTCTATTATTTTTTGATACTGAAGAAGCCTGGATTGCCTTGGGTCGTTTGTATGAATTTTAGCTTTTTGGTTGACTATTTAACATTAAAGGTCATGATCTGCAATATTTGTAGTGTGTGTGTACTTGTGACTGCATGGTATAATTATCTTGGTGTATATCTGTGTGTGGGGTCCTAGTGTGTTTATCTATCAGGGTAGTGCAACTATGTGTATATATCTGTATGGGGTGCGACTGTGTATGTATCTGTGATTGTATGACTGTGTGATTATGGTTGGTTGTGACTATGGTGTAATAGTGCATAACTGACTACATTGTGATTATGTATGTGCATCTATGACATTGTGATATGATTGCGTATGTGTGTGTGTGTGTGTGTGTGCATGATACTGCACAAGCAAGACATAAACTTGCAGAAGAATTAGAGGTGAATGAGTCGAGTCATTCAAATGACATACCAGAATAAAAAATCCTTCTCTTGGCAAGGAAGTTGACAGATGATTTTGATTCATGACCATACCCATTCCCCCTGTTACAAATGCTTCGCAACAAATGATTATGAAGCTGGAATGAGAAGTTCTTCCACATGTGGCATATTCTACCGACTTGTCATCTTCACACTATCACTTTTTTGGTTCCATGAAACACTCCTTGTTTAGAGGTGTGCAGTGGTATAACAGTTACTTGCACAGAAAATGGAATCGGCCGACCGAATCTTAGACTATTTACATTCACTCCACCCTGATGCCTAAGGAGAAGGCATTGTACTTACTTCTCACCCAGTTATAGAGCAAGGTAGTCTTAGCCCTTTAGCCCTGTTAAGCTGTCCATCTAATAGAAGGTTACTCTGACATAAAAGTTAAAAACCTAGAGTTCAGCAGTTGCCATAGCTGGTTCCAAGTCTGGGTAAGGGAAGAGGGTTAGGTGTGGGGCTAACAACTCCGCTCTGAAACTGTTGCAGATTAGTTGCAGCCCTATGCTCCACGAGGTGTCTACAGGAATAAACAGTACTCCTTGTTCGGCAGCAGTTCCAACAAGTTTGATATATTGAACAATTCCTCAAAGTATTTACTGACTCAAAACTGAAATCATTCTTTTATGATGGAAAACACGGTTCATCGGGAAGATGGCATAAGGTCATAGAAAGCCAGAAAATAATACTTTGATGATTGAATGATGATGCTATAAATTTATATGAAAGAAATATTTTGTCAAACAAATTCTGGTAACTTTTGCATCGACTCAATATTATCATTCAAAAAAATTATTATCGTAAAAAAATAAAATTTGCATTATAAGAGATAAACATTAATATGGCCAACCCTCTTTCTTCAACCAGACTTAGAACCAGCTATGGCGACTGCTAAACTGTAGGTTTTTTTCTGTTAGAGTAACCTCCTCTAATATAAACTGCCTTAGAGAGCTAAAGGGGTCCATTATTTACTCATAGCTGGGGTAGGTATGGATCCATGACTTTCTTAAGGGTATTAGTGCGAAGTGAAAATGAATAGCCTAGGCTGAAACTAGAACTTGGTCCTCTAATTCTGTTTCCAATACTGGTGACCAATACACCACTCAGTACCTCCTAGTTTATATAAGTTATATAATGGTAACTAAAACTAACTGCAGTCACTCCCAACTAGGACTGCTAAGATTTCTTTTGAAAGAGAACCAAACCTTGCATGAAAACGTACCAAAGTACAAAAGCCTGCAAAAATTTTAATTTCAATATAAAAACCTATAGAACATCTTGAACAAAAATCCATTATGCTTACCTTAAATTCTTTTAAGGGAGGTCAATCATGTGATAGATATTGCTGAGAAAAAATAAACATTACATGATTACACCACATTTACATACGTCTAAGTCTACTCTTCTGTCTTCATTTGCATAATAAACTTATTAATGCTTTGAAAGTGAGCCTGGAACATAAAATTATAACTTAGAGGCTTTTGAATAGCAACTTATGACATTGCTGCCAAATTCATTTTTAAAAAGTACCCAAATATCAGGTGTGGTACCAAATAGAAGATGAATAGTACCAAATTTCTTGGAACAATACTAACTTTTGCTGCCCTGCTTTCAATCTGTCATTGTAAAATTAAAACTCTTATTTACACTAGAGATCAGATGTTACTTTGCATATTATTTCATATATAGAGGCAGTCTGATTAAAGTTTCCCCAGCACTTTATCTTCAAGAATATGACTGGAATGAAATAAAATTTGCGACAGAAATATATTCATTGTTTTGTAGTTCTTAGAACAGTGTGGCTTGACTACAAAGGTCAAAGTATGTTCAAAAGAAGATGTCAATGTTACACGTGGTCAGATGACAGCAGAGCATGTAATCAGGTCACATGTTTCAGGTTTACATCAGGATTATATGGTTTTAGTCATGAAAGAATATATAAGCGCAATGAGGGTTGAAGAGACAAAGGGTCAGGATTCATAGAGTGTACATTCCACTTGGTTCCTGCTGCCCTGTCTTTCTGTGTGTGATGGGATTATGTGCATGTATATACACACATACACACATACACACGCACACATATACAGAGTCATAGAATCACAGATACATGCGCAATTGCACCATACACAAATGCACTCATATACAATTGTACTGCACAGTTACATATACATGCACAATCACCACGCAGATACACATAAATAAGTATACTATATGATCACACAGGCATACAATCACAGATACACACAAAATCGCACCATACTCAAATACACACACACACATATAATTGCACCACACAATTACAGATGCATATACTATCACACCACACACAGATGCACACACAGTTATAGCCACAAGTACACACACTACACTCTTCACACCAAACACACAACACATTTAGATATTAATCAGATACGCCTTCAGTTTAGCTACTCTGCTTCTCTCTCCCTCTCACTGCCCTCTTCGCAATCTTTGTCTTGCGATTCAGAACCTCTTCTCTCTGAATTGTTGTAGCCAAACTGCATACTGATTTTACTGATTCTCAAACTTTATTGTAGGATGGCACACTAAGAAATACTTTTGATTCACGCAGCACATCAACTGTGAAAATGATGAAAACTGGAATAAAGTATTCTAGCAGTCAATTAATAAAACTTTTATTTTCTCATTGGGATTTTTTAAAAACTTTAGTCTTGGAATTATTCATAAAGAAAGATTTTCAAATGTTTCTGCGAGCCCTAATTGTCTTTACATGACTCGCCATTGGGCACTGACCCCTACTTTGAAGGGCACCAAAGTTCAGCTTACCCAGAGTGCCAGGAACGCTAGGGCCAGTCTTGAATAGTGCTACTATGTGCTAAAAAATTTCTTAGCCTCCTACTGCATGATTTGTTTTATCTAAACTTTTCTTCATGTGTAATAAATACCCAATACTTGAATATACTGAACACTTTTTCTGCGCTGAAATTGAGATTTTTTGTATACCTATTCATAATTTGGATTTTGAGTTTTTAGCCACGATAACATTGTCCTATGTTTATTACCTTTATCAAAGTTTATTTACTTAACTTTATCTAACTACAATTAGAGGAATCTATTTCTATCTAAGCGTAAACACAATGATTACTCAACAACTGACCATTGTAAGAAGTTGACATTTGCCAGATGTACCAGTCAGTATACTGTCAAGTTTGAAGCTTTTTTGATCTGCACCTCTAAAGAAATCTAAAGATATGAATAAAAGAATGTAGATTATAGTTTTCCATAGCATCTATAAATTATCTTACATGACTTCCGCTCCATAGAATCATCTGAATTTCAATATAAAATATAGAAATGCTAACACTGAAAAGAAGTAGCCAAAATACTTAAAAGCTATGATTTCATTCGATGAATAGAAAATTATTTTATATGACAATTATTGTAGGCTGCTACCCTCTCCATGAAGTCTGGCCCCTTCCTAATATACACCTTTGAAACAGGCACTGCCCTAATAATTCTAATGTTGAGTTTTTGGCCACCATAATTTGGCCACCATAATATTATCAAGTGTTTATCAACTTTAATAAAGTTTATTTGCTCAGCTTTATTCTAATGATACAGATCTGTTATCAGTTGTTATGTAGGATAATCTCCCTTTATTTTACAATCTCCAAAAAACATACCTATCCAGAGAAATCCAATTCCTTAGCAATCTCTTCCATGAGAATGGATGTAAAAAAAAAAGACTTCTCTAGAAAAAATCACAAAAGAGTACTTTGCAAGAATGAATCCACAACCATAAGAAAACCCTGATAATAAGGACATCCCAATTGTAAAACTCCCATGGATCCCTATCATTGGCCCAAAACTACAAAATGAATTGAACAAATTAAAAATATAACTCATGTTCATGTCACCTCCAAATTTTGAAAAAAATCCTATGCAATAACAAATCAAAACTGAAACTGCACAGTCATTCTGGAGTTACCAATCATCCTATTCTTGTAAAGCTATTTACATAAGTGAAACATAGAAAAGAAAATATCAACAAAGGGTATTGAACATCAGAACATGAAGGTAAATGGGTCAAGCTCATGAGAGGCTGAACATGATAAAGAGTTTCATGGCCAATTTGAGTGGTTGCATCCCATGACTCTTATTATATGATAAAATTATACCAAAAGGAAGATTAGACAAACACTTAAAATACAATTAGCAAAATAAAACACTTGTGAATCGAGATGACGGGAAGTTGGTATCAATGCAATCATGGCTTCCACTTGGGGAAAGAATAACTTTTGTGTCGCAAGAATGACAAAACAATTTTCTATAATGAATCTTATAATGTTTCTAATTCACTTTCAAAATGGCATTGACTAGCAAGGCTGAAATATTGCCAATAAAAATTATATTAAGTAGTACATTCACCAAAAAGAAAAACAAATGTATATACTTATTATTACTGTGGTACTAAAGATGTCATTAAAACCGTTAAAAACAGAAAAAGTTATGAATAGTCCTTCACTTTCAGTTGAACAGCTTTCATTGGTTTTCAAAAAATGATTTGCTACTGTCTTCTAGGATATTCATTTACTAATTTCAGCTTAGCCCTGTACATGGCCACGGTTATTGGGCACCTAGTTTGGATTGAATTCACAACAGTAGCAAATCAGTCTGTGAGAGACGTTTGCTAACCATCACTCTAAAGGAGGCGCCCATATTTTTCATTTACTAATTTTAGCATAGTCAAGCACATAACCATAGTTGTAGAGCTCTCAGTAGAGATCAAACTCACTACACAAAAAAAATTAGTTTTTAGGACAAGTTTTCCAACTATCTAGCTATGATTGTGGTTTCCAAAGTGCATGGCATGTTCCTCCTGGAAATCACTGACCCCACTCTCCTTGCTTAAATATTTTGGCATATTTTTGACCATCATAAGTATTATTTAGGTGGGTTGGGGCCATTGTTTATGTTTTTTAGCCATTTGAACAGTAATTCAGCTCTTTTCTAGCAACACTGAACACTTCTACTTGCGAGAGGATGGCAAATATGGCCGAAAGATTCAAGGCCAATGAAAGAAATTTTTAAACACTTGTATAACCTGCTGAAATTTCTGGATTTCATGCCATCTCCCTTTGTGCTCAGTGCAATATAGTAAAGTATTTATTTTACTAATGAATCATTGCTAGGATTTTTTTTTAGCTATTTTTGAATGTATTTCTTATCAATGAAAAAGTTGGTGAGGCATAAGCAAATTCTTATTCTGAAAGTGCAGCTTAGAGAAAAAAGTTTGAGAACAACTGTGGTATTGTATGTATGCCCTCCAAAATAAAAGTAAAGAAAAATGTTATCTGATTAGAGGATTCTGAATTCTTTGTTTTTTTTATTTTCAGGAACCAGAGGAAGATTTAGAGGTGCAGGAGGAGAAAGAAGATGAAGCATTGGAGGAAATGTCAGAATCTGTGGAACATAAATATGAAAAATTAACTGCTCAGGAAGATGAATTCCACCAAAAGTCCATGCAGAACCTCCTTGCGAAAGCCATAAGTCAGCTATCATCCATTGATGACATTGAACTAATTCTAAAATTTGGTGCTGATCCAAACGGCTGTGTAGAACGGGGCATGCGACCGATTCATTATGCAGCTTATGTCAACAATTTTGAAGCACTTGATCTACTCCTCAAACATGGCTGTGACGTGAATCCCAAAGATTTCACGGGTTTCACTCCTGTCCACTTATGTGCCGACAAGGGTCACACGACTTTTTTACTCCATTTGATTAAACACGGGGCTGAAGTCAAGGTAGGAACGAATTTCGAAGAGCCCGAAGAGAAAAATGAGAATGAAGGGGTCCAGATGAATAATACAGACAATAACTCAAACGTGGCCGGGGCAGAAAACAATGTGGCTGAGGCAAGAGACAATGAGGGTGTGGCCGAGACAGGAGACAATGAGGATGTAGCCCAGGCAGGAGACAATGAGGGTGTGGCTGAGGAAAGAGACAATGAGCGTGTAGCCGAGGCAGGGGACAATGATGGTGTGCCTGCAGCAGAAGTCAATGAGGATGGGGCCATTGCAGGAAACATTGAGGGTGTCGCTGTGGCAGAAAATAATGATGGTGTAGTTAATGAAGGAGAGAGAGGAAACGTAGATTCTGATGACAACCCAGACAGGATTCCTGAAGAAATAATGAATGATCTATCAGTTGAACCCCTTTCTCTGGCTTTAGAAAATGACCATATTGAGATAGTCAAGATACTACTTGAAAATGGTGCTGACCCAAACAGACGGTATTTTGGAGGTCATGAAATCAACTTGATGCCTTTGAAACATGTCGAGTGCTTGGAGACTCTGCTTAATTACGGAGCAGACCCTAACATGGTCAATAGACGTGGATTGACTCCTTTAATGGTGGCTGCAAGGGATAACGAACCCAGAGCCCTCCGTCTCTTGCTCAGCAAAGGAGCAAATATCGACCAGCAACGTCATGCAAGGTTCGAACAGAAAACAGCACTGCATATTGCTCTTGAGTCAGGTCACCGGGGGATTGTGAGAACTCTCTGTTTGCAGAATGCCACTGTCTCAAGACTGCCGAACTACAAATACAATGCTCTTCACACAGCCATTCTAACTGACCGTGTCGATCTGGTGGAGCTGATTATGCTCTTTCCCATCGACATTGAGGAAGTTACAGAGGACAACTGCACTGCCCTTATGATGGCCTGTGCAGCCACAGAATTGATAAACCAGAAACAGATCATCCACAAGCTGCTGCAGTATGGCGCCAACCCAAACAGTCATTCGGATATTGTCAACTATTCTGCTCCTTATCTCTCGCCATTGGCCGAGTATCTCGACAATCAGCCTCTTCCTGATTATGACGTTATCATTAAGCTAATCCAGTATGGGGCTAAGGTGCATTTTTCGAGGCGTACAACCATTGCCAGGCAGAAGGACCCTTTTGGCATGCTTCCCTACTTACCAGTTATAATGCAAAACCCAGATATATGGAACCTCCTTATAGATGCCTGCAGCTATTTTGATGCCAATGCACTGTCTGTTTGTATGCATTTCAACAAGGAAGAGAAAGAAATGTATTCTTCACTTGGCCTGAAACCATTGTCACTCAAACACCTTGTGCGTCTTTCGATTCGCAAGGTATTACAACGTCCCGTAATTGAAAAGATTTTAAAATTACCCCTTCCTGTTTTTCTATTGAAATATCTTGTTTTTCTTACTACATAACAATCTGATTTCTGATCTACAAAACACTTGGAGAAATGAATAAAGATCTTTATTTTTGAAGAATTTAATAAAGGCTTTATTTTTGGACTGTTCTACTGATTCTTTGAGTTTTTAATTAATTCTCTTCCAGTTTCTGGTCCTGATCAGAAGTTCAATTAGAGATTTTGCGGGGAGGGGGGATTGGATCCTTTGGGGGCCTCCTCCAACATCTAGTGAGATTTTTTTTTTGTATAATGTTAATAGAAATGCAGTAGGTGAACTACTTCAGCCTTTAGGGCTCTCTCTCCATTGAGGGGACTGGGGAGATCTAAAATCAACCCTGGTCCTGATATTTCATTTTGAATGTCCTCGAAAGCAGATGCTGGACCTTCCATCTCCCTCTCAAATTTTCCACTATATGACTTTGAACACAAACGACAAAGAATCAAGGTTATTCCTTTGTTTGATGATAATAGTGAAAATGCTTGTTATCTAAAAATTTATAAATGAATAATCTGCATTATTTAGAGAAATAAATGAAAAGTAAAGTGCCTGTCTCTTGGGAGACAACTTCCAGTGGTGTATACGGCCAGTGACAAGATCCCAGTTTTCATCGCATGCATCAGCTTAGTGATTCTTGCAAGTTCTAAGTCAGGTCAAGACGAGGACTTCATCATTACAAGTTTTTACGGCCACCCCTCTGGCAGGATGGAAGTTTACCAAAGGGATACTTCTAATCACACAGCTTAGAATCTATTCAATCAGCTAATGAGTGCAAAAAGAACTTTTGCCAAACTCTTTGGGAATCAAAACCAGGCCTTCTGCATATAAAGCAGACGTACTAACCATTACTCTATCCAAGCAGTCAAATGAATAAATAACCCTCATTTATTACTTTATCAATAGTTGAATGACCGTAGCCATCTAAGAGAGCGATAGGTTCTATCCTTCTTAATTTGTTTGTTTGTTTGTTGGAGTGTTTCAGAACACCTAGCCATACTAAAATTTTCATCGGTATTCTATTAGACCCTTCTGAAATTGTTTTGGGAGTTTTTTTACTTTTTGGGGGCCTTATTTTGACGGGCTTATTAATAACATCTAGATTCTCCAGAATTCAGGTGTCTCTAGAGGTGTTTTCACTTTATTTTAGTTGTTTTCCAGTGGAAATTGCCAATGATGTCATAAATAGAATTGTCTCAGGCCATATTTATTCTTTGATGAACATCTTTTTTACATGACTTCAAATTTTGATGACAAGGTTGGAATGATAAACTCTTAATTATTATTAGTTTTTATTACTAGTTTTACTTGTATGAGATTGAGTAAAACTAGTTATAAAATAATAATATATGATGCCTATAACTAATACATTCCTTATTTGTTATTGTTTTTGACCACTGCCAGTAAAGTTGGACAGCTAGATTTTTTGGTCAAATTTTTTAGTTGCAGCTACATGTTTTTGTTTTCCATCTGTCTATCTGTCCACACAATATCTCCAAAAGTTTTCAATGAAATTTTGTTGAAGGGTGGGCAATGGGGCGAAGAAAAGTTGTTTGAACTTTGGGTCAGATCCAGGAATAACTTCTTGATTGAGAGATATACTCCCATTTTTTTTTCGTGCATTTATGTGTACACTCATGTTCACACAATATCTCTAAAAGTTTTCCGTGAAATTTTGTGGAACAATGGGCAATAGGAAGAAGTGATTTCATTTTAGGGGGGGATCCATGCACAGCTACCTCTCCCTCATGTCATAGATCTATGTCCATACCACATAATATTGCCAAAGGTATATGACTGTCCACATGATATCTCTCAAAAGTTCTCAATGAATTTCATTGAAATGAAAGAGAAAGATTGAGTGAGTATGTACATAGTTTGGTCCTTAATTTTTCTGAAAATGAAAATGACACATCCTTTCTTGTCTTATTGGTTCTGCAACATCTGTTCCCATATGAAACTGATATTGTCAGTCAGTTGTCTCAGTTTTGTTTTGGTGTCTTTGAACTTGCCAAACCAATGTATCGCTCTATATAACCTTGTATCACTGTCCGAAAAGCTGGGCTGAAGTAGGTGGATTAGTAAAGTCTAGGTTGACAGAGAGTGGAGGTAATGGGGAAAGGGGCATTGTGTTGATTCTTAATCTTTTTTCTTTCTCTCTAAGGTTGCCCACTAACGACTCTTTCTATGTCACATTTGTGACAAAATGAAACTACTAGGCTATAATGATGTATTTATTGTTGTTGTTGTTGTTGTTGTTGTTATCATTTTTTTATCACAATTCTATTTCTTTATTCTGAATTCTTTCTATTTAATTTGAAATTTGAAGAATAGGTCTGGATAGTCACCAAAGTCTTTTACTAACATGGTGTGTTGGGGATTGATCAGTAAAAAGATTGGAAAAAGGGATAATCAATGAATAAGTTACCTCTCTCACTTTTTGTTGGTCAGTGATCACTAAAAAAGTCAACTCTTTTGAAAAACAAGTGTAAATTGAGTGGGACACTCTAAGGAGCCAACATATCATAAATTTACATTGCAAATTGAACCCTCCATTTTTTCTAGACATAATGATGAGTAAATGTTAAAATTTTCAGTCCTCTAGCTCCATTGGTGTGGTCTGTACGTGTGGTGCATACATAGCTAGCTAGCCAGCTAGTTAGACCAACTTGAAAACTGAAGAAACCTGTGTTGACAGTTTTGGTTGACAGTTTATCAATGAAAAATATTGTGATAAACAACAAAAAAAGATACTTTGAACAACCCTAGCCACCAAAGGTGGTGATGAGTTCCATCCCTTTTCATGAGTGTGTGTGTGTTTGTGTGTTTCAGTGCTCCTGGCCATACTGCTTTGTCTAGAGACTTGAAAATTAGTACTCTACACTCCATCTAAAAATATTTTTTTCTAGACAAATGTGTTTTTGACCTTTTGGGGTTGTATTTTGATATGTTTATCAATTACATCTAGAAACTGATGAATCTAGATGTTTTTTCTATTCTGTTTTGGATGTTTTCCAGTGGAAAATGCCAGTGATATTATAGATAGGATTTATTCTGGCCATATCTAATCTTTAATGGAATCTTCAAATTTTGATGCTACAGCTGTTCAATTATTGACTGTGATGGCAAGTTTTTGTTTTTTGATGAAGTATTATAAACCATTAGTTTAATCACTTCAGATGAGTAATTGGTCTGAATAAAAGTTGTGATAAAAAGCAACAGACAAATTCAGATGAAAGTGAAAAGTAATCAAAATGAAAAATATCAAAAAAGAGGTCCATAAAAAAAACGTGCTATCATGAAGTTATTTTATAGGTAACAATCAATTTTTTTTTTTTTTGATAGGATAAACTATATTCAGAAATATCTATTTTTTGTGATTGTTTTAGTCAAGTTATGCAAACGAAAAAAAGATTATGATGATTTATGAATAGCAGTTAAAAAAAAAAAAAATTCAACCGAATTAAAATTTCTTCATTTCTCACTTATCTCCCATAGATGTTATAAAATTGTACATCAGAGTTCTCTCCCTTACTCTATCCAAGTACACTTGAAACCTCATGGAGGTGCGTATGTTATTTCTCGTAAAAGCTAGGATCTTTTTTACTTGATACATGTTGGATCTATTGTTCAATATATGTTTTAGTCGAACTCCAGTACAAAGTCTAGAGTTAACTTTGTTTTCAAACCGAAACAAGAACAATTCTCACCAACATCAGGGGTGCAAACAAATATACAAAATCCACATTCCCTTACTGTGATTTCAACTCACGAACAACTGATTGCCTAGAGGCTATCATACTGATTGAGCTAAACTGATAAGTCTTGGATATTAACGACGATATATCAAACAGATAAACACAAGCTTATTCTGTTCTAATAAATAAATACATATATATACCAAAAAATGTATTTTTTAAATTATTTTTTAATTTATTATATATACATTACAAAAGTTGCAGTAATCACCTTCAATCAGAATAGAGGCAGGTGTGGAGTTTGACCCTGCAGTAGCCTATTTTGTAATAAATTGTTTTTAAGGCAAAGGTACATGTGTAGTAAATTGTAAAAATCCATTTTTTTTAGCATTGATTAGAAAAAACTGCAAAGAAAACAATGCTTACCTTTCATGAGACAATGAACTACACCTCAAGGGAATATTCTGAGTTATCTTAGCAATCTTAATCAAACTATATTGGCAGATGTAAATTGGCGTGGTTTTGTACATATGAGTTTAATGTGGTTATCAACACCTTCAATGTCCAATGTTCTTACTGAGCTTCAAATGTCAAGGGAAGTAATAGGAATTATGATAAACTTGAAGATTACTTCCCTTGGGGATTTATTTCCTTGGAAGATACATGATTTAAACAAAAATTTTAAATGATTTGTTGAAACTATCAAATTTTTTAAATTCTTTTGAATGAACGAAATTTTGAATAATTTATTGGAACAAATCTAAATCAGTTATTCCTCTAAGACCCTAAGGGTTAGAGTTATGTTTAGATTAGGATTAGACGTTAGGATTAGGGTTGAGTTTGAATAAGAATTTGGCATAACGGTCAAGTTTAGGGGTTAGTTGTCTGGCTGGGAAATATGAGTATCCATAATTTGAAGTAATTCAATCTAGATTTATTTTCAAACTGAATTTTAAGATGACCTCTCTTACATAAAAATTACCTGCATTGACTGATGAAAATTACAGTGGGTATAAGATGCTAAAAGTACCATGCAATTAAGACATTTGATTGAAATTGTCACCTTTTATTGATTTAATAATCAAATCAATTTGCCACTTTATATCCAGTTCATTTAAATTTACTAAAATTTTTTCTTTAATCAAAACATTTCCCCCTTTTGTTTACAGAATTGGTATCCTCATCTTTATTGTTTTGATCACTGTGTTCCAGCCAATCTACTCTCCTGTCTTCCTCAATATTGTTTGAATTTCTGATTTGAGGTATTGTTATTATTCCATGAGTTATCTGGACAATTATCCCCATCGTTGTTGTTTTGGTAACCATATTTAGGCTAATGTATTCTCCAGCCTTCTTTATTGTCTAAAGTTCTGGAAGTAAGGATTGTTATTATTTCATAAATAACCATGACACATCTCTGAACTTTCACCAATATTGAGGAATACTGAAGAACTGGGTGAAATGTTCTGACCAAAACAATGATTATGGTGATGAAAGTTCAAATAATTCATGGGATAATAACAATGTCTTGGTTTACAACTTTTAAACAATACTGAGGAAGGTTCGAGAGTATACTAGCTGGAACATAGTGATCAAAACAATAAAGATGAAGATACAAAAAAGTTTATATAATTCATGAAGTTAATTCAGTTCAGTTTGTGCTCTGAGTTCTGTAATTCCCAATGTATAAATGGCAGTTTTTTCTGAAAATTTTGAGCCAAAAAATTCAGGTGCTTATTATCTACAGACACATAATTGCGAAATATGACGGTCATTCAGTTGCCACGATTGCCATGACTGTGATCAAAAATAGAGAGCACTGAAGGCAAACTCACCAGATGGTAGACATGGCAGAAATTTACTACGAAAATACTCTTTCAATCATATTTTTTCAGGCAATTGAAATAACAAAATTATAAAAACATAAGTTTGGCTAAAATTATCTTTTTTATTTTTTTTACCCAAGTGACAATATGCAGGCAGTTAATACAAAAAGAATGAGGGATGATTTTTTTCAAAATGCCCGCACATAACATTCAATAATCACACAATGTAACAAAGTTCCAACCATTCATTCAACTCACTCAGTGGTTTTGAAACTGGGTCAATGGACCCCTGGGGGTCAAGAAAATAATCCGCAGGGGTATACAGCCGTATTCATTCCTTTTAAACCTGAAATTGTGAATCTTGTGATAGAAAAATGATATCATCTATCTCATAGCTATCCAAAAACACATTATTGTACCCAGATTGGTACCATATATTAGAATTCAAATGAATATAATCGATATAGAATGAATATAATTTTTAAAAGTCAAAATTGTTTGTTATTGCAATTAATTGACCCCTGTCTAAAAACTCGTTGCTAAGTATAGGGATCCCCCGGAGTATTTCCTTTATAGAAGGTGTTCTTGAGTTTTCAGAGTTTCCTTTTCTGACTTGCGGCAAACAACTCAAAAAAGACAATCAGATAGAAAAAGGTGTGGAGGGTACTCAAATCCAGCCTTTTTCATTCAAAACTGAAATTTATTGGGGAGTGCAGATGATCTATGGTAGCAGATTGTATATGGAGAATTATGGTGTCTGGAGTAGTGATATCCAAGCATCTACATAGAGTTTACAATTCCAACATCCAGTAAGGGGAGATCACTAAACCTGAAGTTGAAATCTTATTCTCAACAGTAGTATTAATATAAATTATCTTTGAAAGAATTTTTAGAATTAGTTCAACTCTACCTATTATGAGAAACCATCAACCAAAACTATCACTAAAATTATCAACATAGGTTTCTTTTGATTATAAGTTGGTCTAGCTGTCTGTTTGCCTTGCTGGCTGGCTGGCTGGCTATCTATGTGTTGTATGTACAGGTTACATCAGTGGTGTATTAGGGCCGAAAATTCATTCCTATTATGTCTGGAGAAAAACATTTTTTTGTTTTTTTTCAAAATTCTGCCTCAAAATTGGCTTTTAGTACATATTATGTAATTCTTTGTTAAATTGTTTGCTTAATGTGTGTCCTACAGCGTTCAGGTCCTTTTTTTAGAAAATTCAGACTTTTTAATGATCACTGCCCAACAAAAGGATGGCGAGAGAAGTAACTTACTCATTGATCAACCCTTCTTTCAATTTTTTGATTGATCACCTCCAGTCACTCAGTAGAAGCAGTAACATGACCAACGTTTTTTGGCAGCATGCTGTGTGTGGGAATGATCAATCAGAAAATTGGAAAAAAGAGTGATCAATGAATAAATTACTTTTCTTGCCTTTTGTTGGATAGTGATCACTACATAGTCAAAGTTTAAAAAGAAACAAGTGTGAATGCTGCTCGATACAGACTAAGAGACCAATTTAGCATAAACTTACATTGTAAATTAACCCTCTCACTCACACACAACACACACACACATATGCACTGAAAGGGGGTAGATTTTCAAAAAACAAAAAAAGTGTGTTTCCAAGACATGAGAGGTAAATGTTCAAATTTTTGGCCCGTTATACATAAAACACACACAAACACATGCACACACATGCACACACACACACATATATATATATATATATATATATATATATATATATATATATGTATATGTCCTTGGTAGATGTAGTGGTCCGCTTTCTTTCTTCAGCTCTGCATTTTCGATTCTGATCATTGTGTCTTTATCTCCAACACATTTGTTGTACATGATCTTTGTTTGCTGGAGTTCATGTGAAGGCCAACTTTCTTGCTTTCTTCACTCAGTTCATCTAGCATTATTCAGAAGTCCTGGAGGTTCTCCTCAAAAAGGATGATATTGTCTGCTAATCTGAGGTTATACAGGTATTAGCCATCTATTCTGATTCCTTTGTTTTCTCAGTCTAGGTTTCTGATGATCATCTCGAGGCAGACTGTAAAGAGTTTAGGTGAGCTAGTATCATCTTGTCTTACTCCTTTTTAAAGCTGAAAGGGCTCTGAGTCTTTATGTAGCATCATTAAGGAGATGCTGTGATGGTATATATGTTGTAATATTCTGATTTATACGGGGTCTACACCTGCTAAAGATGTTGGAAATTTCTACTGAGTCAGAGGTTTCATTGAAGTCTATAAATTCTACCGCGAATGGCGTTCTATTTCCGCTGGTTTCTCTTTGAGTTGATTTATTGTATGGAGATGGTCTATGGCTGAGTATCTTCTTCTAAAGCCAGATTGTTGGTTGGTTTTCATCTAGCATTTTTGTGATTCAGTTGGTGATAACTTTGATGAAAAGTTTGTAGATGCAGTTAAGTAGACTTATTGGTCTGTAGTTGTTGAGATCTTTTGGGTTTCTTTGTTTTAGGTGTAAGTTGAATAAAATTAAAATGGCTAGCTTCCTCATGACAAATTTACCAGCTTTTTTGGGTAGGTCGATGGTGATGTTATCTGGTCCAGGTGCCTTTCCTTTTTCTTGTTTAATGATGGCTTGTTTCACTTCCCGTGGTGTAACTTCTAGGGAAGTCCTTGAACTGATTGCTTGTGTCTAGCACATCTTGTTTGTTGTTTTGTGTTTCTTACTTGGAGTAGTAGAGTCTTTGGTAGAATTATTGAACTCATTCTTATGATCCAGTCCTTGTCTGTTATCAGGTTTCAATTTTCTTAGAGTACACCAGTTATTTGTATCTTTCTTGTATTAAGAGTTTTGTTGATAGCTTTGAAGCCCCAACCTTTTTCAAGAATCATTTCGATGATCGTTGTTGTGTATCTCCTTTTGTGTTTTGTTTGTTTCTTTGGGTGGTTTTATTCATTTTGGTTGCTTCAATTTTCTCTCTTGTTGTTGCTGATGGCTTGAGATTCTTGCGTTTTTCTGTGAGGTTCTAAGTTTCATCTGAGATTTTACTGATGGTTTGTGCACTCTTTGGTTTAAACATAGTGGCGACTTTGATTAGAGATTCATTGATGTTGTTGCTGGTGTTTTTTTTTCTGGTCCAATGAGAAGTTTGTATTTCTTTTTCAGTTCAAGCTTGGAGGATTGAGTAAACTCTTTACTTACTTTTTAAACATCTTAATTAAATATGAAGTTGGTGACTTATTTAAAAAAAGTAAGGGTCGCATAAAACCATTGTACTGCACCATTATCCTTTATCGGTTATAAGGTTTCAATTTCCAAAGCCCCTCCCCCTGGTTGAGAAAGCCTGATGTGTGTGTGACCCTACAGTGGACGCCCATGTTGGCAATGTTCCAATCAATAGTTTGCCCATACTTCAACTGGTACAGTTACCTTCTAACTGGTCCGTACACTTCATCTGTTTTATCAACCTGTCGCATAAATTTGAATGAAAGATGAGTTGAAATCATGCAGTGGTGTGCACATAGTTTCTGGTGAAGATGGGTTTTCTTCACATGATATTTTGCACAAATGAAATCCGTCCACACACAATGGACTCTTTATTGTGTCTAAAAGAATGAGATTGTTTTCAAAAGAATCTTCAAGGCAATGGGAATTTTTTAAGGCCTTGAACTCAAAGAAGCAAAATCAGCTGACACTGCATTTGCATATTGGTCGTAGAAGAAGCTAGAAGTAGTTGCTGCACAAGTTTGCCCTAACCGCAGAACTCATTTACTCTTAAGCCTTCAAACGCTTACTTGTAGAGACTTCTGGTTATGATTTACCCTTTATCAAAGACTTATAAATAAATTGGATATTACCAATGAGAAAATTCACAGGTATACATCCAAATTTTTTTTTTTTTTGGAAAAAAAATCATGCATATACATATATATAGAATAGAAAGCTCTTGCAGCTTTAAAAACTAAACACATCTTTTTATTGTATACATATATATATATATATATATATATATATATGTATATATATATTTATAATGTGTACTGTAGAGAGTGAGACAGACTCAGGAGTGAGGTGTTTGGAAGTAAGGTTTATTAATCCTTATAAGTAAATTGCCCATACGTGTTTCGGGATTTTTCCCATCATTAGTGGTGTGTGCTGTGTGTATTAAAATGTCCCATGTGGAACCAGAGTCCACTGCCAGGAGCTATGCATTGTTGGTAAATTGTTTTGTCAGGGCTGCTGGAAGCCTCCTGCTGAGTGGGAGAATGTCCAGTAGGTATCAGGTCTTTGGTTAAGCAGCAGCAGTTGGTCTTCGAGAGGGCAGAGTGTGTCAAGGTAGGGGGTAGTGATGTGGAGTTAGATTTTTTGGTATGTTAGGGGTAGTGTAGATGGAGGGGTGGTGAGGTCAAGGAGCTACATAGGTATCAACCTTAAAAGTTATTGAAAATGTGTTGGTTATGATTTAGACAGGGGTTATAACTGGCTAAGGTGAAAATTTTCCTATGGGTCTGGGTGACTTTGAAGCTTCCATTATTGAATGTTTCTTAGATGTGGGTGTGAGGATATTAATGGTAGGAGTTTTGTATATTAGGGTTCTGTGTTCTATATATATTTATATATATACACCAACTAAATGTGGAAATTCAATTTAAAACAATGAATAAACCTTCATTTCACCATGTTAGATGATCTGATAAACTAACATAGCAAAACAAAGGTTAAACTATTGTCATAGACTAAATTTCCACATTTAATTGATATATCATCTTTACTCAAAGTATTGAACACTATTGGAACAAAAATATTTTGGTTAGATATATTCAATTTGTTGTATATATTTCATTTACTTATACACACACATATACAAATATATGAATGAATGAATGGCTTGGTTTCGCAAACGAAAATTGTTTGAGGGTGATATTCACAGTAGTTGAAACATAGACAGCAGGGCCTGCATGCAGAATATCCCTCCTGCCCAAGCAATAGATCTTTAAGGAGAGGCCAGCTTTCCCAGGGCCAACCCCACCCTTTTAACTAAAGGCTATCTTCCTATGGTCCACTGAGGAGGCACGGATAGGAGCCAGAGCCCCAGGTTGCAGGTTTGACTGGAGTATCCTTCTCCTGACAGATGCGAGTTGGCTATTGGTGTCTACCACTCCTCAGCAGGCTGAGCTGTGGTTGGTAGATGCTGAGCTGGCTATAGAGTTCTACCCTCCCTTAGAAGGAGGATTTGGACAGTATAGATGTCATCTGCTTCAAAACAGAGCTTGTGGATAGTATGACTCTGTATTTCTGGGCACAGATATAGCGGAGAGTAGAGCTCTTTTTTGTTACTTGAAAAATGATGATGTTAGGTAGCAAACTATAGTTTCCCTTCTCAGCACATGGTGTTAAATATATATATATATATATATATATATATATATATATATATGCTTGTATTGTGGACATGAAGTGATCTGACAGAATGTTGATGAAAGTGACAATTGGAAGGTGAAGAGAAAAACTTCAGAGAAAGCAGGGGGTCATCTCAAATTTTTTAAAATTATTCTGTGGACATGTTGTGATGCATTATATACATTATATATCATCTTCAAATGAATAAATTGAACTTCACAGAAACATGAGTAGATGTTTTTACCAAAGACATAACAGTCTCTAGTATAGAGCTGCTGCCTATAACAAGATCCTGAAGTACTATATCTTTCCATGGCACAAGACATATACTCAGGGGGCAACTATGTGTGGATGGTGTTCCCTGCCCCACAGTTGAGAAGATGCAGAAATTCTACAAAGCCAACTTTGATAATTTCTGGCCCTCTTCCAGTCATAGAGGTCATTTTGGATCAGGCCACCAACAAGAGCTCCAATCACAACACTGCTACATGACTCTATGGAAAAGAAAGATTAATTAAAAAAATCTGGAAGTGAAAACCAAAGTAACCTGGCGAGGTTGAGTGTACATTACAAGAGCGGAACGATTACCCAGGGGGTTTACAAGAGAAAACAGACTTGGACAGGGAAGAGATGAAAATCTAAACAGTAAAGCAATTGATATTGAATTCAGGAGTAAAGTACTAAAAAGGGTCAGATGTGCAAGACCTGGACAGAGTACAGATGTATGATTAATCGTCTTTCTTTGAGAGGTTTAAGAATCTCTGAGTTGGGGAAATACTTCTAGTTTCTTGGCAGGTAAATTGATTGTCAGAGGTTCTGGCCCTGCCCATCGCCTACGCATATTTCTATGGGAAAATTATGGATACTCAAATTTGGTGAGATTGGATAGAAAATTGCCCAAGTTAGCACGATTTCAACATTTATCAATTTACACATTAACCAGCTGAGAGGGGAAAATCAATTATAAACCCTTCAGGCATTGGCCCCACTCACAAAGGGAGCTGACCTTCATATAAATCAGCTATTTTTGAGTTGCAGCAGAGAGAGAAGAGAAGCCACCAGGGCACTGCTGAGAAATCCATGTTCCTTGTCATCATGAATAGTCCTGACCCCAGAGGATGAGAGTTTTGCTGAAGCTATACAAGTAGACATACCAAGAGACATCAAGTGGATACTCCAAAAGACAGACTGATAGTCTTCTATAGTGTCCTCACCCGCTTCAGCGAATATTTTGACTAGTCATCTCGTAATAATACTGATATAAATCTTATTATACATTATGCACCCAGTGTCGATTGTTCCTTTTTGATTTGTTACAACTCTGGGGGTCTTTGTTCCAATGCCAGAGGATTTTCAGCTGACAGCTGCACCCCTTTAGATCTGGACACAATGTGGGCACGAGGCAACTTGAAGCAGAGATACAGTGATCAGTCAACTACAGCCTAACCAGCCTTGCACTTTACCAACCAGCAAAGGATGGTAAAGACTGGCCTGAGGTACTCACCACAGTCACCTTCAAGGTTGCCATCAAGGAGGAGTGAGCCAAGATGTTTGAGGATGTTGCAATTTAGAGTTGTTTAGCTTTTCAAAGTTGTGTTGAGGCTACGATTGGAAATAATAGAAACCACATTGAATGAATTATTCATATGGATATCATCAATAAATTGTATTAATATCCTTTTGTATCAATAGATAAATTAATGCATAAATAGCAAGTTTCAAAGGCTGCAGCAATTTTGTAAGTTTTGCTTCCTTACCCTGTATATATATAACTTGAGGCCATAATGAGAAAATATCTACCTGTATTACTCAGGAGTTTGAGGGATTGCTTCACATCCTCTTACCTTTTATACTTGATTGCTCTTATTAGCGTAAATAAATGTTTTTCTGCAAGCAAGGCATCCTTTTATTGACATCTATCTATCTATTTTATCTATCTATCCCAGTTTGTTCATATCTATCTGTTCATCTGTCTCTGTCTGTCTGTCTATCTCTCTCTATATATATATTTATATATATATACATAGTATATGTGGTACAAATCAGGCTAGCAGTATAACATAATATAATTATATCAATAATATAAAGCCACTTCTGATTCACCTGAAGAGGCTCAGAGAGGGCTGAAACATGAGCTAGTTTGTGTAGCCAATCCACAACCTACTATATATATATATATATATATATATATATATATATATATATATATATATATATATATATGTATATATATATATATATATATAACGAGTAGTGGTAAGCAGGCTAGGCCTGCAGACCATTACTACTGCAGTGAGTTTCGTCTTTACTAAGTACTCCACACTTACGGTTTTATGTCAGTCTAAACTAAGCTAAGTAAATATTGATGATGATGATGTGTATGTGTGTGTATGTGTGATTGTGTTTGTGTGTACTAGCTGACTCAACCATGAATACCAGAATCTTCAAATACATTATTATTTGCAGTATTGAAAATCGAATCCCCTGAACTACAGACATTGAAAATCCCCCGGACTAAATCTTGGAAAAATTGATTTTTTAACTCCAGTACAAAGTCGGTAGTTGATTTGTTTTCTTACCAGAACAACAACAAAAACAACCCTCATCAAAATGAGGGTAGTAAACCGAAATGTAACACTCACATTTCCAACTGTGATTTAAACTGATAACCAGTAGACGGTGTCACTGACTGAGTTAAATTGACAAGTCATAGAAATTTATAGAAAAATCATCATACAGGTACAGATGGGCTCATTTCATTCTGATAAATGAATACATTTTGCAAAAAATATTTTCACAATATTTTAATCATTGTATACACAATACAAAAGTTGCAGTAATCATCTTCAGTCGAAATGGAAGTTTGAGTGAAGTTTGACCCTGCAGCGAACAGTCTTGTTTCATTATTCATCCATCAATTCAAGATCTTTAGTCTGGTTAGTTGGCTGACTATCTATGTGTTGTGCATGCAGGCTGTATCAATGGTGATAAAGGGCAGAAAATTTAAGCATTTACTACTTATATCCAGAAAAAATGTTTCTCCACCCCCAATAGGTTTTCAGTGGGGTGGGGATGAATTTACATTGTAAGTTTATGCTGAATTGGTCCCTCAGTTTGTATCTGGCACTGTCCATGTTGTTTTTCCGTTTTTTTATTCAGACTTTTTCAACAATCACTACCAACAAAAAGGCAAGAGCAAGTTATTCATTGATCACACCTTTTTCTAATTTTTCAATTGATCGCCCCCAACATGGCATGCCGGTAAAAGACGTTGGTCTGGTGAGAGTTTCTGTTGAGTGACTAACCAGATCATTATCATTTTTTCAATTTTCTATCAAAATTTAATTGATAAGTGATTGGTGTTATATGAAGTCTGTCCTGAAAATATCCAGCCATTTTGAATATTTTGAGAACTGGTTGTGCAGTCTAAATGTAACCAGACAACCATTCAGAGAGGACCTTATTTCACATGCAGGAAGTGACATTTCTGTGGGGTTACTCAGTCAGATGTGCGATACCATTGACTGAGCTAATTCATTGTGTAACTTGAATTCACAATGACCCAGCCTACTCACTCTTAGCATCTTATCCAGGTTTTTAGGCAGAATATTGCAACACCCAGGTATGTCAGCTCCCTCCTATTGGCCAGATTTAGCTCCTTGCGACTCAAGGCTTTTCACTATTGAAAGAGATCAGATTGCAGACTGTGGATGAGATTAAGTAGAATGCTATAGGGCAGCCTTTTTAAAAGTGGTAGGGTTGCTGGGATAAGTATGTAAGGTCCCAATGGAAATACCTTAAACGGAAGGACGTCAAATTGGACGTTAGACCACCCTCAAAGGGCTCCACTTCCTGGTTTGGAATCAGAGTAGTCCTTCTCCTTGACTGGTTGCCTTCCCAAAGCAAGAGAGCCAAACCTGCTATGCCATTTTACCCATAGCCGAAAAGAATAAGACCTGAAAAAAAAAGAACATGATGTAATCTCTATTAATAGATAAGAACAAGTTCAGTGATAAAGTGGACTTTCTCCAGGAAAAAATAAAAAATGAAAAAATGGCTAGAATTAGGATATCTCGCTTTTCCTTGAACTCCATTACATAAAAGCTTATTGTGTATCTCTTTTTCCCAATTTTTTTTAATTTTCAAAATAAAGATTTCTGGAACCAAGGGAGGTCACTAATATTATTGCAGTCGTCTCCTCGCGAAAATCAAGATGGCGTTTTATATTCCGTCTTGTCTTTGTTGAATATAATTATTATTCATTCATGTTTTGGCGGCTTCATTCTTCTAGAAGCTCGCTTAGTGAGTGATTTATTTAGTTTATAAAGCTGCCCCTGCAACGTTTCCTATTTTATACCTTGTAAGTATGATTCTTTCAGTCTTCGTTTTGTTTTGCTTGGTTGTGAAAATGTTCATGATTTGAAAACATGGAGGAAAAGACTCGACCTCATAAAGAAAACCGCCAAAAATCTTTTTACCTTTTTTAAAACGATTTCAGCTTTTCAATTCTGTTGAATTATCGTTAATATTTCCATCCTGGCTGTCTTGGGAATTCCTGGGGGGTTGATTTCGTGTGTAGAATGTTATTTTTCTTAATTTTTTATGAAATTCTTCTAATGTTTTCCGAGGTATGTCACTCCTCAATTACTTGTTTGTAGGGAGACTACTTCTTCGTTTGCAAATTAAACCACATCAAATTTGTTTATTCATTTGTTTTTAGCTTGTATTTTATTTATCTTTCTTCATAAAACTCCTCACTATTAATTTTTTCGTCTCTATTTGTCTTCACCTTGATATTTTGAAATGTTTTTATTACCTCTCAACTCAGACCGTCGATCTACGACTGTAAGTAAACAGTACAGATCGGAAATGAAGAAAAATAGTCGTCAAGAATAAGTAATGTTCCACAATACTCCGTCTAATAGAAGTTGATAATAAAATGGTTTCTTGAGAATAATTCAATTTGAGGATTCTTAAAAAAATGGTCCAGCAAGTTAATTTTGAGGTCAGGAAAACGAAACAAAAAATAAAAACAAAAACAAACTTCCCCTCCCCTAGAAATAAGCAAACTTTTCATAATCGGCTGAAAAAGGAAAACTTGCCCCCCCCCCTATTTTTTTTTTTTTACCACGATCAAGGAATGCAGATCTAAGCAAAGAAAGATTATTGCTTACTTGAATAACTTCTTGTGAGCTGTTTTAAAACGAAAACAAAATCTTCAGGAATTTAATTTAAAAAAAAAAGGAAAAAGTGCTGTCAATTTTTTTTTGCTCCAGCTGCAAGACATATTTTTAGTATGAATCATCATGGTTAAAAACAAAAACAAACTTTGGGCCCTCGAAAATAGTAGTTTTGCCATAATAGTACGTTATTTCTTATATTGACTTTAAATCGAGTTAGAAATCTAAGGTTAAATTTATCCATGACGTAATAACGTGATAGAAATCGACCACCCAAATCAATAACAATTATTATCTAATATTTATTTTCAATTAAAAAATATACCCGCACACTCAAAAGACTCGTGGATTTTATTTCATCATTTTAGAGTGATAATTAATAAGATAATTGTATCTTTTTTTTTATTTCTTCAGCTCTTGCCTCTTTTTCTTCAATGTTGCTGTTAGTTGTTATTTCTTCGCTATGAAAATAGTTATATGTAAGAAGGAGGGGTTAATTTTTGATCACCCCACCACTTGAAAATGAACCCCTTTTTTATGTGTGTTACCGTGTTTTGTCAAATGATATTCTTGTGTCATTAATGAATTATCGTATTTTATGTGAAATAATTCATTTTTTTTCTATTTTGAAAAATACAAATTATTTATTGTCAGATATCGTTTTTAAAATTGGGAAATGTCTTTGATCGATTCGAGGTATAAGTGAAGTAGTATAGTCCCTGGAAAAAAAAGTGCGGTCCCTTCTCCAGAGCTAGTAGTATAGTATTATTTTTACATCTCTTACTCCCGTGACTATGGTTTCGATTAACCCAACCCTAATGTGGTACAACTGAAATGTCGGCAATGTTTTGATCATCCAAAATTTTCGCACATTTCTCAACGATATGTTTCGCCTTGAATGAAAAAATAATTTGATTATTACTTCTTGTAATTCGGAACCACAGTCATTGGAGTCTGGGTGCTAAAATAAAGCAATATGACTAGTTCTATAGGAGGGACCACAATATTTAACTTTTACATAATTCGATTGATATTTTTATTTAATTTGTTGGAAATATAACCAGAGTTGGATACTGAGTGAAATTTTTTTTTCCTTCAAAATTTCGATATTGTGATGATATAATTAGACCATGAAACTACTTGTGTAACACTGACAGCCATTGGAAGATTTTGAAAAAATTTCCACTTTCTTCAAGTTATAACAATACTTTTTTATGGTAGAAATTCAGCTTATGTCTCTTCCAGCATTGTATGATGGTTGGTGACCAAGTTCTGGTTTCTGTTGCATGTATCAGCTTGAGGATTCTTGCAAGTCTGGTCAAGACCACGTCTTTTTGTGACTACCCCTTTAGTAGGATGCAAGTCCACCAAAGAGATTCTTCCGCCCTAATCACCCGGCTTGGAATGTACTCAATTAGCTGCTGAGTGCATTTTCCACACTCTTTGCTCATACTAGGAATCAAACCTGGGACACACAGAAGTGTGTGAGGTAGATGTGCTAACCATTACACTATCCAAGTGGACTACGGCAGAGAATACAAACTATGATAACTTACCAAACTATTGATTTTATCCAATCAAAAAATCAGCAATGATAAGTAATGAATCAGGAAATACTGAAAAACAATACTTGAAAACCCCACCAAAATGATCCTAGATATAATTGTTATTCTTCCTGAAAATGTCTTGAAAAGTGTTTTTGTACTTCTGGCAACCATAGAAAACAAAAGAGAATCACTGAAAATGTGACAACTTTTCTAAGTAGGAAATGTATTTCTAAATTGTCTAGACATAATGGTTTGCTTATTTTCATATTTTTGAATGAATTTTAGATGAAATACTTTTCTCTCACAAAACCTGAATACTAGTTTCCTCTATTAATGCAGATGTGGGTACAAGGGTACCAATTCAATTTGAGTTTCCCGAGAGGAATGCTGCTGACGTCACGCTGATTTGTGCTGTTGTTACTCAAAGCCAGCAGTTGCTTTGTTTTTGCATTTCACTGACCTAAAGTTGAAGTAAAAAAAACAAACTGATCATTTTAAATGTAAATGTTTTTTTAACTTCATTTCTTTAATTACAAAGGGAAAACTATTGAAGAAGTGAGTAGTGTTCATTGCTAATAAAAGTTATTTTGTTTTCAGTGTGATGTAGTGGCATTCCTCCTGGGACTCAAATTGGACAAGTACCAGGTGCAAGTCAAGTTGTGCAGTCCATCCTACAGAGCTAATAGTATTGCTTTAATTTTGCACCTCATACTCTAATGACTGAGGTCCTAAATAACCTAACCCTAATATGTTACTACAAGAATGTTGGCAATGTGAGGGTTAGGTAATATTGAACATCATTGAAGTACGAGATTTGAAAATGAAGCAACATTACTCGATCTGTAGGAGGGACCGCACTTCTTGACTTGTACCCATAAACGTTTTTGCTTGTTTAGATCTTGTAAAAGTGGCCTAAGCTTCATCCCCACTGAAAGTGAAAACAACTTTATTTACTCAAACTTTTATTAAATATATTGTGGAGGAACCAAAATAAAGAATTATATCATTATACTTGAAGTTATGCAAAATCAGAATTATTTTCTTTAAAATAACTGAACCCAAATATTCCTCATATTAGTATAAACCTGTTAATAAAAAAGTTAGTGGTTGCAATGAGAATAAAAACATTTGTTTTTTTTTCATCAAATTTTTTAAATGAAGTTTTTAAGAATGTTTCAATGACTCTTGATTCTATTGCTTGGATAAGAAAGGGAATCCAAACTCAGTGGACTGTGGCTAAATCAGCTGGTTGCACGTTTATTTGCTAATCATTGTATCTAGTTCCATGTCATCTATATTTTGTGCCAAATTAGCAAAATTACCCTATTGGCAAAATTTACTTTATTTTCAAAAAAAAAAGGTTGATTACATAAACTTTTGATCATAAAAAAAATAATTGTTTTTTCATCTTTGTTTGATAGAATAGACTTTTGATCAAATTAAAACTGAGTATTTTTTTGTGAAAAAAGTTAAAACTATGTATTTACGTATTTTTAGAAGAGGTTTGATTTCACTTTAAGTACATTAACTTTTGATTCGTTAAAAAAAAAAATCGTATTATATGGTTATTTTGATTGAATAAAGTTTTGATCAAATTAAGACTAGGCATTTATTTATTTTGTTTTTTTTTTTTTGTATGAAAAAAAAAAGTCAAAACTTTGCTAATTAGGCAATTTCACTGATTTGGCTAATGTATACACGCAAAAGCCTCTGTCCAATGCACAAAAGATGTCTCGCTGTTTCTGTTCATATCTATGAATGTAAACCAGATACACATTTCAGATTTTGCTGACATTCCCCCAAAATATGTCCACTTGGAATAGTATATTTTATTTGTTGCTCATTTCAACTAGGTTGGCACCAAGAGCATTACAAATTGTTGCAATGATAAGACTTTTTAATAAAATTTGAATTACTTTTGTGTACTGTAAGCAGGCTTCATGTGTTTTAATGTCGATCAATTGTGCCATGATGTCTACTGACAAAAATTTAAACTCTAGATTTAAAAATCCTCCCGTGATGAAAATGTAGGACTCCACAAAAATTATATAATGATTACTCGATTAGATTAAAAAAAACAAAACATTTATTGAAATATTGTATATATTTGTCAACAAGTGTCAGTTATCTGTCAATGGTCAAGTGGGTATTGAGTCATCATTCCTCACCCATATATGATAAAAGTTTGCTTGAATATATGAGCGTCTCATGGAACAGCTTGAGTATGGATGACCAAATGTGATAAAACTTGATATTACTCATGATGGCAAAAGTATTTTCCTAACATTCATTCTTGATAGTTTGAAAATATTTACATTGTATCTAGTTTATTATTTTCCAATCTAACTTGAGTTGTGTGTCATCTGTAAAGATTTTCCTTTTGTTGTTGTTCTGTTTATAATCATCTATTGTTATGGAGCCCACCCCAAAAGTTCTTGAAACAAGTGTTTTTATTCAGAACCATTGATTTGGGAAGAGATTAAGCCGCTCTTTTTCTTTCAGTAAATTGGTAATTAAAAAAATAATGAATTCTTGCGAATCTGAAATCTACTTTTGCTTGAATATATTAATGTACTAAATGGTGCAGAAAAATTGTGAAGTAACTTTTATCAAATATAGAAATATTGTGAATTATCCAAGTGGAAATATTACAAACAATGGAAATATCAGGAAGACTTACATTTTCATCCTCATCAGCCTTGTAGCAACAATTGATGGATATAAGCCTCTCCCCAGGATTCACTAGATCTTTTAATCATAGGTGTTGCAGAGCCAATACTTTCTGAATTTGTTTTTTGCCGGCCACTGTTTTGCATGTGGTTTTTGAAGATCCATATTGTGAGTAGTGATGTCCAGTGGTTGTCTGGCAATCTTGCAATTTGACCAGCCCATTGCCATTTGAGTTTTCTGATGGATTCTATGATATCCCTGATGTCTGTTTTTTCTTCAATGTACTGTGCTGTTTTGTGGTCCCTCCATGTGATGTTGAGCATGATTCATCCGTTCTGTACAACAAATATAGAAAATGTCATAATTCATCTTTTGAAATATTGTTTGGCTTTCACTCCTTATAACTTTCAAGAGGGAACATCCAAGTTCTATGTTTTTTCAATTCAGAATGGTGCATTTTGTAATAGGCTAGAGTTGGGGGTGATTAAAAATTTTTTTTCTTTTATAAGTTGATACCAATTGCTAGGTTTTCCTCCCCTCAACATTAAAATTTATTGCAAGACAATTCAATATTTCCAAACCTTTGCTCAAAGTAGGCATAAAGAATTTCTTGTGTTAGATATTTTAGATTAAAATTTAGACTTTAGATTTAGATCTTAAGAAGGTTGTATTGTAGAGCACTTTGATACAAATCTGATCTGTTTCATATGAATCATTTGTCAAAATTAAGAAAAGCCGTATTCATTACTGTTAATCACGATTATCTACTACTAATGAAAAATGATATCAAGTTGGTATGTTATGCAAAAAAGAGGGAAATGATACTATAGATTGAACCTCACTAATCTGGTATGCTTGAGACCAGACAGGTATTGGAGGAGCAGATTTTCCAAACCATTGAAGCGTGAGGTAAAAAAAGGCAAGACGATGTATGTTTACTAAAATATGAGTTACCCAATAAAACTAAAAAGTTTCCAAGAAGTGCAGTATTTTACTTCGTATTCCAGTTTTTTTTAAATTTCTCTGTAAGGTATCTGTATGGATTCTGTGGTATTTGTTTTAAAAAAGGTAAACAGCATTTATTTCTCCTGGGACTTATCTATAAAATGTGTAAAACTCAATGCAGATGTAGAAGTATGAGAGAGGGTGTAATCAGATAAAAATAAAAATTTAGAATGAAGACGTCTTAAAAATAATTTTCGTCCTTTATTAAATAAGTACCAAAAATTTTTATTAAAATCCTATAATTAGTTGATTTTTGGTAGATTTTGAAAATCAATGTCTTCTGCCTAAAAATTTTCTTATGCAAATTATACAATTATTTTTTGTTTATAGATAAACAACTTCTCACCCTCACTTTTCAAAAATATCTCTGATTCTTCAGAATTTACATAAATAATTGCATGAAAAAATAGGCACAAAGATTTTAATGATAAAATTAACTTTTGTAGAAGTTTGGGGTTTTCCTTTCCTTAGGTGTTGATTTCCTACCCAAATTATTTGTTCATACATGACAGCCAGATTCAAATCATCATTTTGAACTATCTGAGCAGCCAGACTAGAGAATCCCTGATTGATGAGGTCCAACCTGTACTTGTTGAGAATTGATATACTCAAGAGAGCATTATGGGTATTTTGTTGAAAACATATTTTAAAAAAGGATTGCTATTGTGATGCCTCAATCAAAAGTTCAACAAATGATTGAGTTTGATATCTAGAAGGATTTGTTATTTGTTACTGGACATTCATTAGATGGAACTTGGACATTTAATAGAATGGTTATGTCTCACCCCCTCCACCCTTTCTTGCCATGTATATTTGCTCTTCATGGGTTTGCAACTTGTATGCTTTTTTTGAATTCATTCAAACTTGTATAAGTTAGAATTGATATACTTTAGATATCTGTATCTTGTTTGATTAGTAGTTTATACATGCTGTCAAAAATAACAGTATATATAAAATATATGGATACACATAGCATTTTATGTGCATAAGTAATAGATATTTGCATTGCAGTGAGCTTGAAGAATAGCATTCTGTTGACCATTATTTTTATTTTTATTTTTTCTATTGTTCTTTTAATACAGCAATTTCATTACATCATTAGAACATGAATGAAATTCTATTTTACTACATCAGTTGCATGAATGGAATTCTATATTACTATGTCAATTGCATCCTTTAGCATTATAGAAGACATCTGAACATTACTAATTATCATATGTGTGGATATCTATATAGTGGGAGCTGTTGAAAATAGGAATTTTTAAATTATCTGATCTTTCGTGATGGAGATATTTTTTACTGATTTCAATGACTTGTAAAGTGTCAAAAATCTTTAAAATGAGGAAAATTTAAAAAAAAAATTTTTTTATTGTTATAAACTTAAATGCTATAAAAACATTTAAAGAATAATTGGAAGATTCTCTCAAAAATTTTCATAGTTTTCATTTTTATGTGATAAATTCGGAAAATTTTATGAAAAAATATTTAGTTCATGCATCTAAAATGTTCATTGTGAAGATGAAGAAAATTGACAACAAACGATTAATTTTGGATAAACATCAAAGAAATGGTAGACATTCCGTTATTGAACTGACAGTTATTGTTTTGGATATTTACAACATTAGGCCGATGTCTGTTCCAAAGGTGCATTGTGGTGTGCAGAGTGGCTTGCTGTTGTAAGAAGAAAGAGCCGTAATCTTTTATATTTTATTAGATTTCTTGAGATCCAAAAAACTTGAAACTCAACACTGCACTGCCTTGTGCACCAATTGATATATTTGGTAAATGTCAACTTTGTACAATGGCCAGTTGTTGAGTAATTGCAGTGCATATGCATGGAGACACATACAGAAAGAGATTTCTTCAATTGTAGTTAGATAATTTACTTTTGGGCAGGAACGAGTGACTAATATTGTGGTTTATTGTCATTAAAAGGTGGAAACTCTTTTGTATTGGTGTTGGTTTAGTAGTGGACAACGTTTTCAAAAAAAAGCTTGATATGCCAAAAATGCTACCAGTCTGCCCTACTATTCACCGATTTCATTCTCCGTGCTGTTGACCATTCTGCCGCTCTGCGCCTCTCAGTTGTTTATGAGTAACAACAAATGAAATTAGTTTCAGTGCATAGCAGTCTTATAAAAGTAGTGTGGTCTTATATGAAACAGTTGACATAGGTTTCTTCACTTTTCAAGTTGGTTTGGCTGGCTATGTATGTATGGCATGTACAGGCCGCTCCAATGGAGGTAGAAGGCTGAAAATTCTTTTACCCCTTATGATGTCTTGAAAAAAGTTTTTTTGTTGTTTTTTTTCCAAATTCCCCCAAATGTTTTTAGTGGGGTTTCAATTTACAATGTAAGTTTATATTAAATTGCAGCAGCTTTCACACTTGTTTTCTGAAAATTTAGATTCTTTTAGTGATCACTATCCTACAAAGGTGAGAAAAGTAACTTATTCATTGAACCCTCCTTTTTTTTTTTCAAGTTTTCGATTAATCCCACCCCAACAAAACACGCTGCTGAAAGACTTTAGTCATGTGACGGTTTCTATTGAGTGACTAACCAGATCTGTTTATGTTTTCATTCTTTATTATTATTTGTGGATGAGTAATAGCAACAAGTAAAGAAGCCGAGTTTATGAGTAATAACAATGACATTTGTTATCTTTGGACTCTTGTTACTGCTGGTAGCATTTGTTGGGTGTAAGATTTCCATGAATGAATCATATCAGTCTATTAAGATCAGCAATGGCCAACTTTTTTTTAGCAAGGTGTGTCAAATTTAAATTTTTTAATCGTCCTATTATTGGAGTGTCACTTATCTATATTTTAGTTATAGATAAACGCTTATATATAAACAGCCTATTTTTCTCATAAATCTATAAAACGATGAGTTAAATAAAATATGATTTGAAATTTCAAAATATACTGATAAAACTTAGATAATAAAATGAAATTAAATCAATATTTTTTTTTTTTTTTCTTCTTTCTTCTAAGTCCATCGCATTTCAGCTAAAAACCTGAGGCGTATCACTGCTTCACCATCATTGATTTAGACTCCCTGAACCTGACAGTATGGTGCCGTCTTATTAGGGTGTTTGACTTGTCTTTTGAATATAGGCCGAAGCATAAATTAACACCTTAGAACTTAAGGGACTGATGTGAAGGCTGGCATTAATGGTAGGATTTGTGTTTGTCCAATGGATGTAAATGGATTCACTTGTGTTTGTTGGTCTGTCCACACAACATCTTAGAGAATTTCAGTGACATTTTGTGGAAGAGTGGATGATGGGTATCAGCAATTTTAATTAAATTTTGGGGCGGATCCAGGAATTTTTTCCAGCTGGGAGATATTTTTTCATACATTCAGACAATAGTCTGGAATACAGAAAATGGAACTTACACAATTAACTCCCCTGCATTGTAGCTATATATGAACTGATTTTTATTCAATTTTTAGTTAGTATAGTGCTTTCTAGTTCTTCATTCTAATTATCTATTTTTTCATATTTTTCCTTCAGTTGAAATATGATACTAGGCCAAAATTGATGCTGTGACAAAGGGGAGGGGGAACCGCAAGACACACCTTTGTAATAAAACACTTATACAGGAAGATATGTTTGTTGCGTGGATGTAAAAAAAAATCCAACAAGATGGTAATAATAACTGACAATATTGAAATGAATTGTCCAGTAGATCTAAGAATCTTAATTTATTTTGTTTAAAATAGACTTCATTGGGGTAAGATGTGGGAAAGAATAGATAACGTGTCTGTTGCATATACAAGGTTTTTTCCCTGTAAAGTATCTAGCCATTGTGAATATCTCCAAAATTGATTATGTAGCCTTGATGTACCTTGGTAATGAATCAGAGGGAACCTTACTGAGCATAGAGGAACAATCTATCTCCTGTGGTGTTACTCGGTGGGCAGTGAGAATCCATTGAGTGAGCTTGTGTACTGAGTGACTTCTGCATTCACAGTGACCTAGCCTGCTTAATCTTCACGTCTCATGTAGGGATTTTGTGAAACATCAGATGACCCTGGTCTGCCCCCCCCCCTCCCGTCCAGATTTGGCGTCCCTGCGACTGTTCACTGTTGAAAAGTAGGTTGGAAATTCCAGACTGCGAATGATATTAAGGAGAATGTGACAAGGCAGCTGATGATAACTTTGCAGACTGATTTGAAAAGTAGAAGGGGCACTGGGATAAGTGTATGAGGTTCCAAGATGTGTACTTGGAAAAGAACTACGGCACCATTGTCCGAAGTAGGCTATTTTTTTGTTAATATTAAATGGCTGGATACTTTCTGAACAGATCTTGGAGATTTTACTTGTGATTAATGTTGCCCTTAAACACTGAATCAGGGTGTTTGCCAAAAATTTAATTCTTACACTGCTTTTATGGGATTGGGAAGTTTTCCTCGGTTTGTATTTTTGTGTCTATATTCATTTTGTACTTCAAGAAAAGCCAAAAAGACATAAAAAAAATGGTTGAAAAACCTACTCGGCTTAATTGGGAAATTCAAATTAGCCATTGAATGTCTGGTCAGAACACCGGCTAACACCCTGAAAATATAAGAAGGTTACAAACTAATAATTTAATTCTGTGGAAGAGGCCTTGTTAAATCTTTGTTGATCAAACAAGTAGTAACCGATACTTTCTCATGTTATGTAAAAGCAGAAACCTTGTAAGATTTTCTTCTATGTGTCGCTACCATCCAGTGGTTTTTATTGTCTGTTTGATTAAAACAGACGCTGAAAACCACAGGATGGCAAGAAATTGACGAACGGCCATGGTTGATGTGTTTGAAGCTTTAAAATTAATGAGAATCAGGTCACATCTGAGAAACCAGAGGTAACATTTAACATACCTGTATCTACGTATCATGTGGGAGTGAGTTAATAACTCAGAGAAATAAAAAGAACTTTACCTCAAATTGGTCTGACACCAATGCAGGTGGTTGTAACATAGAAATGTTTTTTTCCTGAGGTTTTTCTCATAAAATGGGATCAAAGTTATGCATGAGAAGATATTTTGGTTAGTTTTTTTTTTTTTTTTTTTTTTTTTTTTTGTGAAAAAACTCATTTTGGACAATTGATTCTCTGTAAAAAGATATTTGCTTTTAAATGAATTTGGCTTGTCAGTTCTAAATCTATAATGGAAATAACACCTTGATACTAGCCTGATTCAAGCCTTACCTAAAATAGGTCTATAGAGATGAAATGACCGTAGAGATTGAGAGAAAAAGAAGTACAAAAAAACAAAAAACATTTTATCTTTTTTTTTTTTCCTTGTGGTGTACTCATGCAAATTTTCAAGGTTGTTGCAAAAATGTGACCAGGATTGCCTGGAGAGACCAGCAGGCAGATGGACACTCTGATGAATCTGTTGTCAATTAGCTGGTTGATTGGCTATTTGTGGGGCTATGGTGATTCGGTTAGTGTGAATGATTGGTATCAAGGTGTATCATACAAAATGCAATCATTATTTCAGGTATTTATTCATATATACGTACATGCACATTCAACTACAAGACTACTATGAAGTTTTATCACATTAAGTGTTTGCCCCCTCCTCTTTTTTATGTCTTGGCTTGACTAAAAAGAGTTCTACATTAGAAGAAGTAAATTCACTATCAATAATGAGATCAGTTTGCTTATATTACATTTCAGCTTTTACAAAATGACTTGGAAAGTTTCATACACACACACACATGATTATTGGACTCTTTTTAGCCAGGCCAGTTGATTTCCTATTTTGTAAGATGTTGAGAGATGTTTGTTTTTGTTTATTTGTACTATGCAGTATTGAAAAATCTACCTTCATATTTCTAAATTTCTATAAAACCTATTTCACTCTTAGTTTGTAAACTTCTTTTTTCTTTTACAATATTGTTAGCAGACTGAAGAAGTTATGTTCAACCTGACCACCGTCTCGATTCTTTTTTTTCATAAGTTTTAGTATTTAGATGAAAAGTTGAGATCCATTTGTCATTAACTAACCTGTTTGTTGATATCTTGGGAAGGCTTGTATGCTCTATGTAAAAGTAACATTAGTTCAAATAGTTGCATAATATCTACATCATTATCATGTGTTATTATTTTTTGTTTGTTTATTCCAATTAACTCCTTGTGGAGTATAGGGCCCCAACCACTTCTGCTGCAGTTTCTGTAGCAAATAGGTTTTTCAAGGGGTGGCGTTACTAGCCACACACCCAAACCTCCTCTATTACCCAGGCTTTGGACTGGTTATGGTGACAGTCGAGCTATAGTTTCTTTTCTGTTTAACCTTCTCATAAGTGGTCTGTCTTACAGGGTTACAGGGTCCTGCTATTTACCCTTGGCTGGGAAGAGAAGTGGATCCATGCCTTCTCTAAGGGCAACCTCATCTGATACTATTCCATTTTCTGTACTGTGAACAGTTCAGCTATTCTGCACTGTATAATAGAGCATTGATATTGAAAGACCTGATCATTGAGGAGTAACAATGGAATAATGATGTGTAGAATTCTTTAGTACTAGGTTGATGAGGCTTGTTATTCATTGTTTTAAGAGTTTTCCTTGATCCCTTCTCCCCTGCCATAATGCGTAACAAAACGGTGGGTTTTGGTGAATCTGGATTTTTAACCTTTCGGATAATATTCCACTTCAAAAAAGGAAAGGCTTGTAAGAATGGGTGCCCTAAGTGTGTATTCTGTAAAATTCTTATTGCTTAGTGAACAGCTCTGGTTATTATTGATGGGGATTGTCAGTAGTAATCCTTACATTTACTTCCTGATCACTGACAATCTTCTTCTCCTGAACATATTGATAGTGACAAAATTTGTTTGGTATAAGTCAAGTAGTGTGGTCCCTGTAAAGAGGTTCATTCTACAGAGCCAGAAGTATTGTTTTATTTTTGCATCCCATACTCGAATGAATGTGGTTCTGTTTTGCAAGCAGTAGTTATCAATTTGTTTTAAAAGAATTAAAGGCGTAACAATGGAGATAAATTCCAAGCCGTTATTATCAATTCATTTTAAAACAATTCAAGGCGTAGCATGCCATCAAGGAATTTGTAACAATGTATGGTCAGAACATAGTTGACATTCCTGTTGAACCACTTTGGCTTAGAGGTAAGGATAGGTAATTCGAGATGACAGTCATTGGTGTATGAATTGCAAAAATTAAGCAATACTACTAACTCTGTACAAGGGACCACACTGCTAGCATCATTTGTCCAGTGAACAACCTTCATTGTTATTACAGATCACAAATCCTCTTGAGGGGTTCAAAATGTACTCAATGCATCATCTAAGCATATTTGAGTTAATACATAGCAGAAATTTTCCAGCAGAACAAAAATAACAAATGATAAACTTTTTTAGAATTCTATTCTATAAAGTTCATTGTAACTTTTTAGCCAGTTTGTTTGTTCGTTGGTTTCTGTAATGTTAAAACTATAAAGATGTATAGAAAGCTTAACAGTGGGTGCAACTCTAACAGCTTCTGCTGATTATAGCTTTACTCTCTTGCCTGTCCCTGCTTTTGTTTACATTCAGTTTGTAGTACTGTTCAAAGCCACATAGTGGGATATGCATAATCCATATTTCTTCCATACATAACTTGAATAATGCTGTCATTTTTGACGGATACCATGTCAGTTGCTTTGTCTTTTTATATTCCAAATGAACTATTGAAATTTTGGCATTTGTTTATTTTCTCTGTATGCTTTTGGTATTTGATTTGTGTTACTATTCATGTAATCTCTAGGTTGTTCATATATTAAGTGAATGAAAATCTTTATGTGATTTCATCACTTGTAACTATCTAGTTTTACAAATATTATACTTATTTGAAATTATATTATTCTGGATGCAGTGTGGTGAGTGTTAACGAACTGGCACTCAAAAAATATTAGTTCAGATCTATTGGCATGAATCAACTGCTGGAACCATTTTTTGCTGTTAAATACATTCACTCGCTCAAAAGCCACCTTTCTATTTATAGCATTTATATTATCATATGCGTATCCCTCTGATTTTTATTTTTATTTTTATAAAGAATTATGATTAAGAGTTTGTAGAACGGCAGTAAACCTTCTCTGGACTGACATTTCATTCGGTTTATACTTAATTAAATTAGTTACTTGAAAACCAGTGGCCCAATTGGAATGGAAATGGCATTCTTTTCGGCCCTCTTGTGGGTATGGGGCCTTAAGCTGCTGCTTAGTTCACTTATCCTTCTGGCAGGCTATGCATTTGCCCCAGGGAAGTCTGTTTATCCATACCAGCTGCTCTTACTGAATGAGCTACAAGAACCCTACAGTTGGCATAAGATCAATTCTAACCTTTAAACCTACCCTTAATTCTTCCTTGATTACTCTTTGACACCATAATTTTTATAGTTATTACACTAGTAATAATGATAGCAGCAATATTATCTTCATTTAATTTTCTAACGGACAAAGCATTGTCATCTATTATTGATTTTTTTTTTTTTTTACTAGGATTTTCCTTTGTCTTCATTTCAAAATCAAGATGAAAGTAAATACTTGTTGAATGATGATTTCTCACGTGTCCATTATTTTTCTATAAAATTTTCTCTTGTCAAAACAACTGATTTGTCTTTTAAAATTGTTTTTCTTACAGGTTATGTTTCATTTTGAAATAGTCTAAAGTGAGCTGAAATCATCAGTTGATCAAAACGAAAATGCCTATCCAAGCGCCTCAGTGGACAGATTTCCTCTCCTGCCCCGTTTGCTACAATTTATTCAATGAACAATGTCATCGTCCTATTAGTTTGGGCTGTGGACATACAGTGTGCAAGACTTGCCTCTCGAAACTTCACTCAAAGAAATGTCCCTTTGATCAGAGTGTCATATCTCGCACGATAGAAGAATTACCAGTGAACTATGCCCTGCTCCAGTTGGTAGGGGCTGCTATTCCGGAGAAAGAGAGTGTCTCCATCAGTGATTTATCAGAACATTGCAGATCCTATGAATCTGCTAATCGATGTATCGAACAGTTAGCTGTGTACCTAAAACCTTTTTCTGCAGGTAAGTCACTTGCTTTGTCTTTTTCCTCCCCCTTCTTTTCTTCTTTTACCTCCTCCTCTCTTTCTTTTTTTTTCTTTTCTCTCCTTTTTTTTCATTTCTCTCCTTTTTTTCATTTCTCTCCTTTTTTTCATCTCTCTCCTTTTTTTCATCTCTCTCCTTTTTTTCATTTCTCTCCTTTTTTTCATCTCTCTCCTTTTTTTCATTTCTCTCCTTTTTTTTTCATTTCTCTCCTTTTTTTTTCATTTCTCTCCTTTTTTTTTCATTTCTCTCCTTTTTTTTTCATTTCTCTCCTTTTTTTTTCATTTCTCTCCTTTTTTTTTCATTTCTCTCCTTTTTTTTCATTTCTCTCCTTTTTTTTTCATTTCTCTCCTTTTTTTTTTCATTTCTCTCCTTTTTTTTTCATTTCTCTCCTTTTTTTTTCATTTCTCTCCTTTTTTTTTCATTTCTCTCCTTTTTTTTTCATTTCTCTCCTTTTTTTTCTTTCCTCTCCTTTTTTTTCTTTGTTTCTTACCTTTCTTTTTTTGCATGTTGAGAGAAAACCTCATTTCTATTTACTGACATTTCGATGTTTGAAGGCTTCATAGATGAAGAACTTGGAAGTTCTGCCTGCTTTTTGTTTTGGGGCTACAAAAATTCTGTTATGACATCATTAGCATCTGGTAGAGGAAAATTGATTTGAATTGTGTTCTTTTAATGATGTCACACCTTTTCCTTTCTTCCTATTACTGTGACTGATCAACAAGCATCTAATAGAGACGTGTGGACATATATAAAAAAAAAACAACAAACTAAGAAACCTGATCAATCAACATTATTGACATACGAGATCTTTCCCAATGTTTCACTGAAATTCAAGAGGCCTCGTCTCCTGTTTTTCTATTTTAGTAATTCGAGATTTAGCTCTGCAGTGAAGGAGAATGCATATATTCTCTTGGAAACTGATTAGTTTTGTGATCTAATTCATCATATCTTACTATTCTGATAGGTGTTGTTTGTTTTGGTGTAAAATACCTCATTGCTATTGACTGACATTATTTTTGATGCTTAGATAAGGTTTCATAGATGAGGAGAGTATGAAAGTTTGGTCTGTCTATTTAGAAGAAAAAAAAATTTGATTGTACTTTTTTTGTTGTTGTGCACGTGTTTTTTAGGTGCTGGTACCACTAATGCCATTCTGAGCAGACCCATGCAGAGAAAGCTGGTAGCCTTGGTTAACTGTCAGCTTATTGAAGAAGAGGGACGGGCTCGTGCTATGCGTGCTGCTCGTTCTCTAAGTGAGAGGACTGTTACTGAACTTATTTTACAGCACCAGAACCCACAACAGTTGTCAGCAAACCTATGGGCAGCTGTCAGGGCGAGGGGCTGCCAATTTTTGGGACCAGGTGAGTTGAAGCATTTTTTTTCCACCTCCTCCAGGCTTTATCTATTTTGCTCTTTTTGTATCTTAGTTTAAGGTTTGCTTAAATAGATGAATTCTGAAAATTAAAGAAATCTGTTTTTGTTGGTTTTGAAGGTTGTTTTTGTTCAGTTGAATTTATTAGAACTTGTTGAAAGTAAAATACTTAATCTTTTCCTGATGGAGCTGCCAGATCTGGCTAGCCAAACACTTGTGTTCGTTTACAATCAAATCAGGCATTGTGCTTTAAAATCTGTAATTTGATCAAATTTCATGCATAAAAATGCCTTTACTAAATACCCTGAGCAGAATCCTACCAGGATATATATGCTATAAAGGGGTCAACTTGAGTAATATTTATATTTGAGTTCTCTTAAAACTAGTAAAATTTAGAAATGAATTAAGTCTAGGAAGGTTTAAGGGAGGAAAAAAACCTTGGGGGCAATTTTATTCTTAAAAATATGACATCAATTGATATTAAGCCCATGGCATATTGAAAGTTGATTTTCATCTTGTTACTGAAGTTAAGCAATGTAGACTTTGGTCACACAATTTTTTGTGGTTATTTGTTTTTTGTATGATGAATTGTTATTAACAATAAAATTTGTTTTTCTTCCTATTTAGCCATGCAAGAAGAAGTGCTTAAATTAATTCTTCTGGCTCTGGAGGACGGATCTGCCTTGTCTCGTAAAGTCTTGGTTTTATTCGTTGTCCAAAGGCTGGAACCTCAATACCCACAAGCTTCTAAGACAGCTATTGGTCATGTGGTACAGTTACTTTATAGAGCATCCTGTTTTAAGGTAAGAAAAATTGAAAACTATTTCTATTAGCTGAATCCTTGATAAATATCTTTCAAGATTTGTGGCTTTCTTAATAAACCAGAGTATTTTGTGTGCATGATTAAAGTTTTGCTAGGCAATTGCGTCTTTTTCCTCTGATCTCTCTGCAATATTCAATTTCTGATTGTTATCAAGAAAGCCTACAAATTTCCTTGAATACAATAGTTGTAAATTGTAAATTTGTATTCTTGACTAATTGGTTAAGAAGATATTGTAGAATATAACCATACCAAACTTTCTAAATCTTACAAATGCTCAAGAAATAACTCCATCTCATCTCTATACATTCACTGTATTCATTTTTTCATTAATAGAGTAGTGAAGAGTTTTAACTTTGAAAATGATAATCTTGGAATCGTGAATCCTTATTTTCCTTTATTTTCATATTTTTGTTTAAATGATTTTGTTTAGAATACAGAGGAAGCTGCTTATTGGGATGACTTGGGGACGGTACAATAATCAGCTCATAACACTAAGCAAAGGATATGAAAATTAGAACAATTTTTATTTATTGTTTCAAATATTTTCAAGTTAGAAAAATAGATGTTTTATATAGATATTTTCAATATATTTATGGTGTTTGAACCGACTGATTTTGATAAAAACTGTTGGATAGCATTATCCATGATTATAAGAAGAAGCTTTCTCTGTATATTTGCTGTTTATAAAAAATGCCCTGAAAGAAAATTAAAAAAGATGTACAAATACATATTTTCTGTTTGCATGAATAAATTTCCCAATAGCCGAATGGAAAGAAAGCCACTTCAACCGATATAAATGTGATCATCTTCTTAACAGGTTACTAAGCGAGATGAAGAATCATCTTTAATGCAATTAAAAGAAGAGTTTCGTACTTATGAAACCCTACGTCGAGAACACGATACCCAGATAGTTCAGATTGCTACTGAAGCTGGTCTTCGTATTTCTCCCGATCAATGGTCGTCTCTGCTTTATGGAGACACAGCCCATAAATCACACATGCAGTCCATTATTGATAAGGTAAGTCGATGGCCAGGTTCTTCAATTCTCCTCGTATCTTTTTCGATAATGTAATGTTCGTAATCAAATGACGTGAACATCTTGAGTGTAGGATATCTTGGATTATTAGTTTCCTTTTTGGTTCACTGGAAAATTCACAAGTTCTTGCTCATGCATTGTCTGCCACTTTAGTGATGTGAGTGTATAAATTGTGTTTGCTTCACAAACAAGCACAGTGGAGAATGACAAAATTAGCCTGAAGCTAAGTGGTAGACATCCAGCTTAGGTAAATAGCAGGCCATTTGGAGCACTTTAGCTATGTAAGACATTCCATCTAAGAGAAGGTTATTCAGACGTATAAACAACTTACAGCTTGGTAGTTGCCATAGCTGGTCCTGAGTAAAGGAGAAAGGTTGGGTGTGGGCTAGCAACTCTGCTTGTAAAAAATGTGTTTGCTACTGAAACTGCAGCAGAGTGGTTGTGGCCCTATGCTCCACAAGGGGTCTACAGTAATAAACAGTTGTTGGGGTGAGTGTAAACACAAAATCCCACACTATTATTATTAAGTTGCAAATTGTGTTGGATATTGCTTTATCTTCCGGTTATTGCTTTATCTTCCGGTATCTCTACTATGATGTGCCATTTTTGTGTGTTTTGGTAACAAAACCAACATACCGACATCAGATCATTATAATATAGATAATAAATTTGAAAGAGATTTTTCTTGATGACCAGTTTGTTCATTTTATATTTGTCATTGTAAGGGAAAAAAGTGTTTCAATTCTACATAAATCTTTTCCCATCTTTAAATATACAGTAAAACATTTGATTCGGAATTTAGAATGCATTGAGTGCTTTTAATGAAAAAGCCAATAATGTTATTAAAACTTATATCTTTGCCTTGGATATGATGTTCTTCTATTTCATTTTTTTCTCTGCATCATTTATGATAATCTCTGATAATTGTTAATCGATCTATTTTTTTAATTTTTTTTATTTATAAATCATTCAGCTGCAGACTCCCCAGTCGTTTGGTCAAAGTGTTAATGAACTTGTTATTGCACTTCAACGAACTGGAGATCCTGGCAACTTGTCTCGACTGCGACCACATTTTGAGCTTTTGGCTAATATTGATCCCTCTCCTGGTGAGTAAACGTTTCCTCTTATTATTGATTGGGGTTTAGATGTTTTTTTCTTTTTAACAAGCAAAAATAGCATTTGGCATTTGTTTTGCAGCAAGTCATTATTGAGGCAGTACGCCAAGTCTTCCTCTTTCTCTGGTCTCCTCTACCTCCTACAGCTTGGACAAGCATACAGTCATTACCATTTTTTGAGTCTGGGAACTATGCATACATTTTTCTCATGTAAAAGAATGATTATTGCTCCTTTGCTTCCTGTCATTTTGGCTTACAAAAGGTTTTCACAGGAATGCATTACTTTAAGATAGCGGGGTAAATCTGCACTGATGGGGATGTTCTCTGCTCAGACCTTTCTTGAGAAGGTTTTTTTAAGATTTGGGAACAGCAGTAATGATAGCTATGCATTAACCCTATCAGAAACATATATTTTGAGTTTACTTTAACTGCTGGGACATATCGATCCCAGGGTCTCAATGATGGCTGGAACATATATATCCTTTAAAGATCTCTTTTTAAGAATCTACTTGCGCATTTTCTTCAAGTATCAAGCATGTTAATAAGTTTGTTTTGAAAAAGTTTATGCAGGAAGCAGCTGCTATCATTGTCCTGTGTTTTTTGTTAACAAGCAATGACATGTTCCCACACCCTAGGAATGGTAACTTTCTGACCCTAATCTAGCCTGGGGATTTTGACCAGTAACACACATGTACAGTATAATATAGTTAAATTTGCACTCCTACAACCATTAAAATATAGTTCATGTTTTTAAAGGATAGTGTTGGCATTTTGAGTGTTGGGGTCGGGTACTAAGTGTCAGTGTGGAGGTGTCATACATGTGATGGGGGTCTGTATACAAAGGGTTAAGCACTAATTAAATCTCCTAAGCCCTGAAAACTTCTCTTTCAGATGCACCAATTCCAACATGGGACAACTTGGAGGCTGTAATGAATGCTGTACAAACTGTAGTGGAAGGATTAGTTGACTTTATACAACACTACAGCCACAAGAAACACGAGCCAGCCAATTTGCATAATACGAAATATAAGACCAATATGTGTCGTGATCTAACTCAGAAGGGAAGCTGCCCCCGTGGAGCCAACTGCACCTTTGCACATTCTCAGGATGAGATGGAGAGGTAAGTGCATTATATATAAACTACCTTAGTACCGGTAAAAAATGATGAGATTAATTATGTATGGATGGAATATGCATAAATGCTTTTGTATAAATGTATTTATTGCAAACAAAAAGTGCCTACCTCTTACAAAAATGATTTTTCTTCTGACTTTCTATGACTCCAGTGTTGACAACTAAGATTGTGTATTATCTCATGTCTTTGCCCTTCTCTCAGCCTTTACCTGTATCTTCTCATCCTCTCCAATCTTTGTTGGTCATCCATGTTTTTATCTGAATATTTTACAAGCATGGATTAGTTTCATATCGAAAATAGATAAGGAATCAACCAATTCCATTACACCCTCTCTTTTGACTTTCTCTATCTCTCCATGAAGACTTTCAATGTATCACAATTTTTACGACTTTCTATCCTTACCCACCTTTCACTCTTTGTCTCAGCAAGCCTGTCTTTTTCTGTCCCCATCCCTCTATATATATGAATACTTGCATACTACCCATAAAAAATGACAGAACATTTCTATATTTGAATGATGTTTTAAAATCTGTATTCTTTTAGAGGGTTTGATTTATGAAATATTCTTCAAAAAAGTATAAAATTTCAAACTTATTCTTTTGAACAATGTTTCAACTTAGTTGGTGCCTAAAAAGATGAAAAGTTCTATCAAATGCCAATCAAAGCTATGATTTTTCTATCTTCTTCTGACTTGGTGAAACAATTGTCAAAAAGAGAAATTGAGTGTGCTTTAATATTAATCAAACCTGTGAAAAAAGCTAGAAATAGCCAACTGACTCCTGCTTTTACTTGTATTGTTTGAAGAGCTCACATAGGTACAAAGCTTCAATAGTCAGTCATGTAGGTTTACCGTCTTCAAGTCTTTAAAGCTAATGTCTCTGGTTTCCACGGTGACTTGACCTGAACAGACAAACATACCAACAAATTTTGTGACACTGATGTGTGTATATATATATATATATATATATATATATATATATATATATATATATATATATATATATATATAAATTCCCTTTCAATTGTTTTTCTTTTCATTTTACTTTAGCTTTCTTATCTTTCTTCCACTCTTCACTCTCTTTTTTTCCACCTTTTCCTTCCCAATTAATATTATTAAATTCATTGGTCAGAAAGTGTAACTGATTCCAGCTCAGAAGGGCCAGGGTTCTGGCAGATACTATTCTTTGATCCTAGGTAGAAAAGCATAACAGTCATACATACAAACAAGTGGAATAATGGTACAAATTTTATTCACTATCGAAATACAAGGTGGAAATTATTACAAAAGTTTACGTGATCAAATCTTATCAAGTGAAATTCTGATTAAATAGAAAAAATGCAAGGAAGACACGTGCAACTTTGGTTAAATGAAAAAGTTTGGAAAATTTTCAAAGTTATTCAGCAATCCTTGTGGCATCTTTTTCTAAATTCAGTTTTATTTTATTTTTTGAAATTCTGCTCGTGATGCAAAAAAAAATGTAGGTATCGTGCTCGGAATAAAAAGTTTGGTGGTAAAACTGGAACGTCATCAGTAGCTGGGCTTACACCAAAGGAGAAAGCAGAACTTGATCAAGTCACTAAATCTACTCGTGAACGGATGATTGCAAAATCAGCTCGACAAGAATCATTCAACCCTTTGGTTGTCAAGCAGTAAGTTGGGTCGTTTCTTTGTTTACGCTTAGTAGTATACGCTGGGATTATGAGACGGACATTTAATCGGAAAAAAATAACACTGTGTAGATATTTCATTTGGTCCAATGCATTGGTATTATGACAAGGGGTCCGTAGGTTGATTTAAACACTTATAGGTCTTGAATGAGTAGTAATCTCCCAAATATCCTTTTAAACAATTTGTCTTATAGTCCAGCATGTACAGACTGGAGAATATAGATGTTTTTAAGTGTTTTAAGATTTTTTTTGACTCCATTTTAGGTGTAGGTTTGAAAAAACTTCCCTTGTTAGATCTTCACATAAGAAAAGAACTAATGCACCTATAGTCTGACTTTGAGGCTTATTCTATTTCTCCCGTCTGTGCTGGTCGTTTGAAGAGGGGATTGGCACTCTAGGCTTAGTGCCCTCCTTTAGTTGGTCAGTGAGCCCAGATGGCCAATCATCACCCGGTACTCACCTTAATTTTTTTTTAAAGCCACTCTCTACATTCCTATTCAAATTTCTTGAATCTTAAAATATCTCCCTGTTTTCCCCTCTTCATAAACCCTTCTAACTTTTCCAAAGAATTTGTTCGGTATTAATTTGAAACATAATTAATTCTGGTAATTGAATGTTTCATGGTAACTTTTTATTAAGCTTTATATATCTATTTATTATATAAAATACCACTATGGCCATCTCTGTATACAATTTACAATAAAAATACATATTCAATATCAAAATATACATTAATTGAAGTGATAATAATGTATGAAACTTGATAGAAAATTACAAGCATATTAGTGGAGAGAAACATTCACTAGACACATTTTATGTATATTTTTCCCCTAAATTCTTCTATATATTTCAGCTGATAACTCCTTTGATTGCCGTATTAATTTATTTTTTATCCAAAATGATCTGAATTTATCCAATTTATTCTTTAAATCATTCATACTTCTACTTTTTTTTACAAACGATGGTAAACTATTCCAGTATTTCAAAATTATTTGGAAGAAAAAAATCAATTTGTTTTTGCAATGGGCTTAGGATAGTAAATTTCCCATCTTATCTGACTTAGTGAAGATTAGAATTCTGTGTTTTGTACAACCATTTGATATCTTGGAAGTTTTGATTAAATCTATTGCCCTCCTTTCTATCAATCACTCAAAAAAAAAAATATAAAAAATGAAATTATTTTTTGCAAAAGATGAGAATATTTTGCTCACTATTCCTTGTTTCTTTTTAATTTCAGTCTCCCAGTTTCTGTGAAATTGAATGCGACTAGTGAAGCCATCAATACTGAGAGCACTACCCCTTGCTCACTGTCCCCGGAATGTTCCAACAGTAGCAGCACGACGACAACGGTCACCACTTCCAAAGCGACCATTTCGTCAGTCTCCCAGGAGCATGCTGCAGGCAGCAGCAACACAACCACCACAGTCTCTTCTGTGCCATTTCCCAAGAACAGTGTGCCATTTTCAAATACCAATTCAAAAGAGGAACGTTTCTCCCCAGTGCCTGTTAGTCACAGCATTACTGTCCCTAATTGTACTCCACTCATTCAATCGTATGAAATACCTTCAAATCACATTATTGATGGTAAGTAATTTGTTTTTGTCTTATCCACTTGTTCTTGAAGAGTTACAAAATATAGATTTCTCATCTATCGGTCTATATAAAAATGAAATATCAAGTTCTTATTACTTTGAAATGAATAGAAAGTCATAGGTATTAATTGATCACCGTGACACACAATAGACCAGTTCAATTACTGTTACTTAGTTTAGGTTTTTCTCGTGTTCTGACATTAAAAGAGAAAATGTTCGTTTTTTGAAAATTCCCCTTCAAGGTTTTTAGTGGGTGGTTCAGTATGCTATGTAAGTTCTTGCTAAACTGGTCACTAGTTTGTGCCCGCTTGTTTATTCAAAAATCCAGACCCTTTTAGTGATCACATCTCAAGAAAAGGTGAGAGGAGTAATTTGATACATAGATCAGCTCTCAACGCAGCATATAAGGTGGCACTTATTCATAATCTCCCTTGTAATGCTATTGAAATGAAAGCTGGCTGTTTTTTTTATATGCAAATAAGCTCATATGCAGCGAAGACAAAAAATATCTGACATAGTTAAAAAATTTTATTTAACATTTCTGATTTTGGTACAATTATCTTCAATGTTCAATCTTGCTCCAATATTTTTTGGAATTTTTGTATTTTTTTAATCTTTGATCCAAAATATGTCCATTTCGAAGATGTACATCGAAGTTGAAATTAACTTTTTGAAAAGTATCGGATACTTTTTGCATTCATTGTACTTTGAGTGGTTTGTTTCATTCTGTAAAAATATTTTTTTCTGGTCAAAGATGAATGTTCTGTTATCTCTCAAATGTGTATTCATGTGTGATTTAAAAGGATATTTTGGACACTAAAGCTCACTGCAACTCATCCATACATGTCCATTTTGAGCTTTAGTAGATGATCCCATGCTTATAATGCTAGCATATTCGATGCTGTGTAATATTTGCATAGTTTTTTTTTTGTTTTTTTTCAAATTCAAATGTCTTATATGCTGTGAAATGTGGTATTTATTATCCAGGAAGAAATCTTTTGTGTGTTATGTGAGACTTATGTTTGATTGTGAAAATCTTTTTTGGATTTCAGGCAGTTACTATCCACAAGCTCAATACTGCATTCCTCCCCGTCACCAGAGGTTGCCAGTACCGGCTGCTGCTGCTGCTCAATACCCCTTCAACTATCGGGTGGATCCAGGCATTGCTCATGTGCAGTACCGTGCATCAGCCATGTTTGACATCCATACCATGCAACCAGTTCCTACTCTTTTTACGGATCCGTGGAAGAAACCAGGGAACCATTTTGATCCCAAGAAGGAACCAAACTATGTCCAAAAAACAGTCCCTACATCTGGCCCATTCCCTGACCACAGTGGGTGGGAACAATCCATCACAACAGCTAAAGTCAGTATCTGCTTCATTAATATATATATATATATATTTTTCTTTGGTTTAAGATTTGCCTTTATTGACAAATTCTTTTTTAAAAAAAACATTTCTATAAACTGTGAATTCTTTCAAATAATGAAGTTTTAAGAGATGCTACAGTCTTTGGCCACTTTTTGTTGTGCAACTGAAGCACAAAACCTTTTTACAAGTTATTAAATTTCTTGAAACAAACTAAATCATTTATCTAAATTCTTTGAAGCATTTACGTTTGTAATACTACATTCATTTTATTAGAATTTGTTCATTTTCCTTCTGCAGAGTCTGGAAGATCTGCAAGACCGTCGCCTTGAAATCATGAATCTCCTTCAAAGGAACGAGATGTCTCCCGGCCGAATCCCCACTACTGGTGCACCGTGCACTCCAGTAACGAATGCTCCCGCCATCTACCAACATAATTATCAGACCAACATTCAGGACATGGCAGACGTCATCAAAGAACCCAAGAGTATCATCTCACCCTGTGTAGCCAAATCCTCGGCTGAGACCTACATAGCCACTTCCACTACATCGTCCCTCTCAAACAGTGTTGCTTGTGGTGAGTTTGCCAAGATTAGTGTGAGGTTTGCAAATGTTGTGCTCTTCCGATCGTGTGCTTTGGGTTGTCTGTTGGTATGAAGCTATGAATGGCTTTGGATTCAGGGTACACAGATATTTGTGTATGTGTGGGGAGTAAGGTAGAGTGGCTAAGTTACTAATATCGGTGGTAAGTATGAACTCTCTTGATTTCTCTTCCTGTGTGGAATATTTGAAAGCCAATCTTAAATGCAGTTGACGTGTGTTCACTCTGATATGGTGGAAATCCTAATTGATATCTTTCTTGTCTACATGAGTAGGTATTCATTTGCCTCCCCCACGAGGCTGGAATGTGACACAAGGTCGAGTTTAATGAGTGGAGGGGGGCGCACAGGTAGGTGAGAGTAATTAACAAGCCAGAATGTCAGACCGCAGATGAGCATCTTCTCTCCCTTGCACTTTCAGATGTGCATATATTCATGAAAGGGAGAAGAATGAGAGGTGCTGGAATTTTTTTTTTGTATGTCAGCATGTCAGTCAGTGATGGAGATACCTGCACATCTGAAAATTGAATATTGTTATATCAAGAGATGCAAACCTGTGAATAGAATTTTAACTTCCTTTCAAGAATCCTGGTTCTATTTCGTTTGTCCCTACCAAAAGCTAACATCCATAACTTTAAGCGTTAGAGTTTTTGTTTTTGGTTTTGTGGGGGGCACTAATCAGAAAGACCCAGTACTTCTGGTCTTTTTTAAAAAAATTTTCGGCATCCATACTTTGAAATCAAAGAGGTTAGCTTTTGTTGGGGACCAACAAAAAAGACCCTGAGTCATTTTGTTGAAAGGGTTTGTCTTTCTCTCTTGCATCACTCACTTTAATTGGGAGTCACTGATTGGAGTCTTGTTATGAAACCACACAAAAGAATTCCTTTCTGCCTGAATTTCATTCTCTGGAAATGTCAGAAGAATATTGGCATTTTGTTTTCCTGAAAGCAGCTGGGTATCTGCGGTTTGGAATTGGTCAGAAGTGGAAAGATCACTTTCCGAGGGCCACTTATCATTTGTTCATCACTAGCAAGATTGTGTATATTTTCAAGTCACGGTTATATCCGATTTGTGTAAAACCGTGTATATTTGAAAGTAATGTTTATAACTGACTTGTGTAATACTGTGTATATTTGTAAGTAATGGTTACAACCAACTTATATAATTTTATGTGTAATAGTAAGTAATGGTTACAACCAACTTATATAGTACTATGTATAATAGTAATTTATGGTTATAACCGACTGATGTAATACTATGTATATTTGTAAGTAATGGTTATAAACTACTTATGTGATATAATGTATAATTGTAAGTAATGGTTTTAACTGACTTCTATGATTCCATTGGTATTTTGCACTTCATATGAAAATTGCTTGCTTGTCATTGCTTGCATGTTTACCTGCAGGTGGTTGTTTTGATAATGCACCTTTTTCTGGTGTCTTTTTTTAAAAATTTTATTTCCAATGTTCCATCTCTTAATCTTGTTTCTGGAGTGTGAAACTTACAGATTTATGTAAAAGTGAAAATGGGCTTTTTTGGGAGTATCAAAATGAATCCTTTTCTACCCTGCTCCTAAAGAGCTCATTTTGACTTCATAAAGTTTGATGTAAAATAAACCCCTAAAGCAAACAAATGGTTTCAGGACTGAAGGTTGTATATAAGACTTTTGAAGACTGCAGTTGTGTCGTCAGTTCAACCATGACAATGAAAGAAGCAGCGGGAACATTCAAACGTGAGAGATGATTAAAAAGCTGGCACGCGCGTTTAAATGAAGACAAGCATCATCATCATCCCAGCCTGCTGCCTACTCTAGCAATATGAAGGATTCTCGTTTATGTAAAGGTGAGTTGATTATGTCATTATTTTAAACTCCATCCCCCCTCTCAAATCGTACGCAGATTGGTATCTTCACCATTAAGGATAATATTAACAGATTCGTAAATGCCTAGTTTTTGTCAATATTTTTTCATCTTAAAAGGGTTGCTCCTATGTGTACACTTGGTTTTGCAAATTACCGACATCATCAATACTGATGAAGTACCGATGGAAATTCTCAATACCAGTTTTTACATATATATATATATATATATATATATATATATGTATATATTTTTTTTTTCTTGTTCAGTCAGAGGCATTGATTTTGTGGATGCTGATTGCTGTTACGTGTACGCTTTTTAGAAATTTCAACGTTCGACGTATGATTCACTGATATCCTCTCCCTACACGCTTTCAGACAAAACCTTCTAAGAATCAGTGGAAGCATAGCATGTAATCAGGGGTGTTGCCAGGATTTCCCCAATGGTGGGGGCTGGATCATTGTGCACCCATCGGGCGAAAGGTCTGCAGGCACTGGAGAAAGAAATTGTCATCACTTAACTGAAGACGACGATAATGAACGAAAATGTATGAGTGGGAGTTGTAAGGTTGGGTAAGGACTTCATTAAGGGGGAGGTAAGATAGAAGAGCTACAGGAATGGATTTGATGGAGTAGATGACAATATAAAGACTAGATAATAAGACCCAAGTGTGAGAGAAACACGTAGACAGTGGAAGAAGAGAAATTGACTAATATTCAGTATTAGGCCTCACTGCCACCTGCCTGTTGATTGATGTTGAACGTTTCTATTGAAAAAAGCAGACACTAACAAAGAAGCGTTTAAAAAGTAATTGTGCACACACACACACACACACTCTTTCTCTCTCTCTCTCTCTCCTAACGACCCATTTCTTGAAGGAAGCATAACAGATCATTTAGTCCTTACAATAAAAAAACTGTCCATTACATTTTATGGTTAAAAAGGTAGTGAACATGATACATGTCTTTTTAAAAATTTTTTTTATTTAAAATCTTTTTAATCAAATCTCATATTTGATCATTTAGGATGTTTTCAAAAATTCTCTTTTCAAATGGATTTCCTTGGTGAGACATTTCTACTTGGGGCTCGAGAGTTGATGTAGAAAACTCAAGAAACCGGTATTGGTGTCTCGGTTATGGTATTGCTCACCAATTTTTGAAACCTGTATTTACTGGTATTTAAATACCGGTTTCTAGACCTTACAGTTTACTAAGACAGAATGTTATTGTATGATTTTTTTAATGAGAAACTATTTGACGAAAATGCTAGATTTTATAAGAAGGTTGAAATAAAACCCGTTAAAAAGGCAGTGCACGAACAGGTTACATGATGAATTTTCTGTGCACCTTGTTCCGATGACTGTTCGAAATAAAAACAATTGAAAAGTGCATGAATGCTGCCAGTGTCAACATGTCTGTTGGCCACTAATATCTATTATTATTCCTTGTTCTAGATAAGTAAACAGATGTCTTCTGTTGCTGCAATTTTTGCCTTGCTGTTTGTCCCCTACAAAATTAGGACGTATGTTTCATTTGGGGGTTCACCGGTATCCGTTCACATGAAGATCTTGAACCTGGAATGATTTTTTAATGTTGGATTGCATTCTTCGAAGATTGCCGGGCTGACTTCAATGAGTCTCGATATCGGACATTTTTGATATGCCTTTCAATGAGTGCGAGTTTCTTCTGAGAAGCTGCTGCTGCTACTACAACCGTTGTCCCTTTCCTATTCATGAAGAAGCAGCCTCGTAATAGCTGAGACGCACTGCAGTTCACTCCAAAGATTTTTCTTGTCCAATTGGATCTAAAAAGAGATGAGAAAGGTAAATATGTTTCCCAGATTATTTGTCAAAAACCATTTCTAAAGAGAAATAAAAGTCAAGCAGTGAACTTGCTTATCGTCATAATTATTATCTTCAATTTATGTAAACTAGATTTTTTGTGAAGGACTGACTAAAATTTGGATCCAATCTCTTGCATACCTCAAGATTAAATGCTTTTAATTTCATGAATTCCTTGCAGGGTGTGTAATAGGTAATGCCTACCTTATGCCTAGCCTGTGTACACTTGTTCTATTTTATATGAAATGAAATACGATTCTACAACACTGGGTAGGTGCAGGCGGCCCAACTGTTAATGACACAGCATATTGAATTTTCGAACTGAGTTCAAACTCAGACTAAGACAGTTTACATTCACTCTGCACAAGTGCTGTTGGGAATGGTATGGATTCCCGTCTGACCTCTGCTATGAGTAAATACAGCAGTTTGAACTGTTTATTCCCATAAGGCAGTCCAGTTAGCTCCTCAGCCTCGTAAAAACACAATGATTGTCTCTCCGTGGATCGTTCAAGAAATTGAGACGATATCATTGCTTCATGTGTTGTTAGACATGGGGGAAGCAACTTTACCTCTGAAGATCTGAGGGAAAAGTAATCGTCTGAAGAAGTGGTTGGAGACGGCATTATTGTAGTTGCGATTGAGTGCTTGACAACTTGATATTTTGATTAGTCGAGAGGAAGCTTGGTTTGATTTTACTTATTGAAATCTAAACCCTAAACTAAACTGATGAGAAATGTAAAAAAAAATATTGTGGATCATTGGTTCCTCTTATGAAGACATTGTAAATTTGGATATTTGACAGATTGTATGAATAATCATTCAGAGATGGAAAAAAGTATAAAACTTACTGCCTGCATTGATCAATGAAATCTTTTATTCACTTGATTTCCCAGGCAATTAATATTACTCAAGATATTCCAAAGATGTTTTGTAGTGAAACATCTTTTTATGAATATACTAGACAACCCTATGACCCATTGGATCACCCTTTGAGATGAATATAGTGCAGTTTATTGTGTCCAGTTAGAACATTAAATTTAAGGGTCAGATTGCCTTTGGATTTTGCATATTGCAAAATGATAAGCAGAATAAATAAATACGGGAGACTACTCTAGCATTGTCATTTAATCATTGTCTCCCTTGAGAAATCAGTTCACTATGAAGGTGAGTACAGATGAAGACCCAAAACTATTGTTATTGTTGCAAATCACCTGCATTTTTTACTCTAAGTTAGTTCAATTTAGGGGTTCTATGGTTCAAGATTTATAGCTACAATGCACTGCTGTGTCTATTAAGGGGTCAGCAACAGATACAAAAAATGACCATTTTAGTATTATGTAGATATAAAGATGTTCATTTTCTGGAGGAGTTTGGGCTTCTGTACACACAGACTATGAATAGTTTAGAATTAGGTGTTACCTATTATACATATTATGTACTTATTTTATGTTTGGGATTGTTTCCAAACCCCTAAATGTTGGTCTTCTTTCTTGTTTGTTTCAGATTCCTTGGACATTCCTTGAGTAGTGATAAGTCAGCAGCGATTCTGTTGGAGGTTTTTAGATTTTAACTCTGGTGAGAACACAGAATTCCTCTAAACCTTCAGACATTTGCTAGAAGTTCTGGGTTTTACAGTTTAAAGTATTGGAAACCATCAACCAAATTTGTCAACAATGGTTTCTTCAGTTTTGAAGCTGGTGTAGCTGGCTTTTAATGTATACAGGTGACACCAATGGAGTTAGAGAGCTGAAAATTTCAACATTTACTCTGTATTGTGTCTTGGAAAAATGTTTTTTTGTTTTTTCAAAATTCCTCCCCCAAAAAAAGGTTTTTGGTGAAGGGTTTCAATTTATAATGTAAGTTTATGCTAATTCAGACTTTTTAGTGTCCAACAAATGGCGAGAGTTGTAACTTATTCATAGATCACCCCATCATCTGAATTTTGATTGATCGCTCCTCACCTGGCATACTGCCTAAAGATCATGTCATGTGACAGTTTCTTTTGTGGGACTGACCAGACCTTTTTTTTTTTTTTAAATCTGAAATTCTTGTTTTTATTTCAACAAGTTTATGGCCATTATTTCTTGGCTAAACTTCTTCAGTCAGCAGCAGTTAGAACTTGAAATTCTTTTAGGTCCATGCCTTCTTCTTTTACTTTAAAATTACTTCATTCTCTTTCTTGTGTACATAAATAATCTAGAAATGTGCATTAAAGATTGTACAGTCTGTATTTTTGCCAATGATATCCACCTAAAAAGAAAAATAGCAAATGATGTAAACACCTTTCAGTTACAAGAACAACAAAGTGGTCCTAAGAAAAAACATGTCACGCCATGAACACATTTAAACTCCTGTCCCACCCGACTCAAAAAACCTGAACTCCTGAAGGAACTCCCGTTCAGGAGACATTTCTTTGAATATAAAACAGTAAGTGGACAAATTATTGAATCAAAATCCATTATGAAAGACCTTGGAATACACATAACCCCAGAAGTGTCATGGACTCCTCATGTAAATATGTGATTTAATGTCAGCATGGGTGCTTAGTGCAACAATAATGTTAACAGTGTATAAAACAATGAAACACAGAGTGGAGTATTGTTCCCCACTTCGGTCACTATCAAAAACCAGAGACATCCAAGCCCTTGAAGGTGTGCTGAATTACTTTACCAGCAGAATCAGTGGCTACGCTGAATTGTCCTACTGGGGAAAGACTTTGTAAACTGAACCTCATGTTCCTACAGAGGAGGAGAGAACGCTACATGATTCTAATGTCTGCAAAAACTTATACCCAATGATCAGAACATCTTGTTTTTTCCCCCAGTGAACAAAGAGGTATTTGCACCACTATACCAACTCTAGTCCAGGGTGAGAGTGAAAAAAGCCCAATCTAAATATGGTGTGTTATTTTCAGTGCTTGGGCCAAAACTTTGGAACTGTATTCCCGCAGAAACCACCTTCACAACAGAACTGGTGAGCTTCGAGATTTCTCTGCGAAAATTCCTTGAGCAGATTCCAGACAACCCATCAACACCTGGATACACATCCGCAAACTAAAATAGCATACTAGAGAATATTGTACATGATCAACATTAATGGAAATGAAATTGAGGAGCTCACCTTCATCATATCCAAGTTATCAAGCTATAAGTTTTATGTTTTCAGCTCAGAATTGTTAAAAAATTTCCTAGATATTAAATTTGAAGATATATTTTCATGATAATCAATTATGTATTCAGGGAATCTCAACTCTTCCCCAAAGGTTTGGAGTAATCTGTACATGATTTCAGGAGATAAAAAGCTTTGGTATTCTCTGGCTCTGTTGAATAAGAGCCTGCAAGTATTTATTCATTAACTTATAAAATCTATAAGACATAATTCTACTTACTAAGTGCACATCTATTTCTATATTCCACATTTGAAATAACTTTTAGTGGTTGAAGATTTGATGGAAATCTTATTTAAAGGAACTTCTTGATTTCATTCTGAATTCTTTTGTCTATATAGACTGTCTTGGGGCTTGGATGTGTTGCAATATATGGAATATATGTGCAAATACCCTTGTAAAACAGTTGTCTTATAGTCCAACATATACTTTTTTCTTAAAAGGTAATAAAGAATCACAAGAGTTCTGAAGTGTATTCTATGAGGCGTTTGCTACTAAATGCTGATTTTCTAACATTTTATAAAAAAAATCATCCTGTATTGTGAAATGATCACATTTTGTTGAAATTTTGGTTTTATTTTTGTAAAATCCTGGTGTGGTAAAATGAAGGCCACAAATCTATATTTTTTAAAATTTGTTTTGTAATCCTTTTTTTATGGTGATTTAATGAAGATCTCGAAAGAGATAGGATGGAGAATTCCTGTTCATTTTGAAAAACTTGTGGTTATCATTTTTGTTATTGTCTACATTGTTTGAAAGGATTGATAAATTAGGATTTCCACTGTTTTGAATTGTTCACACATGAGTGAATGGATGCGTCTATAGGTGAAAAAATATTAACACCCATGGTTGGCATGCATATGTGTATGATGCAACTTTAATGAAAACTGGAGAAGAATGTCTCTATTGATAAATGTATGTATAAATGCCAAATGATTTGTTTGTATGCAAATGTGCTAGATATCTACCTTGTTTCTTTCAGCTGAGAATGGTTTTGATGTTTGCTTCTCAGAGACTTATATACTTAATTTCTTTTTGCATTTTGGTATTTTTGTCATTGATTTTGTCCTGCTGATCTATAATCCTGAGTTGTATTTTCTCCTCATTTCATAGGTTAATGAAATGGAATATCAGAATCTGTTTCTTTCCAATTGATCACGTTTCGTTTTGGCCGTGTCACTTTACTTTCAGGTTCTTCCAATGTTTGCACTTCGACTGAGTCCAGCTATGTGTCGTGGTCCAGTGGAGACAGTCCGAGTATGTCTATGGATTCACCTTATCATAGTGCAAGTCAAAACACTGCACAATTGACTAATAACAGCCATTCGGCAGAAACTGGCAACAAGGTTGGTCTCTGTAGATTTCACTCCGTTCATTAATAAACTTGCCTCACATGTTTAGTTCTTTCAAATGTATCTTGAAGGACTGTATTTTTTGCCTGCAATTTTATAAAAATGAATACTGAGCAATTCCTTCAATTGAAGGAAAACAAAAATTGCTTATATTGGAGTATAAATATAAATGAATTTGATAAATTGTTTGAAAATTCACTAAAATTATTTTGAAATATTTTTTCAACAAATGAATCAAATTTGGTTACTTGTCATCCATGCTTTTTACAAAAATTATTTTTCAAAAACTCAACATCAGCTGATGATTTTTTTTTTAATTGAAAAAAGATGATTTTTTCTTTTCTTTTTTTCTTTTCTTTTTTTCTTTTCTTTTTTTTCTTTTCTTTTTTTTCTTTTCTTTTTTTTCTTTTCTTTTTTTTCTTTTCTTTTTTTTCTTTTCTTTTTTTTCTTTTCTTTTTTTTCTTTTCTTTTTTTTCTTTTCTTTTTCTTTCTTTTCTTTTTCTTTCTTTTCTTTTCTTTTCTTTTCTTTTCTTTTTTTTCTTCTTTTTTCTTCTTTTTTTCATTATTTCTGCTTAAATTTTTGATGCATTTCTGAAAGATAATTTTTTCTTTTGCTTTTGTAGGATCCATCCACTTTCTTTGATCTGTTCATAGAATCTCCCAAGAAAGATCTCTATGAGGATGCCAGGGAAGAATTCACAAGACAACAGCAAGGAGAATACATTGATGATTTCATCCCATTTGATCCTCCGATTGTTTCTAAATTTGGACCTATTTCAAGGTCAAAAGCCAAGGACAAAAGTACTGGACCAGTCCAGGTCACTGCAGAGGGGGTAGGTACTATGTTCACTGACTTGACCTTTTTTTTCTTTTTTCTTTCATCCTTTCCCCCCCTCCCCTGCGAAAAAAAATCGCTTAATAACTCTTAAATTCTTGAATGGCTTCCTACTGCTTCTAAACACAGTGGAACTCTTTAATGGATATAATGAAAAAAGAAAGTTCTTTTGTGAATTGAATGAATTTAGATCAAATTATCCCCCTTAATCAAACTTTGAAATTACCTATTATGAATCTAAGAGTTGAAATATGTTGTGCCTCAATTAAAAGAAAAAACTTGAATTCAGATTAACTCCCTTGCTCTACTGCCATCCTTACCTCATTTTTGGCAAGTGGAGAGACACAGATATTTCGATGTGCTACAGTTCAAATACTGGCTGATGACATGGTTACCATCAATAATGCTAGTAGTGAAGTAATTTGAATTTTCATTATCAATTTTTCAATTGAGGCACAACAAAGGGCCTGAAAATGTCATTTCTTAGAAGTTTCAACATTTAATACAGGATGTCTCATAAATTTGTCACTTTTTGTATCTTTTTTTTTGCAAAATAATTGTTTATGAAATGGAGCAGAATTCATATGAAGAAGTGCAAGAGAAATAACTACAAGACAGTTTATACTCACATTATTCCCCTTACAACTGGAAAAAAAAGATAACTTTATGGGGCACCCTGTATTTCAGATTATTTTGAATAAAAACTGCTGCAATTATGAAGATTTATCTAATTTAAAAGGTTCAGTGTATGCATAGAGTCATGAAGGCCTAAAATGTTGACTTTTTCAGTTCTTGGAATAGCTTTAAATTTCTATTTTGAGAAACCTGTTATAATAAGCTAAGGATATGAAAGATTTTCACAATATTTATGTGACTGGTTTTAGGCTTGAGCCAGAGAGAATGATTTGAAGAAGTCTGGTTCTTTTGCATTTTATTTGTCTATTACTGAAGATTCTCAGTAAAGGACAATAGTGACTTGAAAGTTTGATTGTTGTTCCTTGTGAATGTAAAGGACACACTATAAGCTGATATTAGTGAGGAGGAGTTTTGAATAGCATGAATTTATGAGCAAATTGATACTATTTCTTATTGTAACATTTGAAAGCATTTTGCAAGCGCAAGGTCTTCATCAGTTTGATTAATTGCCATATCATGACCTCTCAATATAATTAAAGAAATCTATGGGTGTATGCACTGAAATAATTTGATAACTGGCTGTTTTATGAAGTTGATATTTGCCATATATATTAGTCAACACATCAGGCCTCACTGTCCAGTTTTGAGTTGTTTGTATCATTGGCAATAGAATTTAGTTTTAAGATATCTAAAATGGTAAAACTAAAGGAAGTAACCAAAATAATTCTAAGCTGTAGTTTTCTATGACAGTTATGGCCAGCTGCTCCTTACTTAGAGTCCGGCCCATTCCATACATACACCTTTGAAAGAGGCACTGCCTAAGTTCATATAACCTGCATGAACCTTTTTGTAATTTGTGATCAATTAGATTGATATTGTTCTTCTCTTGTCGTAGATACAAATGTTTATTTTGTTTGCTGTGAGTATAAGAGCATTTTTAGTTGTACTGATTATACTGGTATGTAAGATGGTTATTTAATTTTGAAAAAAATTATGCAAATATTACACAGCATCCATTGTGCTGGTATTATGATGAGGGAGCTTCCAAAGCTTGATATATATAGTTATGGGGCTTGGATGGGGTGTAATGAGTCGTAGTCCTCCAAATACCCTTGGAAATCATTTGTCTTCTAGTACGGCATATACAATATTATCTGACAAAAAAGAATTTTAATTATTTCTTTTTAGTGTAAAACTTGCATCGGGCTCAGTGAAATCTGATTTATTATTTGAAAAAAATGTGATTTTTGATAGCATGGTGTGTTTCTAATACAGGCAAAATATTTCAATGTTCTAAGGTTGACAGAAGTGGCCGAAACCTTTTGATTATAAAAATGAAAGTTTTTCAACTTGATTAGTAGGCTAGAATCCTTACTTTGAACTATACATAGTTGTAGAAGGGAAATGTTTTTTTCCAATATTGAATTTTCTGATTATTTAAGGAGCATTGTGTGGAAACATCTGAAGAATATTTAGTTTTAGTTTTTCATTCTACTTAATTATCTCATTGAAATAATGAACTGGTGCTCCATGTATAAACCACAAAGAAAGAAAGTTTAAAACTCAAGTGTTCCTTTCATCTTTATGTTGTTTGTTCTTGTAAACTCTTTGTCGAGCATAGGGCCAGAGTTCCATGTCGGTCTGTCCGCCTTTGCTTCACACTCGACTGATCCTCTCTGGGTCTGCTTTGGCTTTCAAATTCTTCTCTTTTCTCTCTGTGGTACCAATCTACCACTCTCCTTCCTTCAAACAGGGTTCATGTCATTATCCGGGGTTTTGTCTTTATTGTTAGAAAGTGGTTCAGTGAACAGGCTTTCACTGACATATATCATAAGCCCTTCTGAAAAGAAAACTCCCCGACCAGGTTCTCCGTGGGGTGATGCTGCAACTTCACTCAAAAAAATATTTTGGTAGAGTTATATTCCTTTGTTACTCAATCGGACAGGTGGTTTACAGCTCTATAAAATGTTTATATAAAATGACAAAAGAATTACTTTCCTGGCTTCTTATTTCATATACCAGGCAATTCAATTTTCTTCAGGGGAAGACATATTTGCATTTTTTAATATTTAAAAAAGAAAATGGTTGAATAATTGTTTCTCTCTCTCTTCTTCTCTCTCACTTCAATCTATCGACAATGCATTTAATTGGTTTTGATTTTACAAGTAATTTCTTCCAATGTCTTGTGACAGTTCAAAATACTTAGTTGAATTTTATGAGTCATGTTGCAAATATTATGTGTTTGGATTTTCAGTTCTTGTTCCCAATTCTTTCATCTCTGGTTGTTCTTTCCAAGTGATTGTACAGGATATAAATGAGATTTTCTGGATAATTAACTGCTATATGGGTCCAAGTGTTTTTGCTTTGTTAAATGGAAATATAATTTTCTAAACAGAATTCTTTTTGTCTTTGAGAAGAGTTGTTGACATTTCAATTTTTATCTGGACAATCAAATCTTTTCTTCCTTGATGTACTATATTTCACTGATCCATTCTTCTGCTGTCCAGTTCCCCAAAAAGAGGCAAATCTATTTTTTCCTCTTTCTCCTCTCTTGGGAGCTTCCTGCTCTTTGGTATCAAAGCTTCATTTTATGCATCATACCTAGCCTCTAGCTCAAAAGGAGAAAACAATTTTTTCATAGTGGCAGAGAAGCGTTTACTTTTTATTCTTGGATTATAGACAGGAAGAGGGCTGATTAATCAGGGTGCTAGCCAGCATTCTCACTAGCCATTCAATAGCTGATTCCTATCAGAAACCCAATTCCAATTTCCAATAAAGCTGAGCATGTTTTGGGCCATTTTTTGCCTTTTTAAAAAATAAATAATACAAATGCAAGAATGTGTGCAAAGAAAATTTCTTAATTCTTTAAAAATATCTGGGAAATCAAACTTCTTGGTTAACGTCCAGATGATAGATCAGCTGAAACATCATGTTGACATCAGCAAGGATGGGGAAAAGAGATTCAATTGTCCGAATTTTGTTTTGTTTATGAATCTGCAGACACAACAATGTTCTTTTAGCCTATATTTTCATTGGTTTAGTGTCAAGTAGGTAATATCATGAGTAGATCAGCTTGTTATATCTGAGGTACAAATAGTAATACTAAAAACCATCTCCTATGAAAGTGTTTAAATGAACTGTTTGGCGACCAAAAATGTTTGTTCATTTATAGTTGTCAGATGGCATGAGGAGCATTTAGTTTTAATTGTCTTCAGTCAAAAAAATCGCTTCTGATTGTGTTATGATAGCTTTCCTATCAGCGTGCATTTGAAAAAAAAATTATCAATATTGGTGTTTATTAATTCTAACAATGGAAGTGGATGAAAATAAGCTACATTTTTGACATATTATGCTTTTTTGTTTTGAAATAAAAATATGATTTGAATGCAAAAACAATGTTTGCAGTTTATGGAGAATGTATCAAGGGACTGAGTAATCAAATGTGTCAAAAGTGGTTTGCTAAGTTTTGTGTGCAAGTCTCTCACAGAACGTTTCCCCTTGGTCAGGTAGACCAGGTTGATTGCAATCAGATGGAGACATTACTTAGAAATAATTACTAAGTGAAATATAACCGATGTATTGAAAACCATTTGTATCAGTTTGGTTATGTTAGTCTCTTTGATGTGTGGCTTTTATATAAGTGGAGTGAAAAACTTATTGGAACTCATTTTTTAGTGTGATTTATTACTTAGATGTAATGAAAAAGACCTCCTTTTTTTTCCTTTCTTTAACAAATTGTGATGAGTGATGAAAATTGATACTTTTCAATCCTCAGAATTTGAAAATTAGATTTAATTCAGTTTAAAAACATCTGCTCCACGTACTCAGTTTGTTCTCTCCAAAAAGGTTTTTCTGGATTTCTGAGATGGAGGAATTATCATTCTTGTCCTCTGTCCTTCAACGGGTGGGTGTCCATTGTAATTAGTAACCTTCCGGGAATTTTGAACCAAACCCCTTTTTTTCAATCCATGGGGAGTGGATTGTTCTTATCCTGCAGTCCATGCCAGAGAATATTTTGTATCAGTTGATTCTCCATTGCTTGTCTGTCTCTTCCACTTAACAAGGGTATATGATTCTTTTTGCCCTACCCGACCCTGGAATTGAACCTACAACCACCAGGCAGGTTACTAGATACATTTAACCAATGCTTTTATCCTCTAGGCCATGTGTCTATAATGTGACTATAACGAGCAAGATGAAAACACTAATCTGTGTGAATCTGCGTATGATGGAGAAAAACTTTGATATTTCAAATTGAAATAGGTCCAGTTTCTGAAAACATTTTTTTTTTTTCTGATCTTTAAAAAAAAAAAAAAAATTACTATATATTTTGGTGGATAAGATGATACTTGAAAGATCTAAAAAAACACTAAAACAAAATGGGGTTTTCCTATGAACCAGTTATATAAATAGTGACCTTGCAATTCTACTCAAAATGCCACTTGATTGGTTGTCTAACCTGCCAAGACTCCACTGTATAACAAATTTTCATATTAGACAACTGATATACAAGTATATTGGTACAGCATTGATATTATTGGTAATCTTGTGCAGCTTACTATTGACTGAGTGCTGAAAGGTGGGAAATGTGCTAGTGTCAGCTACATCTAACACCTCTTTTCCACCCCTTATTACAGATGTGTTTAACCCAAGATCGTTTGCTATTAGATCGCAAACTAACTCTGATCCTTAAATCCCGTACAATCTTCTGAGTCAGCTAAAATTGCTGAGGCCTTCAGTCTTGAAAAAAACTGCTGGAGTGTATAAAATCTTTTATTTTGTATTAACATCCATTTCTAGCTATGTACACACTCATTTTGAAACTCTTTTGAATGTATTGCAATGATTAAATATCTCATAATATATTGCATGTATGATATCGTTTATGATTGCATGGAAATAGCTCGAAGTTAGTCATAAAAAAATACCTTTGCATACTCACAGGACAAACTGGTCAATGGTCTTTGTTGAACTACAACCACTATAGACGATAGACTATGTATGGTATTAGCCTTATTATATACCTCACTGATAACATACTGACAATAGTAAAAGATTTACAGGTAATACATCAAAGTATTACCTTCAAGGTATTACCTTATAACTGGTAATACGTACAAGGTATTCTTTTCATTGTCTAGGTTGTTTGATGTTCATCTATCTAAACTTCACCACTGATCATTTGGGGGTCGTCTTATATGACCGATATGGGCAAAAACCATGTTATTCATATTGAATTTAGGGTCTTGCTTGTCTTATCTGCAATTTGCCTTATCCACCAAAGTATATGGTTATTTATTATCATTTTTTTGAAATTAACATGTTTGATTTTCAGAGAATGTAGCCATTTATTTTTCAGTTTTGTTTGACAACAGTGTTCTTTTTAGTTAAAGACTTAGTTTATATTTCTTGCTGCTAGGTTGTCATCAATGTCAACGTCTGCTCGAGGGTAACTATGGCTTCTTTTTTTTTCTGCTTGTTGCTTTTTTTTTTTTTTTTGTCTCCCCTGCCCCCCACTCCCATGGCATTTCCTAAAGAATAGTTTTTGGTTAACAGCACAAGCGATTAGCTTTTCTTTATTCTTGTTAATCTTTGTTCCTTTTTGTTTCGTGGTCTCCCTCCCCCCTCTGTAACCCGACTCCCAAAATAGTCAATACTAGTGAACGATGAGGGTATACCCAGAATCGTATAATGTGTCAGTATAGCACAAGGTATTGTTGATATATTATGATATAATATTGCGGCAGAAGTAGTAGTAGTAGTAGTTTTATTATCAGCAGCTGCACATACAGCAGAACATTTTGTGTTATATATTGTCCCCCTTCCTCTCTTCCTGTTTGTTATATCACAGACAGTTTGCAAATTATATTAAGGAATACAAAGGACAACAGTTTTGGAGAATGTTACTGGAGTTGCATGTATTCGGTGAAACAACTACTGTCAATAATAATAATAATAATAATAATAATCATAAAGAGCCACGTCTGTCACACTTAGTACCAGTAGCAGCAGCCTTCAGCTTCTCCCTTCCTACCCTCCTATTACCTTACCTAATTTTTTTTTCTTTCCTACCCTCTTATTAAACTACCTTTCTTCCCCGCTTCCCATCCTTTCCTTGAACTTTTCTTTTCTTTCCCCTCCAACCCTCTTAATAATCTATCTTTCTTTTCTCCCCTCTTACTTCCTACCATATCTGTCACACTTATAACATCAGTAGCAGCCATCAGCTGAGCCCGTTGTCATACACTTATAACGTCAGCGCAGTGACCTGTCATGGATCGCTATGAAAATCTATTTGCTACATTAATTGTACTTTGAAACCAGAAACATATTTTAGTTGCTGAATATATTTTCGTTTATGTGGGAGGGTTGAGTGTGTGTGTGTGTGCAGAATTGTCCTTGCAAGGTTTTATCTTGGGTGGCACTGATGGGTCATGATTCTAGTTCCTGTCAAATCCTTCCGTTTCTTGAGCACACAATCTCAATTCCTTTATCTTAGCTGCAGATTTCATGGCTTGTAACAAAAGACGATCTTGTTAAGAAAAAATGTCTAAGAACTCCCAATGTTTACTTTTGTCGATGCAAAAAGAACATTTTGTAACTATGAAAGGTAACTACTCTTGGCTCATATAGATGTCAGTGTGTCAAATTCAATATTTGAGATTGTCAGTTCAATACTAGTTCGTTATTGTCTTACAAATAAACTTTTCTTATTAGCTTGCTTTCTCAGTTATAAGTCTTTGTTGGTTTTGATTGGGTTCTAGATAACAAAGCAGTTAGTAAACTTATGTTCAGTGTTTTGAGGCTTAACCAACCTCCTCGTGAAAAAGAGAGAATGCTAATGATAATAAAAAAGGAGAAGAAAAATGGTGTTCTCGGCCAGTTTGAAGCAATGAAAAGAGATTGGGATTGGGAGCACTCGTTATGATTATATTTTTTGAAATCATTTTTGTTTGCCTGTTTATGAAAAAAAGTAAAATCCTCGTCTAAAAAAAAAATTAATTACCAATGCTCAATGAAAACAAGTTGTAGAAATTGATTCCATGTGATCTAATTTGCACATTGTCCTTTATTCTTGTCGATGCGTTTTGGCAGCAATAAAAAGCCGTGTCCATATTTGGTCCTCTCAGTTTCCATTTGCATTCTTAATCGTCAATTTCTTTGTAATTGAATGCGTTCCTTTGAATAAGACATCATCATTCAGTCTCTTGAATGCTGCTGTCATTGGGGGGGGGGTTGTGGTCAGAAAAGGCTGAAGTCGTCCTTTAGGCAGCTATCTGCTGCCTGTGCCAAGAGTACTGGCAGGGTCATGTCCATCCACCCTTTCATTTTATGGGACCAGCTTTTCTGTTGCCACCCTTGCCTGCACCCTCTCTTGATGGTGTTCTGCGTAGGCAGTCGTGTAATGATTCAGGTGTGGGTTTCTGCTGTGGGTGTTGTCCTATGACAGAGTCCCTTCCACAAAATTTGAAATGTTCAGAATTAGTGATAATTGTTTTATTTCCACTCTGTTATACAATGTCATAATGACATAGGGTGCAAAGTAGCTTAATGGTTATCACCGTGGATAAGAGATTGTTCATGTTCACTTTACATAAATGCCCTTGAGAAAGGCATGAATCTGATTCTCTCTGCACTCTGTCCCATTGTTGGATATCTAGGCGGAATGTCATGCCATGTTAGTTGTTGAAGAGTGGGTAAGTGAACGAACCACTCTCCCATGACTACTCTAACTGCCCAAGCAGTAGTAATGATAGAGAGCTGTTGTACCCATTGTTAACTGTTGCTTAATATCTTTGCTCTAATAAATATTACTATTGATCTCGGCAATTGTTGAGTCTGAAGCCTAAGAATAAGTGAAAGTAGTTGTAGATCTCGGGAATAACAAAAATAATCATAAACAGATATATTAGTTTCATTTGCCTTTTCATGTTATTATAGGTGATACAGATATATTCCATAGGTAATTATTTCAACATAACTATATACTAATGCAGAAATATATATGTGAGTGTAATGATGATATTTTAGTCATCAACACTTATGGAGTTTCCATGGGTCCAGTTTGTTGAAAGTAATGACTTGTTAAGAATGCAAAATGCTTTTTGCAATATCCTTGGAAATCTTATTTTCTGTGTATCTTATTTTTTCCCCCACTGCACACCCAATGAAAGCAGGTTATTGAAGAATGGAGATTTTACTGCTGCTTCGGCAGTCGACCATTAACTGTAAATCACCCATTGTGGTGATTTAAAAAAAAAAAGAAAAAGAAAGTGGCTTTTTTGTTTCTGCACTCCCCTTTGCTAGATAGAATCTCCATTCCTCTTGCTTTTGGCACCAAGCCCTTCTTAGCCTTTGTTGTTGTAGGATGGATTTTGTGGTTTGTATACATCACTTTCCTGAACCCCATTGTATCATTGCTATTCATTTTCCTTTTGTTCAAATTTCCAGCTTTTGTTTTATGTTTGTAGATTCTCTTGGAGGATTGATTTTAAAGCCTCCCCACGGATAGTAGGTAGATATTAAACAGAAACAACTACCCATACCCACAGGTTTTTACAAAATGTATCGGTAATATATATATATATATATATATATATATATATATATATATATATATATATAAAGCTTGACCAGATCTGCAGTATGACTCTGCCATGGTCCAACACCTACTGGACAATACCTGCAATGGCTCATAACAAAGATTGCTTTAGAATTGCCTTTGCACCTTGGTCATCCGGAATCTCTCTACATCAAAACCCGAAAGCCAATGCCGTGCAGATAGAAGGAATTGTTTTTTTCGCTAAAACTTTTTAACTGACTCTCAAGTGATTGCTTTCAGAACAGCGATCAAAAGCTCTAAGATGATGTGATGTGATTTCCGATCCTTTCAAAGACACTTTTTACAAATCTGGGTTACTTTCTGACGTTTCATCCTCTGGAGAGTGTCAGATGAAAAAATCTATTTGGATATTATTCTATTCAATGTCATATGTTCTGTGAATATAGTTGTTCCTGTTTAATATGTATCTACTAATCATGGAGGAAGATTTAAAGATTTTTTCATGATTAACCTTGTTTGTCTTTGTTGTTTTACTCAGCAAACAGGCAAATCTTATGTTGGACTTACAGGTATCCCCTGCATCTTGAAAGTTCACTTTCTTCCACTTTTTGCTTTATGAACAAAGGTGAAAAGAAAAAATAAAAACCGTTATAGAGGCGGTGCACACCCTCTGCCTCTCTCCTCCCCCCTAGACTCCTACACCTGCCCCATCCTCAACTTCCAATGACTAGGCCTAACTTACTATCATCACTATTTTTGGGTCTGTGAATGCTCTAGAATTTTTCCTCTATGATTTAATGGTAATTGCGTCTTTTTGAATCATGCCATTTTGGCTTATGAAACATTTTTATGAAAATGTTTTACTTTTTAGAAAGCAGAGGATACCTGTATCAGGCAACAAAAATCAATTTTGATGTAAATAGTAAATTCGTCTTTTTTTCTTATTTTTTCTGTCCTGAGGATAAAGTCATTTCTCTAGAATATTAAACACAAAGTATAGGAAAGTATAAGATTCTTTTAACTAGTTTTCCCCGACTAAACCTGATGGTGGTTCAATTTCTCAGTTGTTCAGTTCAGTATTGAATGAATAAAATCAATCTGCTAGTCTCTATGATTCTCCTTCTCTTTAAAATCAAAGACTTCATCTGCAATCCTCCTGGAGAGTAGCACTGTGACACTGTCCAATAGAATTATAGATACAATTGGCTGAAGTTGATAATTCTACTGGCTGGTTATTAAGTTTTATGAAGCTTTCTTTTCAAAAAGTAGTCATCTTTAATTATTAAGGGAGTTTTTAAAATACAGATTCAATAGACACTCTACATGAACTAAAAAAAAAAACAAAACAGGGAAAACTATTGAAAATTAGTATAGATGAAGTGAAATGTTTGAAAATTTTATTTTCCAAGTTTTGCAAAATCCCAATAAAAATTACTGGTAGACTTCTTCACATAAACCAACTTCTCAATTGTATTTTAGTCAAGCCACTGATTGACATAGGCATTCAAGACATCAACGAGGAGCATTTTGAGTGGGATGTTTCTGCCACAATCACCAATTCTTGCCTCGAGTTCATCGGTCTCATTTCTCAGACATCAAGCTATTGATTGATATCCATAAGTGCTGAGATATACAAGTCCCGTAGCTCTCTTTTTGGAAGTCTATTAGGATGTGTCACGAAAATGAATCAAACGAGATATTTCTTGCTTTTACAACGGCTGACAATAACGTTATAATCCGAAGATGAATTTGTAATGGAATAAATGTATTGCATGATGATTTTGCTTTTTCAAAGTAGGTGAATTTCTCGATTAAATAAAATACATTTCTTTAACCATTAAATGGAAATTAACCATTTTTGTCTGTTTTATCCTCTTTTGAAAATTCAGGTATTAAACACCTTAATAGGATAGACTTGAAAGTGTTGATGTGTTAATTTTATTCTTGTCTTTGAATCTGTGAAAAGGCAACTAAGGAACAATTACACTCGACTATCAGGCTTCTTAAATAACAAGAATATACAACTTGGATCAGTGGGTTTTGATATTTCTCATTTAATTCTGTTTCTGTCTTGAATCAGTTCATTTGTGTTTATGATGAAAATTGATTGACATATTGTTTTCTTTCTTTCAGAGTTCAGCCCAAGTTATACCGGTGACTGCTGCAACTCCATATGAACGTCCCTATGTGGTTAGTTCTTCCTTGGCACCATCTCGCTACAAGAGCATCGCAAAAACAACCAGCTCGACTCAGAGTCAGCTGCGGCCAGATGCCAAACCGTTTGTGCTGTCAAATCCTACTGAAACAGAAGAACAAATGCCGGAGCCAGAAACTGAAATTGGAAATACTGATCCTTCAGAAGAACTCTACACTCTTTGGAATTTCCAAGAAAGGTTTTTGATCATTTTTGTCTGAATTTCTGAAAGGAGGACTCACGATGATTATACACTGTTTTACTCTGATGAGTGTCCCCGTCTTAATTGTTATGTTTATGATGTATCGGCCATTTTACGCTCTGGTCTTCTTCAGGTGTCTGTAGTTGTTAACCTTGGATTCTTGAACCAAACCCTTTATTCCAGACGTGGGGCTTGATTGTCCTCATTCTACTGTCTATATTGGAGGATATCTAGTAGTAATTGATTATTCTTTATCCTTATGATGTTGCTTGTCTGCCTTTTCCATGGAACCAGAATTTAATTCACAACTTCACAAAGGTTACTGACTATGGTAGACACCTGAAGACGGTCAGAAGGTGCAACGACTGGAATGTCGTAACTATAATAATCACGATGAAGACATGAGTCTGGGTAAATCAGTGTGATTTGGTTTTTAGTGTTTCAATTGATTTTTTACTTACTGCTATCAGTGAGCATACAATTTAATTATGATTTTTATTCTTTTCCTCTGTTCAGGGTTGAGCACTCTTTAAGTGAGGTAACTCATTCATTGCAAGCCTATGCAATGCTCTTCCTACATGTAATGGAGCACTCTGATTGATGGGGAATATAAGCGTTGATAAATATATGGCTTAAATTCAGCCTTACCGACCGCCCAGTTCCGTGGAGCAGAGGGAGAATACCAGCTTCTGGATCTGAAGCTAAGGTTTCGATCCTACCTTGTGGTACTGGATAGGATAATGGATAGTCTATAGCTTCACAGAAGAGTTGTAATACAATGAAACAGCTGTCTGTGGATGATGCAATATATATATATATACTTATATATATATATATATATATATATATTATATATATATTATATATATATATATATATATATATATATATGAAGAAACTGAAAACTGGTCACTTTTTAGCCCATTTCAACTGTGATTATACAAATTGAAAAACTTCAAAGTATTTCTTTCCCTGAGAGTATCTGCTAAATTGAGATAAAATGAAGATACAAACAACCAAATAGATTTCTTGTAAAGTGATTTCTCAATCGTTGTGGCCTTAGATCCAATATTGCCATTTTTTTTCTGTTTAGTCTGCGTGACAAGAGTTCCAGTAAAATCAAGGAGATTTCCCAACTGGCTCATAAGAATGAGAAAAATGATGGGGAGAGACTGGATCTTGAACTCCGAACCATTGAATTGCAAATCACTTTGGTAAGTTGACTGACTTTACTTTTTCTCTCTCTCTCTTTCTCTCGGTCTTTGATAATTGGAGGCTTTGTGCAATTTTGAACAATCAGAAGGTGGCCAAGTGGTGAGTGCTGCTCATCAGAGCCAGAAATCATCCCCCAGAATGGGAAGGAAGAGGGAGAAGGTGAAAAAAAATCAAATGTCTGGATTGTTGGATTTAAAAAACAAAAAAACAAGCATTTTTCTTTTATAAAAACGTAGATTTTTATCGATTTAAATTTGGAAAAATCAGCTGAATGTAGCTAAAAAATGGCCTCATTTGGCCACCTTGTGTTATCCTTCTGCCCAGCTTCTATTTCTCCTTTCCCTCCATTGCCACTTTTTTTTTTTACATATACAGAACCAGCAAATTTACCCCCTGGGGGTATTCATTTGATAAAACTTGTAATATTTTTTTTCTTAAGGCTAGGTAGTTTTGTATATTATGTATTTTTCAAAATTTTCCTACCAATAAAGTCTTAAAAAAAACAAACTCTTGTTACTTGTCAAGAATTTTTCTACGTATCTTGTTATAAATCAACTATTTTGTTCTCCAATATTAAAGGTTAAAAAGGGATTTAAAAACCTTGTAAATGTGCAAACTGAACAAATTAAGAAAATCTCCAACAAAATAGAAAAAAGAGAAACTGTAAAATTTTAAATAAACTTGAAATGTTTTTGGTTTGAATAAATTTAGCCATGGTTTGCGATTGATGCAAAATTTATCTATTATCTCCCCTTGATCCAAACAAAAGAATAGCTGTAATTGAAACAGTCAGTTAGAGGTGACCGAAAGGCTCTTCTTTTTGCTACTATTCTTTTTTTGAATAGGAGAGGGTACCACTCCATTCTCACCCTAATCTCACAGCTTTGGTGTACTCAGTTAGCTGCTGGGGGCACAGAGAAATTTGTCCTATTGAAGATTTTTTCATTCTCTTAGACCATACTGGCTATCAAATCAAGTTCCTTCTGCATTTGAGGCAGAAATTTCATAAAATCTCAAAAAAGTACTTCAAGATACATAAAAAATATGTGTCTTGTCTGGATTTAGTGAGGATTGATAAAATCTACAACCTGGGGGCTTACGTACATACATACACATATGTACAAATTTTCCATCTATCAAATTTCAGCTTTTTTTTTTCCCCCCCACATGCTTTGTGGTTGATCAGGAAGTTTTGGAAATCTTTCAGTGAAAAATTTCAGCTATTCAAAAGCTTTGAACCTTCTTGATTACTGTGAACAACTAAAATGAAGGTGCAACTGGTTTAGAGATAAATAGTGTGGACAATGTAATCTGCAAGTGGAGTTCAAACTCTGTTCAAGGTTGTGCTTGTTCACATTGCACTAATGCCATTTGGAAAGGTATGTAGTCAACTCTTCTCACCCAGCTATGGGTGATATAGTCGGGTAGACAAGGCTCTCTAGCCTTGGCTGGTGACCAGTTTGGGAGAAGGACAATCCTGAATTCAAAACCAGGTGCTAAAGTCTGTTGTCTTCAACTCCATTTTGACCACTCTGATGATGCCAAGATGTTTAAGCCCTTGCTCGACATTTGTGCGATGAGGGGAGAGTTATTGCATAGGAAACAGTCTTGCATATAACTTTGCTGAGGCCTGCACCCTGAAGAGACTAAAAGCAAGACTTTTTATTCGTGGATCAATTGAACAACTTGAATATTGTCTAGAGAAGTTTTGAGTTCTGCTGAAATTCTCACTCACTCTTCACGAATCGTGAGAAAATGGCAGAATTTCGCAGAGAAACCTTTTGAATTTATTCATTATTTCTGGGACTTATTTGGATTTGATGTGAACCAAGTAAAGTCGAGGATTTTACCAACGGAGGTCAATTAGTTTCTCTTTTCTAATTGGCGAAGGTCATTTGGTGTCAATAATATGAGCCAAATGCTGTCAATAAAATGTTGCGTGGGGGGTCACAATGTTGAATTGGGCAAAAGGAAAGTTTTGATGTTGAAATAAAACAAATTTTTTGTCTCTCAGGTTGAAATAAATCCTTTTTTTTGTTTGTCATCTCTTTCAGCAAACACAGCCTGCTTCCGCTGGTAGTGTCTCAAATGGGGAACAGAATTCCAATGTTAAAGTGGCCGCGGCAACTGCTGCTGCTGCAACCACTCCAGTCATTGGAGCAACTAAAAAAGAAATTGATTCCAAGGTCAGTGAAGAGTTTTTTTTTTTTTTTCTGTTCCTTTTTTTTACAAAATGAATGATTGAAACAATTTTCAACTTTCAATGTTTTCATTATATTTTTACAAATGTTCAATTGATACTTAACCAATCATCTATGCAAAATGATTTAGAAGAAATAAGTTACTGGTCCCTGACACATTGAAGAAAAAAAAATTCACTCTTTGCAAATAGTTTGAGTATCACTGATATGTATATGTGTGTGTGTGTATATAATATATGTATATATATATATATATATTGACTGAAAAAATAGAAGAGAAACTCGAACCTTCTTTCATATAAAACTATATATATGAAGTCATTTTGTAAGTGCTGTACTACGCTAATGATTTGTTGATTTAGAAAATATTTTTAATCTTTTTCAAGAAAACTTAATTTATACAAGTTTGTTAATTTTGTATTTCCTAGAAGATGAAAAGTCTACACATGGCTCTTGAAGCTCAGCGAAAAGAGACAAACATTTTGAACAAGAAGAAAAAGCAGGAGCAACAAGATCGTCAATATGCAGAAAAATTGGTCCTTGAGGAATTGGCCCAGAAAGTCAAAGGTCAGTGTTGATCAGCGGTATTCAAACTGCCCTGCGGAAACTTTCCAGGGGTTCCATGGAGCAAAAGTGCCTTTTTTTCTTTTGATATACTTAGAAATCCATCATTACATTACTTTTATGGCTTTTACATGTGTTCATTGTGAACATCATCTGTACTTTTTATATTGGAAAGAAATATCAACATTTGGTTCTCTTAAATAAACATCTGAGTTATTTCTGTGACACAGTCGCTGCTCAGTCAGTAGTCGTTCATGTATTTATTTTCCCTTGGTAAACTTTGTTCTTTAGTTTCCATTCGAGCATGTAATTTCTGTTTGGGTTTATACGCATTCAGATAATTCCATAAACAAGGTTAAAATCCAATAGTTACATACATATGTAAATATATGAATGTATATAAAGAAAAGAAAGTTGTTTTTTGAAGGGGTTCCCCCCAAAATTGAATCATTGAGTATTCAAAGTTTGAAGACCACTTTTCTCAATGGAATAATTACGATTACGAAAATCTGTTTGGAATTTAATGTTCAAAGGAAATTCTATCTTTACACTTTGAACTATTAATGAACCCCAAATTCATGACTGGACATAAACTAAGGAACCAATTTAGCATAAACCTACATTGTAAATTAAACTCCCTTCCAAATTTAGCTGATAGAATGCAATCCCAAATAATAACTGGGTTTCATCAGAAAGAAACTGTACTTACTAATATTTACTTGGAACTTGAACTAAAAACATTTTATGTCATTTTTGTAAAATGTCAATATGTTTATTATAATTTTCTCTGACTAGTATCTTCATCTTGGTTGTTAAATCACATTTTGGCTGTTGTACCTCCCAGCCTTCTTTGGTACACTAGTTTGAGTAAATCAATGAAGAATAATTGCTCATCTTATAAATTCAGACCATAAATGTTAATTTTTTTTCTCTCTTTCAGATACAACTGGGGATAATTTCATAAGCAACACTGAACAAGAAGCGTTGGTGGCGGCTGGTGGACCCCTGGATAGTTAGGGTCTTGCTACGGCAGTCGGTGTCTGACAAGTTGTCTCAGTAGCAACTTGAATTTCAGTCACTGACTGCCCCTGTCTGTCTCTGGATTTGGCAGAGTGATATGAAAAACCACTCCCAGGATTTTCCTACGTCTGTGTGTAGAATAGCCAAATGCAGAGGTAGACAGTCTGATTCTTACGGCAAACGACTGCTTCTGTTGAAACGACGACGATGACAAGCCCTTAAAACTTCGACCCTTAATCTGTATACAGAAATCGGTCACACGACTTAGGATGAGGAACCTCTTTCCGGTCCTTGAAAATTTTACCCGCCACTCATTTATCAGTTGCCTATGATGGCAAAAGACTATTTTGCTTGGATTTGAGTGCGTTCAAAGGAGACGCATTTCTACCCTGAGTGTGTGCATATATTGTACTGTAAGTGGTTGCTGTGGCAACTTAATTGAATATCATTATCATTTCTGATGATAATGATGATGGTGATGATGGTTACTATTGTTGCCTTTTGGAGGGACAGTTGAATGAGTGTTAGACCAGCCAGAGTTTGAGAGTTGACAACATCTTTTTGTCGTCGGGTGAAACATTTAGTCACCAACCAGATTCTGTCACTCCTAACATAGCTGTCGATGTTGCTATGGTTGGTCTCGGTTCTGACCGTCTTTCACGGATTGTAACATAAATCCTCTAAAAAAAAACAGTATAATTTTTGTACTGTCCAGAAGATTACAGCACTGTTCAGTTGACATTGGAATGTCTCTTCTATTTTTTTTTCCCCTTTTTTTCTTTTTTTTTTCCCCCCACAATTGGCAGATATTTGTACTAATTCTGTTTCCTTGATAAAGCAGTGCTGTAAATTCGAATACACACCTTTCTATGAAACCTTATACAGTCACTGTAACTTCAGTGTGATGTCTTTTAATCAACATACCACCGTGTGAACTTTTTATATAGTCACTGTTAAACCAGTGCACCTAACTAAATATTAACATAGCATTTTTGAATATGTTTGTAGTCATTACTATTACATAGTGCCCTGTCATCATTACAGGACCATTTAGTAAAATACATTCATTGGATTCCAGGGCTCTCTTTATTTTAATTTTTAAATTTTATTTATATCCTATGAACTGAACACACTATTGTGTGCTTGTAATATATATAGTCTCATTTATTCAAGTGCTGTTATGATTTAAACACACCAACTGAAAATGTTGACTGTCACTTCAGAGACAGAAGGTTTTCATTTTATTAAAAAAATACTGTTTAAAAAAAAACAGTTTCCTTTGCATATTGGTTAATCTTAACCATTAGCACTCTGCATTCTCTTTCAAGGGTGCCAAGATTTTGTGCATTTAGCAACTTTGAAAGCCTGTAACTTGTGTACGTGTTCATGTATGATTGAAATTGACATGACAACACAATTGCAAAATTCAAACACTATTATTCAGCGATTTGAGTCTTCTCGTACAGTTGCAGGAGAAACTTTTCGTTCGGCAAATAAAATCAACCACAGAGTGCTTAAAGGTCAATGCTTGGAAGAGACAATTTTGCTCTTTCATGAGCAGTAAACTTGTTTTCTCACTTTGGTTGAGGATATTAAATATTCTTTCTGCTCTTTAGTTGAGAAAAGGTTTAGATCTAAAAAGTCTTTGAAAATTTCCTTGTTTTGAGATATTAACCTTTAGCACTCTGCATCCATATTTCAAAGGTGCCAAGTTCTTTGGTTTTTGGTAACTTTGTCTTTGTAAGCCTGTTGCTTTATGACTGCACACATGACACAAAATTCAAATACTGTTCAGTGATCAGAGTCACCTGCAGTCGCTGGATGATCATTTTTGCCTGGAAAACAAAACTATCTTCAGAGTGCTAAAGTTCAGATATTTTTTCTGCTCTTGACTTGAGAAATAGCTTAGAACTGAAAAATCTTTGGAAATTTCCTTCTTTTTTATTTAAACAAAATAATCCTTGAAAAGGGATATTGATCAAATAATTGACATAAAAGATTGACCTGGCACAAGTTTGAAGCTCCAGTGGCCCTGTGTGTGAAATATTTTGTCCTGATGATTTAGGGAATTTTTTTTTTTTTTCATAGTAAGGAATCGATAACAGATATTCAGAAAAGATCTTAGCAAAATGAAAAGGGATGAAAACTGTAAAGTTGAAAAAGTTATTCCCAAAATGATGAAAGTATTTTCACATTTTATTCAGCATAAAAAAAAAGACTTTCTTGAAAGTTTCAAGATTTATGACTTGTTTACATTTTTATCATTTTCAAACTTATTTTTATTTTCTTCAAGCAAAACTTCAATCATAAGTTTTTTCAAAATTTTTATTTTTTTAATCAAAATGGAGAACTGGGTCTTGTCTCCAAAACTAACTCTCCCAATACTGTCTCTGTTCAAAGCAGTGTTTATTTAAAAAGAAAAAAAAAAATTGTGCTTAAAATTTTAAAAAATCCTATCAAAGTCAGTGTTCGTTCAGTTCAGACTAGTGTGTCCAAGATAAAAGTTTTCAGTGAAAATTTATTACAGAGCGAACACTAATTAATGATTCCAGTTAGTCTTTCTCTCCTCACTGTTATAACAGTGCCGATTTTAATTCCAGCAGAGTTGCTTTTTACAAAAAAGGAAAGTGACATTTGTATTTTTGCTTTTTATTAGCACTAAAACCAATATTTACTTCTGGAACATTTTTTTCTGATAAGCTTTATTTGAAAAGCTGAGCTACATTTAAAAAAAATGGGCCTCGTTATAACGTTGAGCACCAATTACTCCAATTGTATATGCGGACAGTCATTGCGGGGAGGGGGCTCTGTGTGTGTTGTGTTCTTCCGTAACTAATGTGCTATTGACACACACACACTCTCTTGATGAAACCTGCATTTATATTGAAACAATATAAACTTGTAATGTCTCTAACTAAAAGAGTCATTGATTTTCTAATTTTGTTCTGACAATTAGATTTCTTCTTCCCATCTTGGACGTTGGCTACATAATGTTCTGACTAATTCATTCTTCAGCTCTTGAAAGGCATATGATTTGAGAAAACAAGCAAAGAAAAATTGTGGTCATTTACCAGTCGGGTCAGTTGTCAGATGAAAGCATAATTTAGGTTATTATGGATTTCAATGCCATGTGTTATTTTTTGCCTAATGAAACAAGTGCTGGGCAATACCCACTTGAGTTTGAAATTGACTGAATTGTATATTGGCAGTATGGTTACGTTTGTATACCTAGAGCTGATGAAAAATGGAATTTACTGGTTGGTATATTAATGACCACAATTTTCTTTCTTGTATTATACACTGGATGAGGGCTGAAGAATGGATTAGCTAAAATGTGTTGATATCGTCAAAAGATGGAAAGAGAGATTCAGTTGTCCAAACAAAAGTCGGAGTACAAATTTGTGGTTGTGTAAGTGTATCTAGTGGCATGTTCTCAAGATATTTTAATGGCAAGCTCTGTATAAAGACAAGAGCTCTTGATGATGTTATTGCTTTGTTGACCCAAATCTTGAATTTCTATCATGAAAAATATGGACTTTCATAAAACTCACAAAACATTTCAGAATGTTCTTAAATTACTGACATCATGATTAAAATTGAAGGAATATTTCCGTGCTGGATCGATCGACTCTTGACTACAAAGATGTACGTCTCAAATTAAAATATGTATTAAAGATATCTCGTATTTTGGCTGTGAATACATCATCAGATATTAAAAGAAATGTATATCTGATTCTAATGTTTTTTGTGGGGGTGGGGACTTGACAATTAATAGATTCTGACTTTGTATCATGGCAAATTCTTCTGCCTTTTTTTTTTTTACCATCTCTCATACATCAGATTTTGCAGATAAAGTGCAATTTGGTGTCATTTCTATGTTTGCATCTCTCAAAACTTTATAAGTTTTGATTATTTGACAAAGAAAAAAATCTCTATTTTACTTGAAAAACCTACGTTCTTAGTTGGTTTTACAGAACTTGCTGCTTCTCGAGTTAGTTTTGCTTTTTACACTATCGAGGTTGCATTTTGAAATTGAAGATTTCAAATTTGTCAAGACAACTTGCCTCTTTTAACAAAACTTGTTCAAATATCTCAAGTGTTAGCCTTGCATTTTTCTGTTAAATGTCGCTAACTTCTCTTTATTTGCCTCCTGGCCTTTTTAAGAATATTTGACAGAAGAGAACTGCCCTAGTACATTTTCATATTTAAATGGTAATTTGTATTTTTTTGCCTAATAGAAATAAACTCTTATTATTTCTATTAGATGAAGTATTATAAATTATCAATATTCCTTTTAACTACTATTTTTCTTCATGCTAAGTTTAGTTGTTTTATCAAAACTTAACTTTGTTTATTCACATCTGTGACGGACTGAGTGGATATCATTGAGAGCTCATATTTAATTTCTCATCTGCTCTGTTTATTCACTGCTATAGGTCAATGGCTTGAGTTGTGATGAAAAGCAACTAAGAATTGGTATGAAGGAAAATAGTAGTTGAAATTGATACTAAACTACTAAGTAATAAACTCAATGGCCAGATTGACTAATTTTCTTTTAGTCATTATTATACAGTCATTAAAATTGTTTCTTCCTGCAACAAAGTAACTTTAGTGCTAAAAATTATTTGCTTGCTACTATCGTCATTGTTACACAACCACAACTCCATGAAAAAACCCCTCCTTTGTACTTTGTCCGTGTGGAGCAAAAAAAAAAAACCAGAAAAGAAAACGGTGTCCAGCATTGTCCGTCAGTCTCTCCCTGCCTCGAACTCTTTGTTTCTTAACCAAAATGAATGTTGGTGCTGTTCAATTATAACTGCTGCTGCTGCTGCTGTCATGGCCGCCAATTATATCTGGTGTCCCAGCTTTTCTTTTGCCTCTTCTCACTTGCATCAGATTTTGCAAATAGAAGGCAAATTTGGTGCCAGTTCTCATTACTTAGTCCCTCCTTCGATTTGGGTCCACTGACCGGGTACAACGGGTGCTCCTTCTGGCACTGACCTGGTTAGTGAAACTAGAACTTGAAAATGGTTTTAGCTGTTTCTTTATTTTCTATGTATATTACATATGTAAAACGTGCCTGTTTGCACAACGTGTCTATTGGGGCTTTATTGTGTGAACTTCTGCACTTAATCTTATAACAATGTCTTATTTTCTTTGACAGAATTTCACAGTTTGTTCACATTGAAAGATCAATTAAAAGGGAAAGAAAAAGACAAGTGAATAAAACACGATTGATCCTGTAAAAATGTAGAATTGAAACACCTCCCTGCTCATTTCATGTATTTTTCATCTGTTCAAACCAAACCAAACTTGTGATATTTGTATTGTGTAGAAAGAGAAATTCTCTTTGGGGGGGAAAGAAATGTGGGGGCGAGAAAATTTGAGGTACAATTTTTTCCCCCCTTTAAAAACTTTTGGAGGATATTCAGCTCTTTGTTTGGAGTTTAAGGCAATCTCAGTTTAACATCCTGAAATATCACTGTTATTGTGATCAGGGCTCTTGGTCAGTTACAACAAAATACTAATTATCAAATCTGATTAAAAAAACAAACTTTTCAGTCATTTTTTTTTTACGACAGTATCTTTGTTTTTTTTTTTAATTTAAAAAAAAAAAACAAAAAAACTGAGTGTGCTCCCAACTATATGGTAGAAATACACCTGTAGTGTTTTGGATTTTTTTACATTTGATATCGACTTAGTATTTTGTTGAACTAGCCCACAAAATAACAACAACTGTGATTATTCAGGGTGCGGAAATTATGAGATCAAATTCATCAGAAAAGAATGAAAGTAAATCCTTCATTCATTGACATTGCATTTTTATCTTCACTTTTTCCAAACAAAGGCATTTCAAATTGCTATTTGAATTCTCTTTGGGGATCTCACAAAGAATCTTGAAGTTGTCCTCCTAAGTACTCATCTACTTGCTTTTTATATAAGAAAGTTTTTGAGGAGCAAGTTTGGTGAGGTAAAAAAAATCAGGCTCACTTGAAAAGGACTGTTATGCATTTAAAATCAGTAGTGAAGTCAATGTGTTTAGTCACATGAAACATGATAGCCATTTTGATATCAGTTTTTTTTTCCTTCAAATTTTTCAATTTAATTTGAAATATATTCATCCTTAGAGAAATAAGTTTAAAAAAACTGGTTTCAATGAGAAAAAAAACTGTTTGAACCAGAGTGAAAAGCTGAGTTTTATTTTCCTGACATAGACCCCTTTGATTTACCAAACAAGGTGAATTTCTGATCTTTAGAACAGGAGTCCAGGCTCCCTGAGCAAACATTGATTGTTGGGGATTAACCTTGTGTCCTTCTGAGTCGAGTGGGTTTATTTTTCTCATTAATTCACAAGATTCTATCCAAAAACAAATTCCAATATTCCGGAATCCAAAAACTTCATTCCCCCACCCCTCCTTCCTTTCCAAACTTTGCTTTTCTTTTCTTGTTCTGTTTTTTTTGAGATTTAGATTTCTGATCTTCACTGCAAATTTTTGTACCTGAACAGAAAATAAAAATGGCTCAACCTTTAAAAGAAAAAGGTTGTTACTTAAACAATAAGAGAATGGTTTTCTGTGTGTATTTGTGATTTCTTTTTTTCTTCATTAATTCACCAACTTTCCAATCTGGGATCCTTTGTTTGTGTTGGTGCTTGTAAGTGTTAGTGAGTTGTTGCTGTTTACTTGGTGGTCATGAGTTCAATTCCCAGGTTAGGCAGTAGAATCCAATGGAACAAACGGAAGCGGCAAGTCAATAGGATGAAATAACCACCAGATATTCTGCCGTTTATCCCATGGAATGAGACCCGTCTATTCTGTCACTTGATGGAATGTGACCATGAAAACCAAGACGATGACAACAATTGAATAAAATCATAATCTACACCTCAAAAATCATATTTTAATGTGGAAATAAGAAAAAGAATGGTGGAGAGGAAGGTTGAAATAATCAACTATTGTCTGGAGTTACACTCCATCCCTCTAACTTTTGCTCGGAAAAGAGCAGAAGTTAACTATTGGACAGCAATCAAGATTTCTTTGTCAATAAACTCGAATTGCTCTGTTGACTTGAGTGGAGATTTTTCCTATAACCATAAGTCTATTTGAATCCTGCAATTTTCATCTGAAAGAATAGGTTGGGGGGTTAAAGAAATGAGAGATTCAAATTAGGGCCAAGTTGAATTAGAATAGTCATCTTAAAAAGTAGTCTCCATTCCTTTTTCTCTTTCAATAGATTGTTAAAAGAATGACAGAAAAAACGTTTGAATCAAGACACGGGTCAGTGTCTATTCTTATTGGTTCTATTGTGAATTGCTTTGTTGATGTAAATGTGAATGGACAGAAAATGAAACTGCGGTTGCACTATACATGGACCAACATTGGCGCAGGAGCCTTTGGTTTAACGTGCCTGAAAAAAGTGTTTTGGTTTCAAAAACGGATTCAAGTCTCAAAATTACACTTTGCAGACAAAGCCCAATTCTTTGAATCTGTGAGATATATTTTCTATTCAAGAAAACTTGTTGTATGGGATGAAAGACAATAAACAACGGTTGAGGATTCAAAACAAAATCTCTTCATATTTCGTGGAGTTTCAAATCATCAGGCAAATAATTGCTGAATATTTTCCACAGACGTTTTCCAGTTTTCCATCCATTTTAGTTCTGCATGCAATAATTCTCTCTTCCTTTTCTCAACTGAAGCAATTCTTCTTTCAAAGCTGCTCATATAAACCTGCCAAGACATATGAAAAAAAGTTTTATCAATTTGCATATTCATTTTAACTGTGCACAAAAGGAAGGCTTGACCCAATCTTATATATCAGCTTATAGGCACAAATTTGAACCAACAATCTAATACTATGAAGCTGGTCAAATGGCTGGACACTAGAGTGTTTCTCTGAATTTTTGAGATGAGGTATTATTATTATTTCTATCATTATTCAGACTATCCTCATCTTGGTTGTTTTTCATACAACATTCCAGGCGTTGTACTCTATGGTCTTCATCAGGTATCATCTGGTAGGTGTGGTCATGAATACACAGGAGAAACATGTTTCTCCTTGAAGGTTCGGGTGGAAGAATACCAAAAAGCGGCTAGCAAAGGTGAAACTAACAAATCAGGTATAGCTGATCACATATGGAGGGAAAAGGGAGACAACCTACCCCTATGGAATGAGGTTGAAATAATTAATCGAGAAGAACACTGGAAGATTAAAAAATTGAAAGAGTCGGCCCATATGCTAGGCAAGAAAAACTGCTTCAGTAATCCTAGCATTGAAATGGATACCACATGGGAACCTCTAATAATGAAACACAGAAAACAGTAACATCAAATACTAAAAACTGCCACCTGAGGTTTAAGGCTCCTAAAAATTCGCACTGGTTGTCCACATGGACACATAGTGTAGGGGTTAGAGAATTAGACAGAATTACTGCAAGTAATCTGATGATTCTAAGTTCAATCCCAGTGTGAGACAATAATAATTCGAAAATACTACTACTGTTAAGAGGGGAGTACGGTCTATATACCCCCGTCGGTTAAATAAATGGTTCGGTTCGTTACTTCCAGATTATACCTGAAGAAGGCCGTAGAGTACAACAGCTGGAACGTTGTATGAAAAACAAACAAGATGAGGATAGTCCGAATAATAAATGGACACTAGAGGTTGAAAATGAGTCTCTAAGGGTAATACATTTGACAAGTCAGTTAAGGCTGTTACTAGTCAAACTGCAAACATATTGCTGCATAAACCAGAAACATTCTAATTATAGGCATCTATGTAAACATTTATTTCTGAAAAAATATCTCTCTAGATGCTGGTGGCCAAGCAGTCGACTGTACGGAAAAATGGAATCAGCGAGCTGAGTTCAAACTCTGACTGAGATAATCTGAATTCACATAGCCCTTGAGTAAGGCATGAATGAAACAATATATACCATTGAAAAAACATTTCAATTAAAAAGAATTCACATACTCTAATCATGTAAATTAGTACAGTATTTTGAAAAAAAGGATTTTTTCCCAGAAAATATTGTAAAATCGTAAGGATAGAATTTAATTTTAGTTCTATATTTGTTAGTATAAAAAATGAAGAAAATAGTCCTATTTTCCTTCAATTACTTAGAAACAATAATTCTGATCAAATCAACTTTCCCAAATCAACAGAAGATGTCAGCAATTGATTGAAAGGAGAGTGGACTCATGGGAGAATTTGAAGGAAAACAAAAACATTTTTTCAAGACGTAAGGGGTAAATATTGAAATTTTCAACCCTCTAGCTGTATTCATCCAGAATGAAACGCTCAAATGCATCAAATGTTGGCTGTTCCAAATGTCTACCGCTTAATGATAGAATTCATACCTGGTAGGCATCGTTTCTTGATTGGAAAGTTGATTGTTGGGGTAGAATGTTCTTATTTGTATACACAATGGGTGACATCTTCTTTTTAAATGGAGACTTGAATGAAGTTTTTGCATAAAATTCAGTAAAGGACACACCTGGAAGAAGAAAAAGAAAGAATTATTGAATCAAATCTGAAGAAAAGGCATTTCCTTCCGCTCATTATTCATTGTCAAGAATGGCTTTGTTTCAGGACTTCTCAACAGGGTTGCCAGATTGTGCCATAAGGGAAGATAATCCAAGCTTTATTCTAAAAACTAATACAACACAGGCATTGGAATACAGTTGACTATGGAAATCAAGCGAGTCTGGAGGCAAAGTTTCAATAGCAGTCTTTTGAGGCTTTCAAGCTGGTATCGAATCTCTGCCCCTAGACTCGCTCAATATCCAGATTCAACACTATTCCAATGCCTGTATTGTGCAAGTCTTTTAGATAAAGCTCGGATTATCTGCTCTTCTGGCCTGAAACTAGTTCACATTGTAAACATAGCCTGTTCGTTTGTCCCATCAGTTTAACCAAATCTATATATGAAGTTAACATTTCCTATAATTTGAAATCACAATCAAGTGATTTCAAATGAATAAATACATTTATACTTGAAAAAAATATATTTTTATAATTTTTCATTTATTTTATGTACAATTCAAAAGTTGGAGAAATCATTTTCAGTCAGAATAGGAGTGGAGTTTTAATACTAAGTGTTAAGCAGTTTAATTCTTTCAACAAGAGAAAATTCAAAGATAATTAAATTAGATAATGTGTGATGATTTTACTCCCTACCTAAAGGTTTGAAACCTCCAAAAGTTCATATACCCACCTCTCCCCAATGAAAACATACCATTTTTATATAGACTAGTTTTTCACTGAACTCTAAAGGTTAAACCCCAGTCATGGATAGTGGACTCACCAAGAGGTGATGTTACAAATTTGGGAATTCAGGGCTTGGCTCCTTGGGGGAATCGCTCCAACATTTAGTAAGATTTGATGAAAATCAAAGGGAAATTTGCATTGAATAGGCACGCACTATCACTTGATTGATAAAAATCAACCCCAAAGGCTGACCCCGTAAGATTAAGGATAAGCTCAATGCACATACGCTGTAAACCTGTTCTTATGTAGATGTTGGGGTCCATAATTTTCTACCATGTTTTTGATGAGTCTGTGTTGTAACAGATTTTCACTTCTTACAAACCTTGATCCAAATTTTCCTCTTGGGTGTATTGAAGAATGTTGGGTGTCATTCCCCAATGGCAAGTTAAAATATGTGTGATATTAGTAATCTATAAGTATCATTTACAGTAAATATGTAACATATACTGGCAGGGCTGCAGAGGGATGTGAAAAAAAAAAAGACTTGGGTATTGGACTGGGAAATGAATAGGACTGAAATGTTTGAACAATCAATAAACAAAACTCATTGCTCCTTTTCCCTCTCAATTTTTCTTAAGAAGATTGAGATCAAACAGAATCTAATGATGAAACCATTCGTATGGCTCCTCTGTGATGAAGAGAGGGGCAAATATACAGGACATGTCCAAGGCTTGAAATGCTCAAAATTTAGCATAGATGGGCCCAGTGCGTAACATTGGGGGGGGGGTTAATTTTTGTACGTAGCTATCATTTTAGGAGCCAAATTTATTGTTTTGAAAATTGGGGTCCATGCTCGAGCCTCGTCTATAGTGTATACATTGATGGGGTGCAAGATATTTGACCCAAATTGCAAATAAACAAAGCTTTGGTGGCCCCACATCATTTGGGGTCTGGGGAGGGTGTAAATAGCTCCTCTTCTCTCCCTCTCTCCTCAGCTACGCTTATGGACTTACCTGGCCACTTGTTGCGACGTTTTTTCTCAGAGTCAGCTTTGTCTTTCTCTGGTTCTGGATCTGACACTGGCTTGATTTTGAAAGGATCACTCTCTGAAAGGAAAAGAATCAAGACTTGTACAGAAACAATTCCACAAATCACATTGATTATTAGCATTTTTTTCCTTCTCTCTTGGTTATTTTTTCTGGCATAACTAGCATTACTTAAGGCCTTTTGATCACTCCTTATATCAAAGGGTAGATAAAAAGGAAGTTAGTTATTCCGCAAAATTTAACACCAGTTTAAAACATGTTAAAATAACTTATTGATGTTAAAATTATAAAAGTTGGAAACCCTAGAACGTGACCTGTTCCAAAGACAAAGACTAAAACAAGCAATAAGAGAATAAAAAGACTTACAAGTGATAAAAAAAGTTGTTCAAATGACTAATTGATGTTAATGTTTCTTCCTCTTAAAATTCTATCAGATGACATGTTTAATATAAAAGAGCAATGAGAGAATTAAAAATGACAAACATTAGGTAAGGCATTTGTTCACCTGGATTTAAAAAGATTGAGACAAAGATTGGACATGTGAGACTAGAGAATGTAGCTCATCTGAAGACTTGTATCTTTGAATTAGTTTAAACCCAACCCACCCAGTCATCTTTGTGCTATTTCTGTTGGGGTTACTTACTGTTTACTTGGACATAACTGATCTATATTATAGGATTTGTCACAGCCATCAGGGATATTGAGACCATTCTGGAATTCATGAATAGTATCAAGCCCCCCCCCCCGCAAATGCTGAGACTGTTTTGATTTCTAAATACTAGAAACACTTTGAAGAGAAGTAGAGCAATCTTTGCTTTGACTTACACAACCCTAGATCTGTTTAACGAGCTTAGACAGGCTCCAAAAGTCATACAAAGGCTCCAAAAAGTATTTTTTGATAAAACTTTTAATTAGACAACATATTCATCACAGATGATATCAAAAGTTAAAGCAAAGATTATTTCCTTTCAAAGAAGTGTTTCTGGTGTTTAGAAATTGAAACAAACTTGTCATTACTTTCTCTGCCTTTAAGGGGGGGGGATACAGTTTAGGAATTCCAGAAGGGTCTCAATATCCTCAATGGCTGTTACATAGTGCCTCTCTGTGCTCATTAACCACTGCCATAGGTTCATACATATCAAAGCAAAGATTACCTGAAGTAATTAAGTTTTGTGTCCCAAAAATGAGTCACTACTCCCAAAGGATGAGTTGGGAGGGGTGCGTGAGAGAGAGAGAGAGGGTGTCCTATTGGGTGTTAGTTACCGATCATTTCTTGAAGTGATCCTCTGTCGGTAGATAGAGAGATCTATCCATAGATAGATAAGGTTAAAAGTTGTTATCCAGACAGTTAAACCTATAATTGCATTCACACGTAGATGAATTCATCTCAGATCAAAAGTCACAAACTTTTTAAGTATTGTCAAACTCCAGTCGTTGGAAGCTGGTGTAAACTTTGTTTTTCCCTAACAACAACAACCATCCTCACTTTAACTTAAAGGAGTAAACTCTTCACTGTCTGTCTTGTCATATTAAAACCAAAGATTATCATTTCTCTACCATGATTTGGAATTACAATCAAGTAATTGGCAGGCAGCTTTCTTACTGATCGAGCAAAACCAACAAGTCTTACATGTATACAAAAATTTATGTAGCAAATACACCTAGGCTTATTTCCTTCTAATAAATAAATGAATACATTTATACAAAAAATATATATTCTTATGATTTTTCATGATGAGTTTTTCATAAAGCAACCAAACACACAAAAATATTAATCTTCCATAATAGAGGTTCAACTTATTAACATTCAGCTACTTTTTGGTAAAAATGAAGCCAATCAGGTATATTTAACTCTTAAATTCATATAAAGAAAAAAGAATGTCGATTTCAAAAGAAACAACTTCTGAATTAATTATCTCCCTTTGACCATAAGTGAATTTAAAAGAATTTCTAACAATGAAATTCACAAGACTTTACTAAAACTTTGGTGCTTTAATCACAATTACCATGGTCATTATGATTAAGATAGGTTTCTATATAGACAGTCATTGATCAGAAGATAGAAAGTATTGCTCATAAGTATTCAAACAAATACAACAAAAGGTTTTTATTCACTGAGATTGCAGGGGCCATTATAGATTTTGATCAGGGGAATCAAAACTACTTGACTTGTTTGGCAACTCTTCTAAAAAGCAATGTAAATTCACTCTTTGAATCTCTTTGATCAATTCAGAACAAGATTTTAGAAGAGTAGAAACAAAAAACTTGCTTTTTTTTCTTTCTAACAATTTGAATCTATTGAAAAAACATTTTCAAGAAATTTAGCATTCAGAACCACAAAACATGACTAAATGCACGCCTTGTTATGCAGATTGCAAAACATTTGATTTTTCTTGATGTTCCTGTTTGTAACTTGCAAAACCAAGTGATTAGAAGCAAAAATAGCTGTTTGTTCAAATACTTATGACGCTTACTGTATATACAGTATATAGAGAGGCTTCGGTGATTCATTTTTGCAAGGTATGGATATTTCCAATATTTCCAAACAAGATCAAAATTCACCAAACGATGTTCATTGAATACAATGAATGACCAAATTTATTTCTCATTTACCTAATGAAGGGGAACTGTCGGATATATCAATCTCTCAGCTTTAATGACAAACCCCTTCCTCAAATTAGTTTGTTATAGCAAGAATTTACTTATATATATACATATATATATATATATGTACACACACACTTATGATTATATGAGGTAAGAAAGTAAATCAACAAATTAACAGCTTTGATGAAGTCTTGAACCTGTTTGTCATTGTAAATCAAGCATTTGTTGAGAGCAATCCATTTTGAATACACTCCCCTCCCTTGCATCTCAGGAATGAAGGCTTGTTTAAATAAAATTTTTAATTATTAATTTTGATTAGTTAATTATCTTAATTTTTTAGTTGTTTTTTATCACAACTATTTGAAATGAAGGTAAAAACTAGACAAAATTAATGATAAAAATAATGTGTTACAAAGTTTCCTCCATTCAATAAAAAGAAAGAATTGAAATATAAATGTATTGAACAATGTTACTCACTCCCAGCAACCACTTCTGAACTAACCAACAAGTCATCGAACTGTATCAAGAGTTTGTCACTGAGCTTCACCAATTCTTGAAGGAAAGATTCACTGCATTTGATGCTGATTTTCTGGAAAACAAGAAAAGCAAAAAACAATGCAAAGATTAACTTTCCTTGTAACAAAGTCAACTCCTGTTTCCAATCATGGCAGAAATCACTGAAATAAAAACACCAGTCTTGTTCACTGATTGTCTCGTGTCTTCATTTTGGTTGTTATAGTCACATTTCAGCTGTTGAAGGCCAAACTGTAAAACAGACAAAACTTTAACAACCAAGATGAGGAGACTACTCTGTGTAAATCAGTGTATAATAATGATAATTCCTCATCTCAGAAATAATATTTCTGTTATTTTGTCTTGTAATATCCTTTCTATTCTATCTCCATGTAATAATCTTTTTACTATTTTTTTCTCTTTTTATAATCCAAAGGATTACTGGGGAAAAATAGTTGGTGAGACTCACTTGTAGTATTTCAAATTGTTCTTCAATGGTCAAATTGAATTTCTCATTTCTTATCATTTCATCTTCATTCAGTTTTTGCAGTTGGGTTGCCTTTTGGGGATGGCCAAGATTAGGTTGAAGCAGATGAGAATTGTGTTGCTGCAAAACAATGGATGGGTGAAAATATTTGATCTGCTTGTATATGTATACACCCCCCCCCCATATATATACATATATATATATATATATAAAAATAGTAGATTGTGCATACGCTACACGAACTAGCTCATGTTTCTGCCCTCTTAGGGCCTCATCAGATATATACACTACAGACACACACACACACACATATATATATATATATATATATATATATATATATATATATATATGTATGTGTACACATATATATACACACACACACTCATATATGTGTGTATACATATATTTATATTATTAATATATGGATATATATAGATAGTGTTATATTATATTTAAACTCTATTTGAAATTATCTCCAACTATTACACAGTGAACATATCATTTGGCCTAGACAATATAAATAGAATAAGCAATTGAAGTAAATGGGGCTGCTCATTAAACTACCTGATTCTTTGGGCAGCATGCAGTGTGAGGAGTGATGAATTAAAAGTCTGAATTTTCAGGAAACAAGTGTTGGACACAAAATAAGGTTTCAATTCAGCATAAACTTATAGTGCAAATTGAATTCCTACAACAGCCCCCTTTTCTTGAATTGGTTATAATTTTTAATCATATTTATATATATATACATATATGCACACCAATATGTTTATATATATATATATATATATATGTGTATGTAAGTATGTATGTATATGAATGAAATATTGTTATGGATTATTGTTAATCCAACAATATAAGCATTGAATGAAAATATTGAAAATTTTGTCTTAGATTCTTGAAATTTTATTCCTAATATTTCATGCATTTTTTCTGAACTTCTTCAGAGATGTGAAGGAAACCAAGAGACAACTCGTTTTTTGCTGGAAATTTTGAATTGTAAGTTTTTTTTTGTTTTTTCTCTGAAACAGTGAATGTGTAAGTATGTGGAAGAAAGATCATGTGCATACATATACACAGTATATAAGAGAGTAGAGGATTATTTGATGCACAAATTGATACAAATAATACATTTACTCTCTTGAATTAATAATACATACACACTCAATTTCCATATCACTTGAAATACATTGATGCACAGAAACGCAGAGATTGGCATGTATATGCGTGCATATGAGATTATCGTGTACACGCATAGATATATGTATGATTAAAGTACTGCATTACTTGAACTTATAAATGTACGTATGCACATATATATATGTGTACGCCTGCGTATATATGTATATGTCTGTATGTGTTCATATATAAATGCAACATGTTCGCACATAGGCACAGATGTAATGTGATTAATCGATAAATGTCATGATGGATAAAATACATACACATTAACAATCTGTTATTGAAACACAAACATATATATATACACGCAAGACTATACAGACAGAATTAGATAGTTTTCATAATTATACTATTAACTTCATTTAATTGATAATATATACACACAATTGACATATACACACACATCCTCACCAAAAGATCCACATTATACATTAGCACCTACGTCAGAACATTCTCAACAGATTATCACCTAAACAATCTAGAAAATGAGATCAAAAACATCAAATGGAACATCATTGGCATTAGTAAAATGAGAAGACCAGGAGAAGAATTAATAGAACTGAAAAGCAAACATCTTCTTTAGAACTACAGAAGAGAAAAAATAAAAAAGTGGAGTAGTCTTTCTCATCAATAAAGACCTCAAAGATAATGTGGTAAGCTTCAAAGCTGTTTCAGACGGCATAGTCAGCATCAGCATAAAACTCTCAAAGAGGTACAAACTGAATATCATCCGAGCCTGCACTCCCACTTTGCAATCAACCAAAGAAGATAGACAACTTCTATGACAACTTGAACTCCCTACTGCAAGATACTATAAATACTTCAATGTCATCATGGGAGATATCACTGCACAGGTTGGACAAAGGAATGAACATTGTGTCAGCAAGTTTGGATACAAAGTACAGAACAAGAGAGGTGAAGATCTTGTTCATGTTAATGCAAGTTATAAATTTCTATGAATCAGGAAGATATACTTCCATTATAATCATACACTTCAACATACTTTCATATTCAAAGACTTGGAAAGAAAAAAAACACAATTAAAAATTTCTATTTGCCATTGACTTTGGAAATATGTGATTATATATGAAACCAGGTGAAAAATTCAAGGGTCGTAATTAAGTATGACAATTGTTTGGGTCGTTTCGGGTGTTGAAAAATCACGACACTCTTAAAAACAGGCTGTAACATACCTGTTCCTGCTCAAAGTGTTTATAGGAATTTTGGAAAGTGTTTTCCCATTGAGAAAATTCTTCATCCAGATTGTCCATGTGTTTCTGGAGGAGACTTCGAAACAGCAATGGAGGAATGCGTTTGGCTAGGCTTTCCAATTCTTCCAATTGATTATGAAATTCTACACGGGAGAAAAAAGAACAGATTCTTTCAGTAACTGCCTACCAATGTCACCATAGGTTTCTTCAGTTTCTGAATGGACCTGGCTATGTATGCATCACATGTATAGGCTGCATCAATGAAAATCTTAACATTTACTTATTGTGACTAGAAAAAATAGCTAATTAAACTGTCTAACTTTTCCCCATTCTTTTCCCTTCCTACCCGCTCATCAAATTACCTAACTTTTTTTTTCTGCTGTCTCTTTTTCTACCCCCTAATTAAACCAACTTTTTTGGTACCAGGCAGGGTTGGGGGTAATCAATTGAAATATTAGAAAAAGGGATGATTAATAAATATGTTACTTCTCTTGTCTTTTGTTGGGCAATGATCACTAGAAAAGTCTGAATTTTCAGGAAACAAGAATGAATGTTGCTGGACACAACATAAGGTATCAATTTAGCCTAAACATACATTGCAAATTGAATCCCCCGATAAAAACCCATTTAAAGGGGGAAATTTTGAAAAAAAAACAACCCAAAATCTGAATATTTTCCTCAAGATATAATGAGTAAGCAATTAAATTTTCTGCCTTTTGGCTCCAATGGTGTGGCTTGTTCATGTGATCCAGCCAGAACAATCTAAAAACTAAAGAAAACCATGGTGACAGTTTTGGTTGATGGTTTCTAATGATATTATAGATTATATTTCAATGCTCTGATTCCTTCTTCAGTTGGCTGATAATTAACGAACAACTGACAGGTCAAAAATACAGACTTATTCTCTCACCTGCAAGACATCGTAGAAAGTATTCTTTGGCTTGGGCGTAATAAGATATTAATTTGTCACCCACAACCTCTGCACAACACTCGTAAGTTTCCTGCAACACCTGCGGCCTTGTTATTGGTCTTGATCCTTTCTGTCGATAATAATCCTGAAAAGAAGAAAGTGTATTTGTCGGCTTTTGTTTTGGTAAAAGATTGCAGGATTTTTCTTCACTTCCGTTTATTGTTTCTTCATTATTGAAGGGTTTTATGATTGGTGAGACCAGTGGTTCTCAAAGTGTGGGCCCTAGAACAATGATATGCCTCAACTCTCCTCCAAGTTGGCTGCATGAATTTGTGTGTCATTATTCAGGAATATGTTTTTAGATGTGTCTACATATCTCAATAAAATACTTTTTGTTTGTTCGCTTGGTTCCAAATATGTTAATAATCAGAAAGAGGAAGGAAGGAAAAGGTGCGATGTCATTAAAAGGTGTGACATCATTAAAGTAACATCCCCACTGATCGAATTTTTTTACAAGCTACTATGATGTTATAATAGAATGTACGATTTCTACATTCTTGTAAAAGAAGCCAAAAATAGCCATTTACAGTTTTAATTGGAAATAATATTGGAGAACATTTCCATGTTGCTATTTTTTACAAGTATGAAAATTAACTGACTCAAAGAAAGACTACTTGATCTTCTTCCTCCTCCAATTACTTCTACAGATGGTGGACACATATTTGAACTTAGGGTTCTTGTTTCTGATACAGTAATGTAATTTATACATTATTTCCATAGGTGTTTTATGTATATATATATGATATATTTAAAGTTCCATACTTTGATTATGACCTTATATATATATATATATATATATATATATATATATATATATATGTATATGTATGTTCTAATGGAGTGTAGAGTTAATGTGCAACATAAGTTGAATATATCTTATACAATAAAGTTTAAGAACCATGTGTTAGACAATTGTGAACATGAGGAATAATTTCAGTGAAGAGACCTTATTGTTTATTTTCCAATTCATGATTATTTGAAAGCCTATATATGCTGATGTATAGCATCTGATCCCACTTTTCTGGAGGAGGGGGGGAGCATATATTTCCAGGGTATGGACATGTATTTTAAGGGGGCAGGGCAAAGGATATAAATCAGAATATATTGAAAAATGGCAAGCAGAGAATTTCTGATTTGACAGGGAACACCTGTATTTGCGTTGTTTCAGGTTTCAGCATATTTGAATAAATAAAAACTATTCAAACACATGCCAGAGGAAGGGGGATTATGATGTAATTATCATAATAAGGACATGTCGATTATTTTAAGACAGTTGTTCCCAACCAGAGGGCCATGGACTGTGAGGAAACAATATGATTTGGTGATATTTCTTTGTTGAATAGAAAATAAATTCAATTCTTTGGATCTTAATAAATTTGTTAGATAAATCCTTTCAGAAACTAAATTGAGTGTATTAGCCAAATGACTTATAGTTGACTTAACTACATTCTGGTTGTGATTAACAAATCCCCACTCTCTGCCAGTTAATGTTAATTATAGCAATAGGCATCAGCTGACACTTTTCCAGAGGGATGGGGGTAACAAAACAAACTATTTTAAGGGATGGATTTGGGGTAAAAAGGAAATTTTTGGAATATATCTTGGTGGCAACTCTGTTACCAGCAAATGATAATACCGTCATTTTATATTGGAACATCAAGTTGGGGTTACATAAAACAAGGGTACTGCACCATTATCCAATTCCAAACCTGCTAACCCTCTGTGACGAGGTCTGATCCAGGGGATACCAAATGCTCTGTTAACCACCCCCATGATTATAGTCTATCACCTACCTCAGCGATGGCTCCAACACTGGTGAACGTGTTCTGCACCAATTGCTTGACAAGTCCAAGGAAATCAGACGTTTCTTCGTCGATATCTTGTTCCTCAGAATCTTCTCCCTCACCAAAGTTCAGTTTCAATTTTATTGCCTTTGTAGAATGGTTGATGCTACAAAAAATAACAAAAATGCTTGAGAAATGGCTTTTTCATTTGATCATAAAGTTCATCTAAATCAGTCTGTCAATTCTGTTGAAATGCTTTTTATCAATTTTACCATTCAAAAGGTTTTCAAAATAGACTAAAGAACAAATGGGTCTGACATATGTGTGTGTGTGTGTGTATGTGTTTGAGTGTGTATGCATGTGCATGGAGTAAATACTGAATTACTTACATTATTTATATATATATATATATATACATGTGTGTGTGCTTGTGTGTGTGTGTATTCAGACTGGTGTCCTCATCGTGGTTGTTATAGTCACAATGTTCTTTCGGTTGTACTTTCCGGACGTCTTTAGTTATCTGTTGTAGTTGATGACGATCTGAGAATTTAGAACAAAATCTTCTATCCAATCTACGGGGATAGATTGTTCTTATTCTGCTGTCCGTCCAAGAGGATATCTCATATCACTTGACTCTCCCAAACTTTGTCTACCTTTTCCTCTGAAGCAGAATCTATAACATTTTTGCAAGAATGAATTAATCAAGAAGAATTGACCGATAAGATGAGGTGTATATTGTGTCAAATTTGCGCTTGTATCTCGCTTTTTTGCTTGGGTGGTTTTTCAATTTGCTGTTGTTTTTTTTGTTAGTTGTATAATAATTGTATTTATTTCTAAAGTTGTTCACTGTTTTAGCTTCTATTATTTCTAGATCTTGATCCATGAATTTGTTCCAATTGTTGACATCTCTTAGTGAGAAGACACCCCCTCCTGAGAATGGGCAGTGGAATGAGAACAACTTACCCTATGGATTTAACTCCTAGAGTCATGAACCACTGGTAATGGCAATAGAACTCTTTAATTAATAGGATTTTTGGAAATGGGACTCTTTTGTGAATTGAATGAAAATAAGATAAAGCAAAAAAAAATTATCAAAATTCCTGTGCAAGGAAAACAACTTGAATCAGAGGTTATTCTATTCGAATTCCTTAATATGAATTTAATAGTTAGTAAATGGTTGGGTCCAGAATTCCCAAAAGGTTACCAACTATGATAGACAACTGAAGAAAGTTGGAAAGTAAAACAATGGAATGTTGTGACTGTAACAATGAAGATGAGGATACTAGTCTGAGTAAATCAGTGTGTAGTAATGATCATCATTTGTTGACTACAATAGTAAAATGTACTTTAAGCTGACTTCTCTAGATTTTAACTGTGTAGTCCAGTTGCTAACATGGAATATTTTGCTGGAGAGAAAAAAGTTTGTATTTTTTCCTTACATCATGTGACGTTTGTTGAGACGAGTGTTAGATCTACGCATAGTTTTCTTGCTTGTTTTTGTTGTGGGACTCGATTCATTATCATTTTCCAGGTTTTCAGCAGTCCCTTCTTCATCCTCTGAAGGGAAGATTTGAAAAATAAAGATAACACACAAAAATACATGGCACTGCATCAGAAAAATATTTCAAATACATGACCCATCAATGGCAGTAGGTGGTGAAAAGTAATGATTATCCATTACAAGGTGACCTTTGCAAGATAAAAGTCCTGACTCATAGATAGGACTGAGTTGCCACTAATCACAATGAAATGGAAATTTTATTGATTTAGCCATAGAATTGCTATGACCGAAATTCCAGTCATCCACAGTTAATGAGATAAGAACTCAATTTTTGCTTTTTAGCAGCAGCAGAAAGTTTAAATGCATGGGAATAATTCTGACTAATAGAATAAAGTGTAACATTTTTTAATTAAAGGATTTTCCAGCCTCCAAGATGCTATTTTCGCTTATATCCTACAGGCCAAAGGTTACTTTTTTCATAGGCCTACCCCAAGGGAAGGTAATCTAGACAGTAATCTGAAATCCTGTACATGACCTACAAAAGAAGTGTTTAAATCATTGTGACATTGCATGACATCACCAGTTGTACACTTCATAACAGAAGTACTCTCAGCTCATGTTGTATAATTCCAGATCCTAAGATGACATCTGGAGCTGGCATGAAGTGTCTCGGCTAAGGGTTGCAGCTTGTAAGTTAACAGGAAAAGGACCAGATGCCTATTTTAAATTCGACAAAGGATTTATTTCTGTGGATACAAGGCAGCTAATGGAACAATAATAATGTGGCTTAATGAAATTATGGTTGATTTGATCTGGGTTGGTTTAACATAAAAGGAAGGGAATGCTAATAGTGGTCTGTTCTTCAAGTTACTCAAGTTTCAATCTAAGTTTAGTCACTTTCCTTCTTCTCCTTCCCTATCACAGCCAGCGTCCACTGTCCTAGGGTTCAACAGCACTCTCTCCTTGGACTCTTGAGCTAGCAAAATTCTAGGGTATTTAAATGAATTCTTTGGCGAAGAGGTGAATGTTCTTCAATCCTTGGGATGGAAAAATCTAGACCAAGCTACAGAATTTTTGTTCACACCATTGCCCATTGTTTTCTATGATGGCCATCAAACAGTGACCTTCAGGGGCCATGGTTCTGAAACAACAATAAGGTTGGCAAACCCGCCGGCTTGAGAACCTTCAAAATGGGATTGCAGTTCTTTGTTATGTTCTATTTACTAACACTTAGGTAATCTATGCAGTCAATGCAATTCAACTCCAGTAGAGAATGCACTTAAGGATGCAATTCTCAACTCTAGAAATTTGATTCTCTACAATCGTTCAAAAATTCAAGATAATTCTGTCTAATTGAAGCCAACGACAATTTCATAATTTGACATTCTTGTAAAATCAACACCATTTGCAGTGTCACATTGTACTTAGTAAATTAAGCCACCCACAAAATATCTTGGAAAGGTAGGTAAAAGTGCAGCTGGGGTGCCTCCTTTGAGGCTGGAGCACTTTGGCATAGGGAGATGCACATAATTTGAATACTTTAATAATTCTAAACAAAAAGAAAATACTTGTGAGTTCAACTGTGAAAGTTTCAATCTGAAAAGATTAATTTCCAAAAGGTTCCAAAAATTAGAAATCACTCAGAGAACACCTGTCTACCAATGCTGTACACTAACAAAAAACTGAATTGAAATAAAAATAAAAATTTAAAAACAGGAAAAAAAACTCATTTCTGGCAATATGTGCAAATATTGAGTTACTTCCCGTGATATTTGAATTTTGCATCTTTTTTATGAATTGTTTTTAACCTCTTTCTATGCAGAAAAATAAAACTTTCTCTCAATCAAGAATAAATTCCTGGATCTGCTCCTAAATTCAATCACTCCTTTCTTAGCCTATGGCCCACCCTTCCACAAAACTTTATCAAGTTATGGCGATATCACATGGACGGACGGACAATGAATATATATACCTCGCGCAACATTGTTGTCAGAGGTAAAAAAAATTTTTGAGAAATAAAACGTGTCAAAAGAAATTTATCAGTGTTACCTGTGGTTGACTCAGGGCTTTCCTGAACAGTTTCAATTTTCTGACTCCTGAAATGGCAATGAAGAAAGAATTTTGTATTTTGATGGTTTCATATTTATGAATAAATTTCACAAAGCCATAATACTATAGCACACTTACACTTTATTTCCTTTGTTCTCAAAGTTTTTTCCACCCCAAAGTAGCTTCATCAAAGAAGCATGATAAAATAATTATAAGGAATGAGAATTTAAACCATTACTATTGATAGAAAGAGGAACTAGTAAAGAAGTTGGGCTAATTTTCAACAACAAGTTCAAATTAGGACATTATGCTGCTCAAGCTGCTGATATTATCAACAAAGCATTGGAAGTGAACACTACAGTAGTGTGAACTGTTCAGTGTTGGTTCAATAGGTTTAGTTTTGGAAAAATGGATTGGAATGAGAAAGGCCCAAACATATTCTTAATTAAAAAGATTATCTACAGAAGTGGCCAATGATCCCCAACAAATCAAGTACTTTCTGGAAACTTTATGACTTGAGCAGTAACTGTATCAGATCATCTCAAGGCAATAAGGAAGGTTAAAATGTTGGAAAAATGGGTCCCACATGAATGAAATGCTCAATGACAGTGCCCCACTCCACACCTCTCAACAACTATGTCTGTGAATATTGGGATTCTTGTTTCTAGCTTCTTAATGCTTTCAGTGCTTTCTATGAAGATCTCTGTAGACAGTATTCCTGGCTTTGCTGAATAAGAAAATCTTTGTTTTTCTAGCAGTACCTTACTTCCTATACTTCCCTGAGCTTAAAGAATTCAGATATGAAGTCTTGCTCTATCTACCATATTTACCTGACATTTCTCCTAAAGATAATCATCTTTTCTAGCTTTTTGAACTTCATACTTATAATAAAAGATTTAGTAATAAGGAAGCCATGATTTGTGCTTTTACTGAATTTGTGACCACAAAACCAAAATAATTTTATAGAGATGGCGTTTTATCATTGGAGGATCATTTGAAAAAGGTTATTGCTTAAAATGGGTCATGTTTTGATTAAATATTTGCCGTTTTTGTTGTTTACATGATCCTTCAAAAATGGCATTTTGAATTTAAAAATCAAACATTAAAATACTTCTTTTATTGAAATGAATTAAAAAAATCAAAACAATCCAGAATTATTTGTAGAAAAAGGAAAAGGAAAATTCCTGAAATTACATGTCATAAAGAAAAGGAAAAAATTAGATTAAATTACAAATCCATACAAACACAAAATTCGGGTTTTGTCTGCAAATATTGGAATTCTTGTTTCTAGCTTTCACTGCTTTCTATGAAGATCTCCATAGACAGTATTGCTTTGTTTTCTAGTGATACCTTACTTTCTATACTCCCCTGATATGTTACAATACAACCCAGTTTCTCTTATCATCTTCATTCTCAGGCAAGAAACCATAACCCAATCCGCTGCAAACTGCCAGGTTCTGGGAGATGGTGGTCAGTATAGGATGGGGGACTGTGCTTCCTGGAGTTGGTGCAGATAACTTTCTGTTCAGATGTTGTACTAAGGTTGACCAAATATCAGAAGATAATTCTGGTTGAGCTGACAGCACTTTGGGAATAAGTTTATGAAAAGGCTCATGAGAGAAAGGACTCAAAGTGCCTGACCTTAGATAAGGAGTGTAAGGATAAGGGATGGCAGGTATAGTTGTTCCTTGTGGAGTTTTCTGAGGGTTTCCCTAGCCAAATCAACACAGCAGCTGTCGTCAGCATGAGGCCTACTTGAATGGTGCAAGAAACAAGCAGCTTGTAGGATGAGGCAGAACAAGCCACTTACTGGATCTCGTATAGACAAGAGGAGTAAAGGTTGGGTACCATCTGATGATATCTGCTCTTGGCTGAAGACTATGATTACGTGAAGGTAGTTAGAGAATGCACTCCAACAGGTGTATATCACAAAAAAAACAAAAAACGAGTAGCATTTAAAATGACAAGTTCCTCACCTGAGAATTGATTTGATCATTCCAACTGAATTATCGTCTAACATGACTTTGCCTGGTTTACTTATAGATGGAATTTCAGACGAGAATGCCACTATGACAGGAGCTTCTGAAAAAAGAATAGAAAATAACAAGATATTCATTTAATACAAGTCCATGATCTGTCACTTTGCTGACAGTTGTTGTACATGTCCAAATGAAAATTTATTCTTTATGAAGTGAAAAATTGCTAAAACTGATACATTTAGAGATTATTTAGTCCAAGCCTTAACTAACATTTTAATTACATCACATTACTTTAGATAATCATTTTCTTTAATCAATTTATATGCATTATGATACTTAATTACATGCATATCATTCAATTATTATCTTTTTATTTTTTTCCCTCCCTCTCTCTCGTTATGATGTCTTCGATTTTCTCTTATTTGGGTTACATATTTCTAAATGAAGGCCTCTTGAGTCAAGAAAATTAGTACAATCTGATGTGACCAGAATGAACCTGGATTTTTTACGCATTTGCAAATAAATGAGACTACTCTTGTTTGTCATGCATAGACTGTGCGGGAATTCCAGTTACTGTAAGTAATCAGGGATCAATACTTAGCTGAGTCATACCAAAGACTTTAAAAATGGTACTCAATGCCTTTCTGCTAAAATGAATATGATTGAGGGGAAGTGGTGATTAAACCTCATATAGGAATCGCAACCATGTTCATCCAAAAGGATAGGAGTGGAAAAAAAGAGGAGCTTTCAGGTTGCCTCTGATTATGGTTGACCAGTCGTGGGGATCACACTCATTACACCAGCGAATTGATCAGCAAGATGAGTTTGTTAGCAAGTGTGTTTTAGTAGGCATGATAGGATTTTATATTTAGAAAGGAGAAAAGTGCCTTTTCTATTATTTACTAAACTCAGCTTATTCTGGCAAAGGGCCACAATATTGGAGCACTCAGAGGGGATCACACTCATTACTCCAGCAAACTGATCTGCAAGATGAGCTTGTTAAACATTGCATCATGTTAGACGTCCCATGGATAATATTTGTGTCATCCTCGTATATCTTGTTTCTTTGTCCACAATAGATGATCGGTAAACAACATCAATAAACTCTCAAATTTATATTAAGGAATTTTAATGCTGGATCAAGGGGAGTAACCTCTAATTAAAGTTCATATCCTTTTACTTTTCAATAATTTAGAAAATCATTCCATAATTTAATTAAAAAAAGAGTTCCATTTTTTAAAATCCTCTTCATTGAAGAGTTCCACAATAGTCACCAGCAATTCATGAATCCATGAGATAAAATATAAAGGTTTTCAATATCAACAATGAATAAAGTCAGGGACAGATTCGTCCCTGTTCAAATGATCCCCTTACCTGCACTGACAACTTCTTCATTGGTCTTTAGGCACTTCAGGTATTTGGCTCGAGCAACAAGTATTTTCAATGAATCCCTAAACATTTCAGCAATCTCAGAAGGGTCAACTTTCTATGAGATAACAAAAGAAAAAAAAAAACAAAATCTTTTGATTTACAAATAAATTCAATTCCTTACCAATTTCGAATTGTCATCTGGTAAATCTTTTGCCATTATAATTTCCATGTTATGTTTCACCCCAGATTGTAATTCCTCCCTGATTCCTCGCATTTGAGAATCACTGCTATAAATCTTATGATCTTCATTCAAATGCACTGTACACACAGCTATTCCTTCCAATCATGTTGATGAAATGATACTACTAACTGAAATTCCTCCCCTAGCAAATTAATATTCCTTCTTTGGGAGCCAAGTGTCTCCCATTTGAGAATCACTGATATAAGCCCTATGCCTTTTATTCTGATGCACTGTATACACAGCTATTCCCAACAATTATGTTTATGAAATTCATCTAAAGACTTTTGATAGAATTTAATAAGGATAAGTATAAAAGTTAAATTACAGTCAAATCAGGATTTGGTACTTCACAGGTTTCTATATTTTGTCTCAATGTAGAGACAAAGTTTGATATGTCTTTTGAGCTGGTGTTGTTTTTAGCCACTTGTGTCTTGATTTGAACCTGCGTGTTGGTAAGCCATCGTGCCACAGTCTCCATGAAAAGAAGATCAAAGATATGGTTCTTGAATCTGGAAGAACATAAAACAGAAATTTTGATTTCAATGCTTTAAATTAAAGGCATATCTACTTTTAACAATTATTTTCATTATGGAATTATTAATAAGAATTTGAATATCACAAATTTTATTTCTTGCGTAGACCGAAAATATGATTTTATCCTTTCTCTCAGGTAAAACAAACATGAAATAATTTTAAAAAACCTACTGTCTTCTGTAAGAATATCTCATTAGGAACTCTATTTTTAGCTGAGGTGAAATAACTGACCAAAACTATAACTGTGCATTGAATGTATCATATATGTGTGTTTAGGGGGGAAAAAGGGGTCTGTTTGTTATGGGCAAAATACACAATGTAATAGAGAAAGTTAGAAACACTGAATGACAACACATATTGTCATATTATTTATTTTCATTATTACATGAAGTATAGTAATCCATTGTATTATGCTGTCACCCTATGGTAGCCAACAAACAAAGTAAATAAGCTCCTGGTGAGATTCAAATTCGTGTTCATCTTGCCAGAGGAGAGCCTGCTTTAGGCCCAGCTGTTTTACCATTTAGCTATGGGAATTTCATGGTCAGCAGAAGTTCAAATTATACCTTTTAAACATACACTTTACTCCAAATATCTGCACCATGTTTGTTGTTTTAGTACTAGTAGTATAAATAAAATAATTGCTGTATGTTTCAGCGGATAAGATGATACTTAAAACATTCAAAAAATTTTGATACGAATACAGTAACTAAACAGTGAGCTAAAGTCATGAAATTCAGACTGGAATTTAGGTCTCATCTTATCTGAAGGTTGCTTCATCTGCCGAAATATACAGTATTTTATTGAAAATCTGTAGCCATCAAAGCTGGATTAGGGTTCTATCCTTTTTTTTAAATGGGTGTTTGCTTGTTTGGGTGTTCTAGGACTCCTGGCCATAACATTTTGTCTACAGAATTGAAAATTGACATCAGTACTCCACCAGATCCCTTTAAAAAATGTTTTCTTTTTGATTTGGTGTGGAAAAAGCTTTTTTGACCATTTTTGGGCCTTATTCTGACGGATTTATTAATTTGTTAATGTAATCCAGCGCTCATAGCCATACCATTTTGTCTACAGACTTTGAAATTGGCATCAGTACTCCACTAGAGCCCTTCTAAAAAGTTTTTTTTCGTTTTGGTCGGAAAAAAAATTATTTATTTTCATTATCAGATAAAGTATTGTAACCCATTATATCAATTTTGACTATTATTTGCTTTCATCTAAAAACATTAAATGACAACACATATCCTTTGGTCTTTTTTAAATATCTAACAAGATGAAAGTTATTGAAGATAGAATGCTTCAGTCCTGGTTGGCTATACATGAGAGAACAAGACTGTTCTTTTTAATAAATGCATATACGTCAATAAATAGTAACATCAAGCCTAATGACCGTCTGGGAATACTATGTGCCATGAGCAACCGGGAATTATCTAGAGAGCCTCCTATAATGATCCTGTTAATCCTCCCCAGGATTTCTTCACTACCCTCAATAATACAAGCCAAAGGCCCCTTCTCTCCATTCCTGCTCCTTGAACCCTACAATCTGGCTGGCAATTAGTAATGACAAATGAATGAATAAGGAAAACAAAATTGTGTTACCTGTCTTCAAATTCAATTGTGATCCGACTGGCTTGATCAAACCTTGTCGCTTCCATTCCTTCCATCTCAACAAGGATCATGCCTTCATTATCATCAATAACTTTAGATAAATCTTCAATTGTGTCTTGAAACAGAGAAACTTCTTGCGGACAAAAGTTGCCTCCATCTGAAAACAGTCTGAAATTGGCACAATAAATTTGTCTCAAATTATAATAAAATAATCTATTCAACTTTACTCTTTAGAATACAAGAAGCAACAAGAGGCAAAGAGAATGTAATTTGAAAGAGCTTTTATACAAAGGTTTGTGGTGACTAAATATCTCCCCTTTCAGACAGGTAATAAATGATATCATAGTTTCTCTTTGCTCTCTGTTGCTTCTCATATTTTACCACAACCCTTAATTCATATAATCCATATAGTAACATTTGTGAAAACCAATAAGAGGCAATTTATGTAATACAAGCAGGAGAGATCATTGTGAAATATTAATGAGAAGCAAATTACTTCAATGCAACTTTTTCTGGCTTCAAGTTGCAACTTTACCTGAATGGTTGAACAAAATTGAGTGTTAACATGAATAACAGGAATCTTGCAAACTGAAATTCTGTGAAGATAACATTTTTAAATTCATCCAAAATTTAAGAAATTCATGTGAGTGAATAATATCTTCCTTAACTTAGTCAATAAAATAAAACATTAAAAATGAATACATACATATCTGGGTACAATATCATCTTTAACTTTATTATCAAAATAGATTAATTTATCTGTCTTCTTTAACTTACCCTAAATTAAGATGGTTTAAAATCAAATATCCTCCTTTTTAGACTGCTCTATGGAAGGAGGACATTCAATTTACAAAGCCTGAAGGAGATGATCTTCAAATGGTCACTCAAAGAGGAAGGCTGTTGAAGTGATCCTTTAGAAAAAGAATAGAAGAATATTCAATATTGCTTACTTGAAGTTTTGAACCAGGGACGCATTGGATTCTCTTACTGTCTGCAGATCGTGGTCAAGTTGGACTCGGAATTTACGTAAACTTGTGCGGATATTCACCATCAACTTTTGAATTTCTTTTGACATCTGGTTCCTCAGAGTAACCAACCTTTAAACCAAATTCACATAAATATTTAAAATAATCTTTTTTTTTATTCTCTTATTTATTGTTTGAAATTTTCTCTGAATTCAGAGCACTAACTTAAAAAAAAAAATCTTAGCAGAAAAGACATAGGATGTGAACAGTGCATCATTATATACATATAATAAACCTATTGTATCATTAATACTTACAATAATTGCTGACCCCTGAAATTTTTTTTTTTGATTTTCAATGTAATTCTGTACTAAAATCATTTGCAATGCTTTACATTAAACATCCTTTTTCTATCAGTAAAGTTTAGATGAATTCTTGACCACTGACAATCCCTTTCTTCATAAATTTCTATGCATTCTTATTATGAAATAATTATCAAATAAATATCATATTAATATTAGCTGTAAATCTGCCCTATTCATTGTATTATATTAGGTGCCATGACTGACTGTTTCAAGACCCATCAAATGTTACATTATAAAATGATAATGTTCATACCTGCCAGATTTTGTAATATTTAGAAAAGCAGGTTCCATCAATTCAATTTCATTGTGGAATTCTCCCATCATTTTCTCTTGTTGGTCTTTGATGGATAAAAACTTGGCTTTTAAATCAGACAAAGCCTGTTCGACCCCTTGACAATGTTCAGCCACACGACTTGAGTGTAAAAGGAGCTCACCTGGAACCAAATAAGGAATTTTATTATACATGCATGGATACACATAATTGCACAAACACACATACAGGTTATCATCTGACCAAATTTGGGCAAATTTGGTACTGAACAAAGCTATTTGGTTCCAAAAATTAGGATTTGGAACTGACAGACTTGGAAGCTTGGTCTGATGATATAAGTTATTTGATTATTTTGGTATTGAAGCTATTTCATTTGGTCCCAAGACCATACAAATTTGGTTTGTGAAGCAAAAGACAATTGGCAACCCTCTGACACACAAAGAGATTCAGATAGAGATATGAGCCTGTTGCATATGAAATGTTATTTTTTGAATAGTAACATGGAAGATGATATAAACAACAAAAAAACAATTGATATTTAATCAAAATATAAACCCATTTGAAGCAATAAACTTTTTGGTTTGCTAATGATGATACATCATCTTAAAATCCTTCAGCTTTAATGGTCACATATTCAGTAAAAGCACAAATTATCGTTTCCCTATTATCAAACCTATTATTGATTTGAAGTTCAAAATGCTTGAAATAAACGATAATCTGTGAGAGAAATATTAGGTGAATACAAAGAATGCTGCTTTCATATCCAAATTTTTTAAGCTTAGATACAGTCAGCTGCGAGTTGTTGGATCATGCATTGGGATGTGCTATTACATTCAGTTCATTATTAACCTTTCCTATTGACTTGAAATGACATGATACGGTCACTGCTAAAGTCTTAAAGTCTTCAGAAAGTGCTTGAATCATTGATTGTGGGTTGTTGGTCACTACTGTTGATAATTAATCATCATTAAGAACAAGTTCACAACTCCCTCATATTGGTATCCATATTTCCAGACCTAAACCTATCAAACCAACATTGAATAGATCACACAATAGTGACGTTCACCCTAATATTTTGTTGATGTTATCAGCAGCTTGAGCAGCATAATGTCCTAATTTGAAAATCAGTCTAAGTACTTAGGTAGACACCGTTGCTGTTAAGGGTTCCAAAACTGCCAATAGCAAGGAATCGAACAACTGTAGCCATAGGGTAGCAAAGGGTTCTATACTTTTTTTTTATGTGTGTGTATGTTTATGGGTTCCAATGCCCCTGGTCAGACTGTTTTGTCAACAGACTGGTCTACTCCACTACACTCCTCCTTTTTTGTGTTATTTGAGTCTGAGGATGGCTCATTCCATTTCATTACAGTTTTCTCTCTCTCTACATATAGATTGTACACCTGAGGAAGGCTGTGGAATTGATCGACTGAAACATTGTGGAAACAACAAAAATAAGAAGAAGAATGAGTTCAATTGTCTGGAAAAACTCTATGAATGTCATTGACTCATCTCGAAATTATAGACAACACTGTGAATATATGCTGTGTTCTATAATGCGTACCTGCTCTCACATTGTAGACATCCTGTTCGATGCGTTTTGCTCTTGGTAGATGCAGTTGTGTTCTCAAACTGAATTCTGCGTCCAATTCTTCAATCTGTAAAGAAGAAGGAAGATCAAAGAAGCCACTTTAGGGAAAAAACAGGGACTTTTTTCATTAATTGCACAAGTCATAGCAATCCTTTCAAATCTGAAATTCAACACTGAAATATTTTTACAGTAGATAACCCTTGTTACAGCAACTGCAGGAATCTAAGAGAGCTTTTATAACGAATTTGCTGCAATAATAGGTTGATACTAAGTGTATTAATAATGAGAAACCAAAAAGTACAGATGAAAATATTATCTGTCACACTCTAATGCCCCATTTAGATTTATATGTCTGCAAATAAGATGAATGAATGAAAAGGTTTTTAGAATAATCTATGTGTGATGTTGCAACAAACTAATCTCTGACAATACTCTTTTTTTTGCTGTTCATCATAAAGTAACTCTGGTTCTTAATGCTTTTCATACAATACTAATTTGGTGTAACTCCAACAGTTGTTTACCATTAGTTTACTCTAGATCAGTGATTCCCAAACTCATGGTCACGACTCCAATGAAGATCACAAAGATGATGCTCAGGGTCATGGGATGGTTTGGAAGAAAAGAAGAGGAAAATGTTGGAAAAAATCTCAAAAGTTAAAAATTGTACAAATATATTAGCATCAAGATTTTGGAATATAAAGCATCTTTGGAAGTGTGGGTCAGGAAAATAGTTGTGACAGATGAAGTATCTTCAAATGTATCATTAGTCTTCACATATTCCAATCGGTTCACATCCAATTGAATTAAAATAAGAATCAGTAAAATTTATTTGATAAAATTAAAAATAGAAACACTGAAATCATGTTCCCAAACCGAGGGAAAATTTTGTGTTTAGTGTTGTAGCCAAAAAAGTTTATCCTCTCACATAGATACACAGGGCAGTTACCCAGGGGCCCTGAAGTCCAATTTGAAAAATTATAGTTCATATTATTAACTCATCCAGGCTGGGGGCAAATGTTAGTGCACTTTAAATTTGATGCCTATTTTGAATATGGCAGCAATTTCAAATATATAATGAGGTTACAGGACCATTATATTTGTATAAATTCATGTTTTTGTCATAAATGAAATCCTTATCTTATAACCTTCAAAATGATATATGACTTCCTAGGTTTTCTTTGAAAATAAGGAAACTTAGATCCATCTATTGTATCCTTACTATGAAACCCTTAAAAAAACAAGCGTGAATGAATTAAATAGCAGACATAGAGAACCTACTTCAAACCTTTATTTACATTGAATCCATGTATTGAATCAGGATTGGCACAATAGTTTGCAGGCCAAATTCAGTATATTGCTTTACCCAAGGGCCTCAGATATTCTTAAGACGGCCTTGGGAAACATGACTCTGGATGAATGCTGGCTAGAGCTAAACTGCTCTACTTTTGAAAGCAAACATTTTTGTTGGGTGAGTCATAGCACTGGAGATTGAACCTGAGATTTTATTTCTCAAAGTCCACAAATTTTACCCACTGAACTAGCATTAAAAAAAAAGCTGCTATGAAATACAAATCAATTTGTAACAAAATAATTATACATATTTCAAAAAAAAAAAAATTTTGTCCACAATAACATTAAGAAGAATAGTAGGTTTAGAAAAAATTCATGATCTTCAAAAGCAGTAAACTTGATATGTGTGAGAAAATTGATAAGTAGGTAAATGGTTTTTCGTCTATTCCCATAAACCGGCTTCATATTTTTTTTTTTACTATAAAAGCAGTAACGAGAATCTTTAAGCATTTGTTACCTCATGATGATTTCTAATCAAAATTTTGTTGATCACTGAAAAAGTCTGAATTTTAAAAAAAACAATAATGCTACCAGACAAAAACTGAAAGACCAATGAAGCATGAATACACATTGTAAATTGTCCTCCCCTAAAAAATCTATTCAGGGGGAGAATTAAAAAAAAACTCTCCTAGACACAATGAAGAGTAAATGTTTAAATTTTCAGCCCTCTAGCTCCAATGGTGCGGCACAGCCAGCCAATCAGCTAGACCAACTTCAAAACTGAAGAAACCTATGTTGACCGTTTTGGTGATAGATTTTGTGGATGATTTCAAATAGATAAACTATATTCCCAGCATCAAATTAGAACATGAATCATGGTAAGCCAAACAAAAAAATGAATTATTGTTTCTTAATAGCCACTGTTATGGCATTCAGATCTAATTCTGAATAAGAGAAAGAAGGGAAATAACACTTGGTAACTCTGATGAGATATTCCACAAGAGCAGAATTTGTGACAAGGTCAGTTTCAATGTTGAGGTCCATACATGTACATGTTCATAGGACAGTGGTCAGTCTATTGAGTTCGGATCAGGCTTGATGCAGCTTAACTTTAGTGATTAAATGAGAATAGATGCTTTCAGCATGATTTGGGCCTAAGTTTTCAGTTTAGCAAGTTGTACAAATGACAGCCAGAGGGTAGTAAAAATGTAATATGGTGCTCAGTAAGTGGAAAACAGCAAAGGTTTTTTCATCTGATCAGATTAAGTTGAAAAAATCTTTTGATGTCTGAGATAAGTTTAGTCCAGTGTTTTTCAAAAATCTCTCAAGGGTGCTGTGTAAATGTATCCAAATACACAAACATGTATTTCAAGCCTTGAACGTGCCTGGTACGCATATTATGTTTGTCCCACTTCAGCTAAAGAGTTGCAAATCTAGTGGTTTTATCACTAGATTTTGTGAGATCTCAACCTTTTTAGAAACAAATGAAAAAGGCGTGATGAATACATATATGAGTTTATATCATATATAAGAGTTTTGTTCATTGATTACTGAAATATTTTTGTTTAATTCATTTCAATTTTTTGATTTGACTACCTACAATACGCTTCTTCATTACTTCTTCAAAGTTTACTGGTTATTTATATTTTGATGGAGGAAAGAGTTGGTGTGTCACATCAGTCAACTATATTTTATTGTGCAATCATACAATAAAGTCTGAGAACCACTAGTTCAGTCAAACAATAAAAAACAAACAACAGACTTTCTACTGAAACTAATGATACAGTCCGATGCCAAGTATAGAAAGAAAAATGAAAAAGAGAGGAAGGAATTATGTAAAGGATGGGAGAGAAAGAGAAGGAGTGTCACAAAGAGGAATAAAATGGTACTTTCCAAGAGAAGAATAGAATTGAATGTATCAAATGTATTCCTTTTTTAATTTTTTTCCATTTACCTTATTAGATGAAGCATTGTTAATCATCATTATTGATTTTGTGCTACTATTAAATTTCATTTTGATTGTTGCTGCTTTTTATTGCAGCTGAACTTGGGCTGGTGAGTAGATAAATTAACATTGCAGAATGAACTTAAGAATGAGGTGGCAGAGAGAATATGACCCACAACCATCCATGTTGGAGGGTTACTGGCTTAATTTGCGATTGCTCATACCCCTGAGCTTCAGGAACTCAGTGGCAAGCGTGAGTCCAAATCAAACCCTAAAAACTCATTCCCTATCTTGATCTTTTCTGCAACATGTTCAGTATTGGTAATTTAATTTCTTAGTACGATAAGATCAAGTAAAGATTATGAAAATATTAGAAAAAAAGTAAAAACATGATCTTCTATAATTTTGAGATGAAGAATTATCACGTGTAAATACCCTCTGCTTTACTACTGGTATACCCAAAGATGTGTTTTGTGTCAGTGTGTTTACATGGTACTTTGAAAGGTTAATGCAAGATATTGTTAACTAAAATTCCTGTATTCATTTAAGGTAAGAATGAATAATGACATGTTGGCAATAGTAGCAGTAGTAATAGTTGTAGTATTATTATTAGCAGCCAGCCAATGAATACATGTACACAGGCACAGTAGAACATTCTTTTTCTGTTTGTGTGTTAACATTACCCCCTCCCTCTCTCACTGTTTTTTTTGCCACAGACAGACTAACACATTGCAATGCAGGTAAGGACCCTATGGAAGACGATCAGTCTGTTTTTCGGGTTATTTACTTGATGTATGTCCATTTGTATAGCTTCTATAAAGTTCTGGAGTCAAAACTATAACTCTTATGTGGTCATCCACTTGGTGTCTCTTGGTATATCTACTTCTTCAGGATTATATGTTATCCTCCCTTCTTGCAATGAGTCCTGCCCACCACCTTTTTTGTCAATCAATCATTTTTATGATATCTTTTACTTTGGTCTGCTCTCGGATCAATGCTGATCCTTTTCTATCTTTTTCCTAACATTGTTCTTTCCATTGATCAAGTTTACCTTCCCCAAATCAACAAGACTGGAGAATTCAATTTACAGCCAAACATAGACACTTGAATATATAGATATATATATAAATATACCTTGGCCATGGTTGCATGTTCGCTGTTTTTCTTAGCCTCAAGAATCCATGTATCCAAGTGGTTCAGAAAGTTCATGCGGATCCTAATGATAAAGTATTGAAAAGTTTGAGAATTGCAAAAATACATAAAAAAGAATATAATTATAACACATGAACATATACATATAAGTTCAACTATCATAGTAACTGGAAAGTAGATTCAAGGTTTAGATTTGGTCCCCTGTTAAACCGTTGAGTTCTCATAGCTCAGTTGGTAAGAGTAACAGGGGCATTTAACAAGGCTTTTTCCAGAGGCGGATGACATGTGTGTTTGAATCTCACAGAGAGCTTATTCTTTATTTCTGATCCATGCCATTTACTCACGACCGCAGGTTGATGACCCGAGTTAAGTTGTGAATAAATGCAATTAAAAAAAATAGAAATCATCACATGACCAACATCTTTTAGCAGCAAGCATGCCTTGTTGGGGATGATCAATTAAAAAAGCTTAAATTAATCATATATAATCAGCCAACCAGCTGAACCAACTTAGAAATTGAAGAAATCTAAGTTGACAATTTTGGTTGATGGTTTTGAATAAAGGAAAATAGTAGTGAAAATCTTCAAGAATGTCAAGAAGTGAAGTTTTGAACATATCAAAAAGAAAAGTAACATTTCCTGAGATTTAGATGACACTTTCAAGAGAAGACAGATTATTGAACCATTGTTAGGGCCAAAACATGGTGGATATTCTTGTATAATCACCGAAGTTAAGTGACATAGAGACTGGTCCATACTTGAATTAGTGACAAAGTAGGTGTATCAGGTGCTGTAAGCAGCTTGGGATCATATGGAGAGTCTCCTCTGATGATCCTGTTAAACTTCCTTCAAGAAGACCAATCTCTGCACTTTGTTCAATGATGCAAACCAATGGTCCATCCTCCTTTATCCTTTCCCCATGAACCTCTGACTAGCGTCAATGAATGAATGAATCGAACCATTCAAAAGCCCATTGTAAAAGGTGGAAATAAGACAAGTGACACATTTTAAGAGAGATAATTCTGTTTGAGGAAAAGTAAAAGCATTTATGATTAATCCTCTATGATTAATGAAGCAGTTGTCATTTTTCACAACGGACACTAGTTAAAAATAATTGATAGTAGGGAAGGAATTGTATCATAAAACTTCCCAAAGTAGAAGAAATGCTCCAAGAAATGCTGATGTCTATAAAAGAAAAAGACATGTAAATAAAATGCATTAGATTAACGTACTGTAGTTTGATTTCTTCGATAAACTCATCTGTGATATTCAAATGCTGTAGATTTTCTTTATTTTCTCCTACCATTGAATCTTCAGGGTCTTTTGGCTCTTTTTCTTCTTCCTTTTCAAGAACCAAATATGTTGTTCCTGCATCCGTCACCAAGTAGCAAGGTTGATTACTCTAGAAATATAAAACATTATTCAGCATCAAGAAGGCTGCTTTTTTTGTAAGTGCACAAAAACAAAGGTCCAATAAATGTTGCTTTTTTGAGAGTTTTGACTTTAGATTTAATGAGAACAAAAAAAACAAAGGGTCATTTGCAACAGAAAATTAGACAGGTCTGGTGAGTCACTCAATAGAAACTGTCACAGGATCAATGTCTTTTGGCATATGCTGTGTTGGGGTTGACCAATTAAAGAATAGGAAAAAGAGGTGATCAATGAATAAGTTAGTTCTCATGCCTTTTGTTAGATCATTAAGAAGTCAGAATTTTTAAAAACAAGTGTGAATGCTGCAGGACACAAACTAATGGGATCAATTTAGCATAAACTTGCATTGTGAAAAACCTGGGGGGGTCGAAAAACAAGAAAAACGTTTTTTCTAGACACTATAAGGAGTGAATGTTTAAATGTTCAGCTTTCTAGCTCCATTAGTGTGGCCTCTACACACAATAGACACATAGTCAGCCAGCCAGACCCACTCGAAAACTGAAGAAATGTATGGTGACAGTTTTGATGGATGGTTTCTAATACCTCCTATAATTTTGAGGAGAATTGTTTGATCCACAATGATGATTTCAAAATAAACGATGAAACAGAATATATTTTTTCATTTGTATCTTCATCATTCAAGGAGAACAGACATAATTTTTGAAGCGCCAATATTATAACATTATTTTTTATTCTAATGGTTTTATTCATAGTTATTTGTCATAGTAATTTATTTATTAATTTATACTTATTTAGAAAGATGACTATACAGTTGACACCTAATGTCTCCACCTCTCCAAATGCCAGCCATCTCCAAGAATCTGTATGTAAGAGCTGTTTGATAGACAATGAGAAAAAAAAATGAAAATATTCAGAATATCAGAACTATTCCATTTCTGCACTGGTTTATGTCTTTAGAAAATTATTTAAGGACAAATAAATTTCAGCTAACCTTCTATTTCATAAGTTTGTCCCTCAGTGAGGAAGAAGATGTAGCTTTCTTACCCCTTCCCCTTCCAGTAGACAGAAATTTATTCAATGCTGGTGTCTTGTTAGTATTTAAAGCCTTTATAGGTCAAAATGAAAGACAGGTATGTGTGAATAAAGAAATAGTCATAATTGTTTCCTGGAATCGACGATAGATCTATAAATCCACAAAGCCAGTCAGTGACCACAAGCTCTTTAATGACAATAGGCAGACCTTTATCTCAAAATTGTAGAGTGACCAGGGTGATTGAAAACCTCTAGATAGTTTTTTTGTAATGAAAAGCAACAGAAATAAGATGAAGACATGCCTGGCTGCTGCAGGGTCAAATTCCACTTCAAAAAGATCATAAACAACCTCAACCAGAGCTTGAACTCGGCTTCAGGGTACCATTATCCATGCCAATAAACATCACACTACTTGCATCTTCACAGAGTTTGAAGACAGACTCTTTAGTAAAGAAATGGATTCAGTCTTCCTTGAAAAAACTGCCTGTTTTATCTATGAGATCAAATGAATTTTAACTATCACTGCCAAAATAATAGTTACTGAAGTAGTCCCTCTCAATAGCAAAGGTGTTGGGGTCCAAGAAAGTCAATTGTGTTATAACTGAACCATGGATAATCAAAAGTCAATTACTAGGGCCAAACAATTTCACTGATGAACAAAGGTGTTGTTTTCATCACTAAATCAAAGAAATTATATGTAAAACACCATGTAATTAGATGTTAATTGATTGTAAATTTTACATTTTAATCACTTGATATATTCAAAAATGTTGGTGTCTGCAAATCATGCAATAACAAAGCACACTTTATTGAAGGACTCTGGTAATAACATTAATGATATTATTCCACCAAAAGTCGGATGAATTTTTAGCCATGAAAACTTTCTGCGAAAACACCTTAAGAAATTCAGTGACTAGGGTATGGTATTTCTTTGGCAATATATACAAAAAATGTGAGAATTACAGAAGAGAATTATAAAAAATATGCATGGAAACAGAAAAAAATAAGCGCTACAGAAAATAAAAGAGAAATTTAGATAAAAGATCCACGTTTGGGGAGCTAATCTACATAATTCTTTTTATAGTTTAGTTTTGGTTTATATATTTTTTTTGCTGCGGTTGGTGGGGATTTTGAAAAAAGTATTTGATATTAGTATTAATTTGTTTCTACTTTTTATATCAAATGAAAATTGTACAAAAAAAGGAAGAAAATTTTTTTGTTTGTATATGTGAAGCAAAATACAAAAACGCATAGGAAAATTAGATATAGAATTATCTCTAAATAAATATGGAACTTTCTGATATTGCACATTTTATTCTTGAATGCTCAAGATTACCACGGCCCAGTGGTAAGTTCAGTAGGTCATTAGTTCAATATACACCAAACATTTTTAAAATTATATCTAAAGCCTCTCTGCTAAACACTCAGCATAATATACCCATGATGGGTGCCCCACAAAACCTGTACTGAGTTAAAGAACATGTAGGATATGTTCAAGATTTAGATAGATTAAATGTTAGATTGTCCTATAGGTAGAAAGGGGGAACAAATTGAACTTAAAAGATCTGATACTACTCTAATAATTAAAAGATATACTGCTACTCCTTCCTAAAAAATGAATCACCTTAGACAGTTACTTCATTTTTCTAACAGTAAGTTTTTATCTCTGTGTGACCCAAGTCTTTACTAACCCACCTATCCCAATCCTAACTCTTTGGACAATGACACAAAGTTACATAGAGCAATGAATGACTCAAAGGGATCAAAGGCGTCAGCTGACTGGGTTGTCAGTTTCAAGGGAACGGGTGTAGCACAACCAGTAGGACAAAAAAAGAATGTAATTTTTATTTGAAAATAATTAGAATTTAACCAAATACTTTCTCTCCACAGCTCTCATACTCTCTCTACATATCTCTCCCTCTATCTCTATCAATCCAACGAAGCTTTTCCACCAACGCATAAACATCATAAATGCTATGTCATGGCTGTGACAAAATGAAGGTGTCCATTTTACAATGGATTATTTTTATAACTACCACCCTTTCAAAACTAGAGAAAAAAAAAAACAAATTCAAAAAAAATGATTCAATAATTCTAGCCTATTTTTTTGTTGTTATTTGGTCAGGTCAGTGCTTTTGGCTAGGGTGATTCAATACCTCTAGCCAATGCTTTTTGTTGTTTGGTCGGGTTGGGTCGTAGTTATGGTAATTCAATAAAAAATCTTTTCAGTGTGAGGGTTTGCTGTTTGATAGGTAATGAAAAATATGTTGATGTTTTTTTATGCATTTCTTATGAAGAAAAGGAAAATATCCATCAAATATTCAATTTACCAGGAAATAATGCAAATTTCAGAATAGAATAATTCAATGAAAGAAAAAGCACTTGTGTCTTGTAGGCTGAAGGGACATATCTTTCTTTTAATTGTTCCTTCAAAATGTTTTCAAAATAATGAGGCACATCATGTGTTCAGACATCTACCACCCTCTCATTCCTCCATTTATTGGATAAAAATTTGTACTCAACATTAAAATATGAATTAATCCCAGCATATATATCTTTCTTAATCATGTTTATATATATATATATATATATATATATATAACCTATTAGCTGCCTTAGGAATTATTTTAGGGTGTGTGAAACACTAACACACTATTTCTCTCTCTCATATCCAATTCTAATTTTCATATCAGCTGATGTTTTTTTTGTAGAAAAACTTCCATACTTGTCAAAAATTTGATTATGGTCGACAATGCTTTATCTAACAGAAAAAAACCCACGATAATTTTTATTCAATCCCATTTCTTTTTTTTACCTGCTGGCTATTATATATTTTTACCAACTTTTAAAAATCTCTGTTTGAAGTATGAATGTGTATGGAATTTTCATAATCAAGGATTATTGTTATCAAAGTCAGTTCCAAACACTTTACTTAAAATGAATTAGAAATTCATTTCCATTTCATTTGCACAGTACCTCAAAATGACTAATAATACTAATTGATTCTACAAAAGTGATCCCCAAACTAGAGACACTTGGCTCCCAGGGGTGGAATTGGGGAGGAATTTTGGTTATGGGAGGAATAAATATTGGGAATGTGACTGGGGACTGTGAGAACCGTTACACTAGAAGTTTTTACAATCACAGAACTCTAAGCCTGGAAAGAGACATTTGGTCATAGAAACCAGAGTGTTTCTTCTCTCAGCAAATTTATGGTAAAGAAATGTTGCCAGCATCAGAGATTGTCCAAGAGGCCATTTGTACTTTGTGTATAGAGCCATTGCTGTGGATTGTTGCCTTATATCTAAAAAATATAACTCTTCTTGAATTCAAAAAGTAAAAGTGCCATACAGTACGTTTATAGCACATAGGTTACACTGTAATTGTGATAAATTGTACACCACATGCCTGCAGATCAATCATATCAGAAATCTGAAGTTTATCAACTTTATACCATGCAGAGGAATAGATTGGACATCTTGGACACTAGATACCAATAAAAATCACTGGCATCGAATGGAAGGACAATGCAATAAATGGAGACATCAGGAATTGGATGCCAGCAGACCAGAGAAATGATGGCCAAAGATGAGCTGGCAACACAGTCGAGAGAGACTTCTTGCTAGTCAACAATGACACCACCACACCGGCTGAAGATTGTACACAGAAGAGGGCCTTGACTGTTGCATGATGTTGCAGGAGCAACTGACATTGAGAGGTTTATTAGCAACTTCGAGCAACACCTAACTGATAAGACCCATGTCTGTAGGTTAAAGAGGAATTATAAGTTGGAAGGTCCGCAATAATAAGGATTAAGAGGAAGGCCTGCAGAAGATGAAAGCAATGATAGTGACAGGTGACATGATAGACATTAGGATGGCGAGAATGGAAATTAAGTAGGTTAACAAATAACAAAGCAATAGAAAAAGAAAATTAAGAAATTTGAGGTAATAACAAAGGTATGTCATTTGAATTAAAAGTTCACCTGATGAAATCTACTGATGAGTGAACACTGTACTGAAATGGGTCTTGTCTGGATAAGTGATGTCATTGAGATGATAGCTCAAGGATTAAAGTATTACACTGAATACATGTAGTATACGGTTCAATTGCCAATAGAAAATAGACTTCATCAATTATGAACTATCAAGTATTTGGAAATGATGATAATGTGTTTGCCAAATGCAGATTCACACTGTAAAATCCATGTTCTATGTTTGATTAAGTAACAAAAACATATAATCTTATAATCATTCTTCATTTATTAGAAACTCTAAAGCAAAATTGTCAACAAATTTTTTTTTTCTGAACCCCCCTCCCTTCCCAAATAAGTATTTAGGAGGGTTCAATCCAAAATGGTCCCTCAGATTGTGTCCAGCAGCGTTCATGCTTGTTTCTTGAAAATCAAGAATTTTTAGTGATCCAATAAAAAGTGAGAGAAGTAACTTATTCATTGATCACCCCTGTATCCAACAAGGCGCATTGCTGAAAGACATTGGTCACATGATGGTACCTATTGAGTGAATAACCAGACCTGTTTATATTTAAAGAATATAAAAAAAATTTAACTAATCTTGTCCCTATATATAAGTGGTAGAAATGATTATAAAATATTCCACAAATATCACTGGTAAATTTCAATTATTGTTACATATGAAAAAGTGTATAGGGAATTTGATTTTAAAACTTGAAGAATCACTCATTCTGATAGTGGAAATGAGTATGAGCTATCATGTATTTTTTCTTTCTATGAAACATGAAAGAAGTAGTAAATAACGATTACAAGGCTTCCTTTTTGATTGTCAAACCTGAATACACCTGCTTTGCATTGAAGGCACATTGCATTTTTATAGAATAAAAGATGAATTTATCTTTAATCATTATGTAGCATATGTGATTATTTAACCTTTTATGGACTGTTGGTTTTTTATTACAATCAAAGAATATCAATCAAAGACAAAACAAACAATGAGTAGGTAGACTGTGAAAGATTGAAACATTATAAATGTATATTATTGATTCATATTGATAGACGTACAGTGTATGAAAAAAACCTTTTGAACATTGGTTCCCAAACTTTATTGTATGACAGCATTATAAAAAGTATGTTTGATTTACGAGGCACACCAACCATAAAATGAAATGAATTAGACAAAATCATGATGTACGTATTCATTGTTTTTTCTTTCAACAATCACTGAAGAGCTTCAGACGTCACATTAAAACCATTAGATTGGCAACTCTGTGGTGGAAGTGGGACAGAGATAATACTTGTTCAAGACATGTTCAAGGCTCAAAATACATGTTTGCATATTTGGAAAAATCTATGTGCAACACTTGGCAGATAGTTGTGGCTCTTTATAGTGCCATGGCACAAAGTTTGAAAACCACTGCATCAGAGAAGTAATAAAATAAATGCTTCTCAGAGGAAACTACCATTTCGCTTTCTGTTCAAGTTGGTCTGAGTGTTTACATCCTGAACCCTATAGGAAAAGCAATGAACTGATTGCCCAAGAGCACAACATTCAGATTTGATAAAAGTTTATTTCCAATGAGCTAATCAGAGAAACATCTTATTTCCAAACAAAGGGAACGGCATTCTAAAACTTGATTATAATTGATTTATAAGGAAAACTGTATTTTTAATTTTAGAAACTTTGACAATTATCATACAAAGTGTATGGTTCATTATAACAGCAACATCAATAATTGTTAATACTAAAGAATTCAGCATAAGGTATCTTTTTGTTCTGGAGCAGTTCATAAGATATCTTATTGACAGTATATTGGAACCTCATAGGAGGGGGGGGGATGTTATATATTTCATTAAATTTTAGAATAAAAATCCTGGTTCCAAGAAGTTAAATAATTTATTTTTCACCTGTACAAGACTACAAGAATGAAGTGAATGCAGTCAAATTATGATGCTGCTTCTTGAAGCAGTTACATTCATTGCTGCTGTCTATAGTGCAAGATGCAAGGCAGCAAAATAAGCATGTTCTCTATTCAGAGCCACAAAGCAGAAACTGAGTTTAGTACTCTGCTATAACTATATAAATTGTCTTTACTTATTTGAGCCTGTTTTTTTTTTGGGGGGGGGTGACAAAGCAAGGACATAATGGAAGGATTTCATTTTTCTCATTTTTGAAGATACCTTGGGAAGTCATACATCATTTTGAAGGTTATAAGGTATGGATTTCATTTATAGCATATATAATAGTCATGTGATATCATTATATATTCAAAATGTGCTTCTGGCCTGAATGGGTTAAATAAAACTATGGTATGGATGCACGAGAGGCAATATATAACATGAAGGATGATGCAAATGTACATTGTATTGCAAAGAACGTCTTAATTATTAACAGTTCAATAGATATACCTGAAATAACAGTTTGATTTGATTTTCCATAGTTAATACTGATATCTCATCCAGAGAATCTAATATTATCGTATTAAGATTGCTCGTATAGGTCATGAAGACTGGTTGGAGGAACTGGTGAATGCAGCCACTTACAAAAAAAAGAGGCTAATGAAGTAAATAAATAAACAGAGTTTATGTTTGTGTTTCTGTCTGTACAAAAGAAAGATATTCTCAAAAAAGAGGCAGATAGTTCCATGGGAATTACCCAAGGAAAGGAATTCAAGTTAGATTGCTATGCAGCCATCCAGATTGAAGTGAAAAATCTCTGTTTCCAAAAGAGGTGATAGATTCAAATCTACAATGATGACTGATTTCTAGACATAATTGCATTTAGCAGCATACAATGTTGGGGGTAATCAATTGAAAAATTGGAAAAAAAGGTGATCAATGAATAGGTTATCTCTTTTGGCTATTGTTGGGCAGTGATCAATAAAAAAAAGTCTTAATTTTCGAAACATAAGTGTGAATGATGCTGGACACAAACTGGGGGAAGAATTCAGCAAAAACGTACATTGCAAATTGAATCCCCGAACTAAGACATAATAAGGAGTAAGAGTTAAAATTTTCAGCCCTCTAGCTCCATTAGTGTGGGTGCCATACATAGATAACAAGACCAACTAGAAAAATGAAGAAACTTACATTGACAGTTCTGGTAGATGGTTTCTAAGACAGATCTTTAAAAGAGATTCTTTATTGCACAATCTCTAGAGTCAGATTCTCCGAAAAGGCAACAGAGAAACGTTTATAGATTTTAAAGCCAAGAGTGCATTAAATTACTTATTTTTCCTTGTAAATGTCTTCCAGGGAAGAACTCAAGGATGATGGGAACCACACTGACCTTTTATTTCTAGGTTGGAATCTATAAAAAAGAATTTCTTTATTTGCATTGCAAATAATGGGAAGCAAACCTGTATGTGTTGGTTTCTTGTATACATCGGTACTATATCCACCTTCTATAAAAGTTATTAAGATATCCAAGAAAGAAAGTTCTTTGTTGTCCTTTTTTTCCATCATGAACTGTATAGATGGTCAAATTGAGTTCACATGGTCCAATAAGACTTGTACATCAACTTCTTGGGTCCAGAGTATACATGTGTCTTCCATGTATCTAAGCCAGACTGAAGATTTCAACGGAAATTAACTCTCAAGATCTCTAAATTATAAACAATGGGAGGCAAAAGTCTATAATCTCATCCCACCCCATTGTTTCAGTGAATGATTTAAGCACTTTTGGCTTTTATTTTCTATGAAATGATTTTCATGGTCATCTTTAATCTTTGCGACAATTTGGAGCTAATTTATACTTCATATTCAGATTTTTGTGATATTTATAAATTTGGAAAACCTTGCATCTGTCAATACTTGTCTATGGAGATTGGCAAACAATAATATGGTAAGAATTAAAGCATGGATAAGTGCATTCAATCTGAAAACTATTTATTTAGCTTCCAAAACAAGAAAACTCCTATTCTTTCCAAATGCAAACATTGAGGTCTTCATGTTCTTTATCTTGATAATTTTAAAAAAAATATCTGTTAAAATTTCTAGTTTCTGTTCTGCTGCCAAATTTTTTTAAAATCATTAAAAAACAAAAGATGTAGAGTGGTAGAAAATAAACAGAAAAATGAATTTTGTTTCCTGTATGCATTTTTTATTTCAGTATGTACATTTATACTTAAAATATATGTATGTACAATTGATCAATATGTAAATAATTCAGTTATTTTGACAGGTACAAACAAAGCACAAGTAAAATAAATGATAGCCATAGAACTTGAATTGTAAAGAGTTATGCTTAAAATGAACAGTTTGCATGGTCTAGTGCAGAAAAAGAATCATATAATCCAATTAATCAGCTGCTACCTAAATAAGACTATAAATAAATTCGCAAAATATGATTGCTCAGAGGCTTTGAAAAGTTTGACATTTTGATAAGTCAAATATAATTTAAGGAGATAAGAAGTGAGGAAGTTAAATAGAACATTGATAAAGAAAACAATTACTCATTTTGATAGAAATCTTTAGTCCTTTATCCTTTGTTAATTGCATTACAGGGATACCATTATCATCATCAGTCTTTTAACGTCCGTCGTTGAACATAGACCTTCCCAAGGATTCACCACACTTCTCTATCATGGGCGTCGCGGAGCCAGTACTTTCTGAATTTGTCTAGCTCGTCTCTCCATTTAATATTCTGCCAGCCTCGATTTCTCAGGTGATCTCGGGGGATCCATGTCGTGAGTCATGTTGTCCATCAGTTGTCCGCCATTCTTGCAACATGGCTAGCCCACTGTCATTTGAGATTTTTAATGGATTCTATGATGTCCCTGATACTTGTCTTTTCCCTGGATGTACTGTGTTGTCTTGTGGTCTCTCCATAATTCTTTCATGTGCACGTTGCATGGTTCTCAATTTGCGGATCTGTCTCTTGGTTAGGTTCCATGTTTCAGCTCCATAAGTGCCTATTGGGAGGATGCATTGGTTATACACCCTTCTTTTTAGGATAAATGGATCTTCTTATTTTTGAAGGTTGAGCTTGCTCTGCCAAAGGCTTGCCATTCTAGTGAGATTCTTTGCTTGATTTCTTCTTCTTTTGAGGGTCTCATGGAGATTCATTGTCCTAGGTAGATGTTGTGATCTACTTTCTCCAGTACTGTGTCCTTGTTTTTATCTCCAATGTGGTTGTTGCACATGATCTTCGTCTTGCTGAAGTTCATGTGTAGGCCAACTTTCTTGCTCTCTTCATTCAGTCCATCTATCATTAGTTGGAGGTCGTGTAGGTTCTCTGCAAAAAGAGTGATGTCGTCTGCAAATCTGAGGTTGTTCAGATACTCGCCGTCTATTCTAATTCCTTTACTCTTCCACTTAAGTCTTCTGAAGATCATCTCGAGGCAGGCTGTGAAGAGTTTGGGTGAGCTGTGTCTTACTCCTTTTTAGAGCTGAAAGGGGTCTGAGGTTCAAATGGGACAATGGTTAATGGAGAAGATAATGAAATTGGCGAGCTGAGTCCAAACTCTGGCTGCAACTGTTTACATTCACTTTGCACTGATGACCTTGGGAAAGGCATGAATCTATCTCTTTTCCACCTAGTTATTGATAAAATAGGAAAAACTTGGCTCTCTAGGCAACCAGTCTAAGAGACGGACAAGTCTTAATTCAAAAGTATGGAGAAGGCAATGGGGAACCACTCCACTATCCCTTTCAAGAACAATCATGATAATATACAGTTTAAAGCAGTGGAAAGCCATGATTGCTCATGTCCTGAAAGGATAGGGCACACACAGAGATCAAACTCTAAAACTATATTTTTTTCATTGCTTTTATTAATTAGTATCAATAGTTATCTAAACTAAAACACTTTAACAAATTCTCATTTCAAATGTATCATTTGAAAAATGTGGATAATATGATAATAATAAGGATGTGACAGTAAATAATCATAAACAAAGAAAATAAGATCTGTCAGATAGTGGATGAGATCATTCCAGCAGGCCACAGAGTGAAACCGAAAGAGAGTGAAAAGCTGGAAAAATATAAGGACCTTCTGAGAGAGCTGAAAAAAATTTGAAGAACACGAAGAAGGTAGTTGTACCCATCATTATGAGAGCACTTGGAGCAGTCTGGAAGAACCTTACAAACAGATAAGAAAAACTAGAAATCCACATGACAGCATTACTAAAATCAGTAAGAATACTGAGAGGAATGCTACAGTATTCAGGAAACTTGCTGTCACTTGATTTTAACTGAGAACCATTAGATCATGCAGTATAAAAACTTAGCAACTACATAATAATGATGATGATGATGATGAGAGCAAAAATTTATATCCCAGTATTTTATTATTATTTGATGAGTTATACACAAGATTTATTGGGAAAGTATCTTGCTATTTTGAACTGACTGCACAGCATTGATATCACTAAGCAACCAATAGAGGGTACACTCACATTACATATGTGAACAGACACTCTCATCTGGGGTTACTCTGTCAGTAGTGAGATGCCATTCAGTAAGATTGTATTATGTGTGACAATTGCATTCACAATGATCAAGCCTGTTCACTCTTCAAATCTTGGGCAATTTTTTTTTTGCAAAACATAGAAACCCTCTCATCATCACCATCATCAGGTCAGTTATGCCCTTACAGTCCAGATTCAGCTCACTACAACTTTTGGCTTTTCCAAAAGAAATTTTAGACTGTGGAGATTAAGGAGAATGTGGTAGCTGATGATAATCCTGAATGAGGATTTTGAAGACTGTTTTGAAGACTGGAAGGGGCACTGGGATAAGTGTGTGTGGTCCCCAGGGGAATACTCTGAAGGGACTGAGATGTCATTGCCCCAGGTAAAGGATTTTTTCATTAATATCAGATTACTTGATTCTTTCTGGACAGTCCTAAATGCTACACTAAACGGGCTTGGTTAGTCACTCAATAGAAACCAACATGTGACCAACATATTTTGGCAGCATGGCTTGATAGGTATAATTAATTATGAGATTGGAATGGGCAGTGTGCAATAGATAAGTCACTTCTCTTGCCTTTTGTTGGACAGTGATAATTTGATGTCTGAATTTCATAAAAACAAGCATGAATGCTGCCGAGCACAGACAAAAGGACCAATTCAGTATAAATTTACACTGTAAATTGACCACCCTCACTAAACCCTATTCAGGTGGAGATTTTTAAAAAAAAAGCAAAATATTTTTTCCTTGACATAATAAGGAGTAAATGTTTGAATTTTCAGCCCACTGTAAATGTAACTGATGGATAGAGCCAGCCAGAACCTCTGAAAAACTGGGAAAACTTATGTTGATAATGTTGACAGTTTTTAATATTAAAGATTAATCAATAAGTCATTTATAAAAGAATCTGAAGTTCTTAAATGAATGTATCAAATCATTATAGCCTGAAAAATGTCCTCACCAACCAGCCAAGTCGGCTATAGATTCTTTTCTCCTCGAGAGTGTGTGTATGCGTGTGTCTGGGCGCTCCTCGTCATGTTTCAAGAGCTACAACTTTGAAAATTTGCATGAGTACACCACTAGGCACAATCTAAAAGCAGTTCTTTAGGTTTTTTCAAAATAGTATTTCTTGGGGTCTATATGATCATTTTAAACCAACAATGCCCGAATCTTGTGCTGATAATTTTAGATATAAGATCTATTTTATTTAGATAATTTAGGATAACTTTCAGATAATTAGTTCTGATACATTTGCAGGCTATGGTGATTTATTTATACAAGCTACAGATATTACCCTTATTCAAATCATAATTTTATTTTATTTCTTTAGACTCAGCAAAATACTAGAGAGAAATTCAAATGCAATAAAAACGTTACCAATCTATTAGACATCCACAACATTCTAAGATGCACACACATATGTTTCATATAACCATACATACATGCATACAAATATATATACATTTGAATATATACATATGTATATACACAAACTTATTAATTAAACATGTATCATATCAAATCATAGAGAATCAAAGTGTTTAAATTATAGCAAATATTTAAATGAGATTAAAAAAGCATTAGATATTTTTATTTCATCAATGTCAAATAAATATCGAATAATAGGATCGGCCTTCAGTAGATGGAAAGAAAAAATATTCGGGTTTGTAAATGGAAAAAAATCAAACAGTTGACATGTTTTAAACACACTCAAAAAAACAAGTCCAGCACTGAAAAATTCTGAAGTATTAGCAGATCTCTTGGAACTTCGAAATAAATTTGTTATAGTCCCGATTGATAAAGCAGCAAATAATATAGCATTTACATGTAAAAATATTATATTCAAAAGATATTGTCGGAAGTAGGCTTAGTAGGAACTCCATCATCTACTTATAAAGTATCTACTTGTGAACCAAACAATATCATATTTAACAACTTAGTATTATGTGAAAAGCTAGGACTTGAAATAGATGAAAAAATACAAAAGTATTTATTGGATACCTAAAATGCATAAAAATCCAATATGTGTTTGTTTTATTGTAGCCTCTAGAGTTTATAGTACTAAATCTCTAAGAAAAAATGTTTCTGAAGTTTTTAATTTAGTATACAATCAAATACAGCAATTCCATAAAAAATGAACATTCTATAGTAATTTAAATCTCTTCTGGGTAGTAAGTAATTCTATGCCTGTTAAAGAAAAATTGGATGATATAAATACCCGTAGAGGGGCTAAATCTATCTTATTGAAGAATTAAATAAAATAATAGACTTGGCATTTGTAGGAAGAAATAGTAAATATATTGGGTTTACAAACTCTGAAGCTTTCTGGTGTTGAAAAAAAAAGGCAAGACTTACTTTACATGCTCCATCCTTAAGGTGGTTGTTAGTCATCTAATTGGGGAATGTTACTTTAAAATAGGAAATAAAATACTTCATCAGATCATTGGTACCCCTATGGGAATCGATCATACCCCCTACTGGGTAAATTTTTATTTACGTAGACACGAATATATATTTATGTCATCTTTGATAAGAACTAATATAAAACGAGCTTGTTCAATTTTAGATTGTACCCGATTTTTTGATGAATTATGATCTCTTAATGATGGAGGAGAATTTGGAAAATCGTATAGTAATATATATCCTAAGGATCTTGAATTAAAATGTGAAGATAATGGAATGCAAGCAACATTCCCAGATTTGGATAGAGAGAATACCTTTTAGAATGAGTAGTATTCCAGCATATATATTTTACGGAACAATATCATCAGAATATCTAAGAATTGCAAGAGCAATTTTAAGATTCATTGATTTTACACCGAAAATTGTTTCTGTAGTTGTTAGAATAGTCAATCAAGGTGTTGAAATTAGTAAGATTTTTGGACTATTCACTAAAGCTATGAGTAGACATCCTGATCCCTTCAAAACTCATCGGTTTGACCAAAGTGAAATAATAACAAAAACTAAAGAATATGTTAATGAAAGTACAAAAGTAGAATAAATGAATAGTGTATATTCAAATAAATATATTGTATTAATGGTAGGGGAAATAGGTAATCAAAAGAGATGGATCCAATTTTGTCAGTGTGAAAGATCATTGTATTGATTGGAACCAGGGAAAGGGGAAAACATTTGGCTCTGGTCCATTTGTCTGACTGATAGGTAGTTGTGCAGGGTTAGAGATCAAACATGGAAAGCGATGAAACAAATTGTTGAAGTATATAAATGGAATCGCCCATTGAGGTGTTAGTACCTGCTAGACAGTGGTTTTGTTCCAACCATGTAAATAAGAATACTTTATTTCTTGAAATAACCAATCGACCAATGCGCATTGGAATGCTTGGAATAACCCCTCAAGACTCCTATAAATTGTTGAACTGCAGGAAACAGTCATCCATAATTCTGCCAGAATTCTCAATAAGTTCTTGAGTTTTGAGGAGACTTACTGTCACCAGGACTTGAAGACAAAAATGAACCATTTAAAAAATGAGCGGTGAACGATAATTTTATATATATATATATATATATATATATATATATATATATATATATATATATATATATTACACATATCTTAAGTGCACATGGTGTCAATGCATGCAGATGACATTGTCAGCGCATTGCGTTAGTTTCAGTTACGCATATAAAGAGATGTATTTATGATTACGCCAGTTAGAAATGACAACATTTAAATATGAATATAAAATCATTATGAAAAATAACCTCACTCATTAAAAAGAGAAAAATTAACAAAAAAGTAAGAATAATTCATTTGATAATTAAAAGTATTTTTTTTAAAAAACACATTCAATGGGAGCTTGATGTTCTATGACCTGGAAAATTGAACTTAAAGGTTAGTGGAAATTCTAATTCATTGGTTGAATATGTTGGTAGAGAATAAATGCGAAGAAGGTTTTTCTGTATAATTAGTATTCTTAAAGATGATATCATAAGTTGGTTTGCATGCAGTCTGAAATTAAAACAGACACAACAGATTAAATATTCACACGGGTGAACATAAATAGAAATGACATGTAAGACGAGTCATGTAATCCCCCACAGTTAGAAATGTTTTTAGGGTAACCTACGCAAGTGAGCCTTATTTAAAAAAATAATCATCAAGTATGAAATAATATCAATATACGATACACATAAAACCTTGTATAAAATGACAAACTACATGTATGGCAAAAACTATAAAATGAAAGGAGGCAGTGTTTGATCAAGACTGCTAGGGTGCCATGTTAATATAACTGTTTTGTTTTTAAAATCCCCAAAACAGTTACATGGAGAACAACTGATGATCTCAACAAGAGAGAATTCATACATAGTACCATAATAACAAAATATATGTGAAACAAGTAAAGAACACTGATGAAAATTACATGAAGTGCATTGACAGATATTGGGAAATAGGTGATTGAAGTGACACAAAAAATCTCTCAACAAAGTTTTTTAATGTTTAGTGTTTAAAGCCGTAAACCTTTTTAGATTATATATACATATATATGTATATATATACATTAAGCACAATGGATAGTTTTTATAGTTCTGCAAGGGCTTTTGGCCTTCATTGGCCATTATCAAAAAGGATCTAGAGTCTTGAAGAACAACAGTACGAACTTTGGACAATTCCTTTATTTTTGTAACTCAGCAAAAAAACAATTTATTCACAAACAAGAAAAATTAATTTGATAGATGAATTCACAAAAACTATTCATCGGGTTTCATGAAATTTGCCAATATATATATATATATATATATATATATATATATATAAAGCATGCACATACTTATGAGTTTGTATTTACACACATATTTATGAGTTTGAGTTTATAAATAAGTGTAATAAACAGAGGCATACAAATACCTAGTTAGATAATGGAATACACATATATATATACATATACACACGTGTGTGTGTTTATATCCAGTATATATAGATAGAAATTTTGAGGGAAAACTTCTGAAAAGTTGTCTAACCAGTTGTAATTGAGACATTTTCCCCCTTCTTATGTCTTTCTTTCCAGGTTCTTGATTCATTTTTGTACATTTCTTACAAGCAAGTCAAACAATACTTGGCACTTTTGAATGATCTCACAAAACCAGTTCTTCCTGGTCCATGATCATCTCTTCTATTGCTATTTGGCTCTCAGGGTTCCCATACATTCTTCCAACTGCATTGAACAAAGCAACAACTACTGTTACTGACACTGAGGCAACTAGTAGTAGTAGTAGTGCCATTATTAAAAGTTGCTGCTGCTGCTGCTGCAGATACAGGTGAAAGTTAGGAAGTGTATTTCTTACTGATGAGTGTACAGAAAGTATAGTCAGGTGAATTTCAGCTGTCAAATCAAAGGTCCACTACTGGTTGGGGCCTGCGGTTGTGGATATATGCTTCTCCCCTCTCTTTCCCAGCCAGAGGTTTTACCACCATGGAAGCAGCCAAATGGTTCCTGACTCGTTGATGGACAACTTATAGGACTGACTGCTTTTCATTTGCTTTGGATTGGATTGAGTATCTTTTTAAAAGTTTTCTGGATTTTATTTTATAATTACAATACATACACACACACACACACACACACTTACAAGCATTCATATATACACAAACACACACACACATATACACATATATGTATACCCATACACATATACATACACACAAACATTCATACATATATATCTATTTATAAACGCACACATACACATGTTTACCAACATTCATATATACATACACACACACACTCACAAATATACATCTTTCAATTTCTATCAAGTATCAAAAATTCAAAGCTTATGAAAAAAGGATCAGGAAGGAATTTCGGGAAACCTCAAAGATTCTCTTTTCTGTACCCTGGATTGAGAGAAAAAGAATAATCTGCCAGTCACAGGTATGTAAGCAAAGAAATATCATGAACAATATTGTTATGTTATTAGATTCATTGTTATAAGTGGCTTTCCATTATACAAAAATTGATATGAAATTTACTGACTATTCAAATCAATTTTTCATCAATTTTACTGAAGAATTTGGGACCGACTAATTTTGATGACAATAACCGTTTGATAACATTATCTGTGATTATGATAAACAGTTTTCTTAGAATTAAGATTAAAAGTAAAAGCAAATATAAAGACTCGCCTTCACAGTCAATAATTGAACAACCATAGCATAAAAATTTGAAGACATGTGAAAAAATTCCATTGAAGAACAGATATGGTCACAATAAATTCTATTTATGACATCACGGGCATTCAAGAGTTTTTTAGGGTAAGAAATCTGAGGAATCTAGATGTTATTTATAAACCCATCAAAATAAGGCCAAAAAGAGGTCAAAAAAAGCTTTCCCGAAAAGCAAAGGGGTCTAGCAGAGTACTGATGCTAATTTCCAATTCTGTAGTCAGAACAGTATGGCCAGGAGTGCCGGTACAAACAAAAAAGTTGACACAAAAACATATGCATATATAAAAAAAGGATAGAACCCTTCACTACCTTAGGTGACTGCGGATGTTCAATAAAAAGTACCATAATGTTAGCATTTAGTTATAATAACATATGTATTACGTAGTTGGATGTATATTTCATGAATATGATTTAATATATCCGTATATGTTGTAATAAAACTAATAAAGGTATTTTTTTAGTATAGATATTAATTCAATCTGATTGTATAATCGAAATTTCATCGCCGCTAATAAAAGCATGACTGAACCGAGTTAAAGTTAGATTTCCACATTTGATGGGAACTTTACAGAAGGTTAATTTAAAAACAGCCAAACTTGGTTTCAGTCAGTCCATACCAGAGATTGAAATAGATTCTTACATTGTACAATTCAAATATGTATCACTTCACAAGGCATGGTATCATCAATCAAACTCTGTAACAATATTTTTGATTACGATTACTAATTGACAGAATTCCATAAGATTATATGTTTGCGTGAGTGTTTGTATATTCATGAACATATATTTATGATTCAAGCAAGTTTTCTATCCATCAATCAATCAAAACCGCAGTCTGTTCATTTGTATCTGTCACAATCAGTTCATATCTATTTATGACAACCTGTTCATGTCTTTTCATCAATCACAGTCTGTTCATACGTATGTATTTATACATTTTTAAATGAATTACGAATCTCATCATATAAGTAACACATGGTCTTAATGTCATTGCCGTGAAGCCTATCCTGAATTGAATTAAACTTTTTTTCAGGCACACACATCATATAACAAAATATCACCCAAAAAAATATTTATATATATATATATATATATATATGTCAATCAAAAACTAGTTTTTCTCTAAGAACAAGTATTGAGGGACCAATTATTGAAAAAAGCAATAAGTCAGTGATTGTGTTGAGAGTAAAAGTTTGTATAGATTTTCCAACAGTTTAAAAAAAAACCCAAAACATTCAAGTGATGTTTCTCATATAGTCACCTCAGAATGGCAATAAAAACGTGACTTAAGTGAGACAGTAAGCACTGTGGGTAGGGGAAGGAGATATTTCTAATGACTACCACTTTGAACTTTTCAACTTGTAGCTTCGTTTATTAGTAGCCAATCTATATTATAATTTGCAACATGTCAGTCTTTCTATTGCATATGAAAGAAGAAAGAGGAAGAGGGTAATGCAAACATACGAACACAAAATTGGCTAGTGCTAAATAAGTTCTGCTGTGTGTACATGTGTCCAATGTCTGATGGTGATACTACAACTACTACTACCATTGTTGTTGTTACTGAAGTGTCAATCTTAGTTTTTATTTTGTTTTAATTGAGATACTCCAGGTTGGTATAACAAACTGTGAAAATAAGGATGGTTTTATTCTATTAAATAAAACTTTGTTGTCTCTTACATTCCTATAAGCTTTTTTACAGATACCACAGTGCTTAAGATTTCTACCACTTGGTATACTATCAGCGAATCAACAGATATTTTACTAGTGGCTATAAAAATCAGATAGATCAACTCATATCCATATTGATACCTCCATTTTATCACTAGAGCCTACCATACAACTAAAAGGGTAATTTTTCTGTAGAACTGAAAATATGTCATTATTATCATATAAGATCAGCACTACCCATTAAGCAAACTAAGCGATTGCCTTGGACACTAAAAATTTGGGAGTACCGCAAAAATTCTGAACAACTTGGACAAAACATCTTGATCCAACTAAAAACATAAAAACTTAGTGGCTAAGACTGCTGATCCGTATCTTGAGAAAAAGACTTTGTTGGATATGTTTCACCAAAAGAAAATTTTGTTCTTACAAGAAGCAACAATACTTTGGGTTCAGAGGGAACTTGCATTCTCTCCCCCTATTTCCACCCTTATCCCATCTTCCATTCTCCTGAGGTCACTGACAGAACTAAGGAAGAGGAGTTTAAAACTTATTTAATTTTCTCTCTTTTTTTGTAGATTAAAGTACTGAGTTGTAACTTGCATCAGTTTGTTATATGTTGTAATCTGGCTTTGAAAATTATGAGCAGCAGCTAGTTATATATGATAAGCTTATTAACATCTTCTGGTTAAATGAAGATTCTCCCATAAGATTAGACTTGGGTCTGGATTTGAAGTTAATAATTGAAAGCTATAACATATAAAAATGATAGGAAAACATGCCAACATTGCGATGAAAACACGACATTTCAATTCTTAAGAGTTCAAGCCTTATACCAGATTTAGCAAAGCTAAATAACTAATTCTATTCTCAAATTGTAAGAAATTGTTAACCTCTTCATTTTTACTCATTGTATACAATCAATGCTTTGTCATAGAATAAAAAAAGTACAAATGACTTCCGTTGCATTTTATACATTTCAGAATAGGTGTTAGAGAATTAGAAATCTGGTTGAACAGGTCATGATATTATTTTTATGTTTTATGGCATTTGAATGATATTTTATGATCTGGAGGTGTAAGGTTACGTAATGGTTATCAGCAGAGAAAAGAAATTCAGTGAACTGTATTACAATTCTGGCTGAGGCTGTTTATGGGGAGGTACACCCCCAAAAGACAGAATTTGAATGTGGTGCTTTAACTGGACATAGATACATATTACACCACTAGGAGTCACAAGTCAACACTATTCTGGGCCAATCTGCCATGCAGCATGGTCCTGGATTGACTGATTTGTTTCCTGTGGATTTTCTTTCTGGTGTTTGCAAGCAGGTTCAGCGATTGTCGTAATGGCTGATAAAAAAGAACAGAGGGTGTGAGGGAGGTTTTGTTATCTTTTGGGTAAAACTGCAGCAGAAAGTTTGGAAATGCTTCAAGAAGTTTTCTAGGATGAAGCATTAGGTTCAAGTGTTTGAGCAGATGTTTTTATATTCCAAGGGGTGATGAAATGTCACTTGAAGACCAACCATGGTCTAGCTGACCTTCAACAATCCAAAAAAACAGAAAATTTTGAAAAAGTTTGCCACATCATCAAATGAAAATTGTCACCATGGATGAGATATCAGAGCTAACTGGTTTGTCCAGGAGTTCATGCCAACAATCTAGGCAAACTATCATCACTGACATGTCACAATAGTTGATGGAGGAGAGAGTAAAAGAGTGAACACTTGAGTGATCCACTCTCTCACAGCTACTTTACCGTTCAGATAGTAGTAATAGTGAAAAAAAAAAAACAAACTGACAGCATTTGTTAATCTTGACAAAACCTTGTCAGTATATTATCTACAATGCAAAAAATATTTTGGAAAATTTTTCCCTAATCTGAATTAAAATTTATACATCACTTGTATGCTAGCCAAGTTAATTAGAGAAAAAATTGAGTAATATATTTTGAAAAGAATTTTGAAATGATCGGCAACTTATTGAAAAAAAAAAACAAAGTACCAAAAACATTATAGTCATAAACTCATGAAAAATAGCAAGTTAAAGATAATGGTTCTTTTGTTGTATCTTTCATGGGCTTATGGTTTAAAATGTACTGGTAATGGTCTGTCTTTCTTTTTTGCTTTATTTGGGAAACTGTTGATGCAAAGATCACAGGCAATAGATAAGCTGAAAGAAATTAAATGAACATACAATTACTTACTTTTTATCAATGACAGAGGCAAACAATAATTTTGCCTGTGATAATGCATTAAAAGTCTGATTTGTTCCCAAGTAGCATAAAATTTAATAGTGCCTCAGGATAATAAAATCATGAATTCATTATGAGCATATAAATTTAGGAATGAGCAATATAAAAGTTTGAAAAGACTGGTCTTACTCAGTCAACAGTGAGACACCATTGAATTGGCTTTTGCACTGTATGACCGTTGCATTTGCAAGGACTGAGCCTGCCAATTCTTCATATCTCATGCAGGTTTTTTTGTGAAATATATTGCTCACATCTGTCATCCCCCTTAAGGTCTAGATTTGGCTCCCTGCTACTTCTGGTTTTTTTGCCATTGGAACAGGGGAGATTTCAGACCTTGGACAGAATTAAGGAGAATGTAACAAGGCAGCTGATGGTGATCCTGAAAACGATCTTTGAAGACTGTTTTCAAAAATAGAAGGAATGTTGTTTTAAGTGTGAGGTCTCAAGGGGAGTACATGGAAGGGACTAAAGTACCATTGCCCTGGCTCGGCTATTTTTTTTTTTTTGTTAATATGAATTGTCTGGATACTTTCCAAATAAACCTAATATATACACACATGATAGCATCTTGAAAATTTATATAATTTACAAAGACAGTATAGTATCTTTGATATGATGATTAGGTTTCTGTTTTGTACAGAGTGATTGCTAAAAAAATCAATATTTTATAAGAATATGAAGTACTTCAACTCAAAGAGGATACTGGGTATTGGGTCATGAAGCATTTTATTACCTTTTTAACCTTCCCTATCATCGCCTTGAGATATGATGTGGTTTCTGTCTCCCGAAAGTGATTTTCACCATTGCTGTTGATAATCCTTCAGCATTAAGAACTGGTTTGCGTCTCTTTTGAGGTTTACTATAAGTATCCATATTTTTGGACCTAAACTCTAATGAACAGTTTGCACAATAGTAGTATTTACTCCAAATGTTGCATTGACATTATCAGCAGCACTATGTCCTAATTGGAAATTGTATGTGGAAATTAGTCTAACTTCTGGAGTAGTCACCAATGTAGTTGTTGCCTCAAAAACCTCCAAGAGGAATTAATTGAATCTCTATACATATTGAATAAGTAAAAAAATGGAATTATGTCAGTTGATCTTTCATTTTTAGACTTATTATCTTTATCTTCTTAAAAGAAAGGATACTCATGTCCAACAACCTAATACAATATTTTAGCACATAGTATATAAAGACATATTTGTTGTTTTTCAATGACTTCCAGGGTACGACCCTAAACCTGAAATGCTATAGTTATGATCACTGAACTAACCAAACAACAAAGATGGTGGCTAGGTATCCTTTCCTTATCTATCAATTGTTTTTGTTGAGTGAGCTCTTCCAGACACACCATTTGTCTTGGAAATTTGGAAATTTACATGAGTGCTCCCCTAGACATCTTCTGAAAATTTTTTTTTTCTTTTGAAATTTTTGTAATCTTTTTATAATGGAATTTTGTGTATTTTTCAGACTTTAAAAAAAATTTTGTGTCAGCACTACCGGACACAACATTTGGCCTAGAATCATGCACATATATATGAGTGAGTACTCTAGACATCTTCTGAAACCATAGTTTTTAATTTTTTGAAATTCACATAAGTACTATACAGGATATTTTCTGAAAATGGTTCTTTAGATTTCCTGTAATTTTTTTAAAATGGAATTTTCGGTTTTCTGGACATCAAAAAAAATCTTTTGTTAGCGCACACACTATTTGGTCAAGAACCTTGCAAATTCCCTCTTCCCAAAATCTTGTGTTAGTGCTACCAGACATACCATTTGGCATAAAACCTCACAAATTTGCATGTGTATTCCACTATGCAGCTTTTAAAAACCTTTATGTATATTTTTCGAAATTTTTGTAAATTCTTTAGGATGGAATTTTTTTGAATCTTTCAATTTATGTCAGTACTACCAGACACGCCTTTTGATGTAGAACCTTGCGATTTTGCAAGAATACACTTTGCAGACCTTGTGAAAAAAAAAAGAAACCCACAATTTTTTGGTACGAGTATACTTTTTCAATTGAAATAGCATCAATAGTAGCAGAGATATTCATGAGACCATTTTATCTATTTTCCAGCAGGCAAAATCAAATCAAAAAGCTGACAGTAATTCTTTATTAATTATTTGTTATTAGATGGAGTATTGTAAACCAGGCGTCTTCTCTCTGGGGGTCCTATGAAGATTATTAGGGTGACAGAAATATTTTAAAGTCTTCTTTTTCAAAGAAGAATGATTTTTATTGCGGAAATAAAATTATTGGGGATCTTTGTGGATTCTAGTATAATTGTTTTGTTGCGAGTGGACAGTCTACAATGATTTACTTAATGGCTGGTGTGGCATGTATCCTGGTAAATTTTGCAAAAAAGTACTTTTTTCCTATAAGGTAATCATTGTTATGTAATATTTGACCTCAAGCACAAGGTATATTTCCAGGGTCTATAGTAAAAAAAAAAGGAAAAGTATCTTTTATGCTGCAAACTACAGTAATCAAAAAAAAAAGAGCAGGATATTTGAGATATTTCAAAATTAAGTCATTATGATTTTACTTAGACAAAAAGGGAACTAAAAAATAATCAGAGAGCGCATAATTCTGCAAATGCCATACACAAACAAAAAAATTGAAAGAAAACCAGTCGATATATAGCTATGATGAAAGAGAGTTAACAGTGAAAGTTTCAATTTTTCAATTAGCGGATTATTGTCTTAATGTATGAAAAATATCTCTGAATCTATGAAAAATATCTCTGAATCTAAAAATATTCCTGGATACACCTCAAAATTGATAATTTCTTTGTCCTTGAACCACCCTTCCACAACTATCATTGAAATTCATTGAGAATGTTTGGAGATAATGCGTGAATAAACAGACAGACAACCATTGAATACATATATCTCTTCCAACTTCTAGGACATTCAATCAGATACAAATAGTTTTGATAGTCACTTGAAATGCAATTAAGTACTCTTATTCAGTTTATGTAAAGCAAATGGGACTGTTGACTTGGACCTCCCCCACCTGTTGGACCATTTTAACAAAGAGCTCTGTATTCAATGCAATATTGAAACAGCTCATTTGTACACATTCTTGCAAATGGTTTTCTCAAGGGCCACAAATGATTGTCATCACTTGTCAGCTGAAGTGTTTACTCTTATCCAAAAGATACACACAATACAGAAGTTCCCAGCCTTCTATAAAGGTATAAATGTGATGGCAAAATAAGTATCTTAAAGTAAGGATGTTTGCCAACATGGCTACATGCAAAATAATGTTTTAGATTTTATCTGACTGGGCACATCATCTTTGCAATTTAGATTTGATCTGACAAAGTACTGTACAATAGCAATTGGTGTCCATGGATTAGATCTCAAAAGAGGGAGTTTTGTAACATTAGGAAAATAAGCAAATAACTGGCTTCATGCCCATTATCTTTTTTCAATAGCATATTCTTTTCTATTGCATGTTCAATTTAGTGTTAAATAAGGCAGAGATCAAATCTAAATGATTAGTGCAAACAAAGGTAATGAACTTGAAAGATTTTTGGTTAGAGAAATACTGAGTAGGCTTGCTTTTCTCTTACAAAAAAAACTAATAATCATTTGGTGCTCAGTATGGCTTATTTGTGAAATGAAGCATTATTTGCATTCATAACCAACCTTTTGATCTTAGGTAGAATGATGAATGAGTTCTACAGCTACAGGATTAAATACTCTGGGTGTCTACAATCAATCTATTTCAAGAAATTCATCAACAGATTTCTGTATTCAATAAAAAAAATCATATTATTTTCATATCATGCAGCATATGAGGCAATGATTTTGTTTCCATAGTCTTGAACGATCCATTGAGACTTAATCACTATTTCTCTAGCATTCGAGCTTAATGGGCCTCAGGTGCTTGCTTGATATACAAAATGGACTGCCTTATAGGGTTAAATGGCTCCAATTGCCTATCTACTTACCTATAGCAAGGGGGGAGAATTGGATTCATGCCTTTCCCCAAGTTATTAGCACACAGTGAATGCAAAATGTCCCAGTCAGAGTTTGAACATGGTTTTGCGATTCCATTTTCTGTAAGGCCACCTATACCTCTGTACACAATCCCTTAAAGAACAACCTTTATTTTGTATCCACTGGCAGCAACTTTTTAGTTTAATTACTTTAATGATATTGATCAATTTGTTTGAGCGGCAGAAATGTTTCAAAATTAAAGACTAATTATGGAAGTTAACCAAAAGATTGACCCTCAAGCTGAGAACTATGTGACGTGCACAGGAGATAATTGAGCTTAATATCACATGGAAAGATCACAAAACGGATCAGAGATATTATAAAAACCATTAGAAAACTCGAATGGCAGTCGGCTGGTGATGTTGTGAGAACGGCAGACAACCGCTGGACATTGGGACTCACAATGCTGATCCCCAGAGATCATATGCAAAACTGTGATTCCTAATTTCTCAGGTAGAAATTTGTTGATTGATTCGGAAAAACGTAAAAGAAAAGGATTATTGCACTTCGTATGATGCTGAAGAGCATGAAACATTCTAATTACTGTCCATGGTGATAAATGAAAGAAATTTAATGCTCAATCTCAAATGTTGGCACAGCATTGATTAGTAAACATACTGGATAAATGGAGATACTTTTTTTGCTGAGATTCTGCAGAAGTTTCAGTAAACTACATACTTTATAGAACCCATTATCTTAAAAACTTAGAAGATATCTCCCATCTACTTTATATAGTTTAAGCACATTTATTGGTTGCTTTTTATTATCAAAACATAATTTTTTAGCTGATCTCATTCTTCAGCTATTAAATTTTATTTTGAATTCTCAGAATTTGATGGTTGATTGACTAGAAAATGTCATCCTAAAAAGCACCCCATTCCCCAAAATGATGGAATTAGTTCAAAATAAAAGTATCCTGAATAACAACCAGAAATATTTGCAACATAATACATTTTTAATCACTTTGTGAGAAATAGTTTGATGTTTTGAGTTGGCCCAAAATTCTGTGATATTAAGAATGTTTAGTTTTTTCCATTGTATTGTGACAGTGTGCAATTTTAAGAAATGAATTGTCAAAATTGATATGTTTATGTTAATTTAAGATGGAAAAAATGAGCAACATTTTCTGCATATCATACTTTATCATTTTAGAAAAAGTAAAAATGTAACTGATAGAAATTAATAAAGATATTACTTGATAATAATCAATGTTATACGATGTAAGAGATACCTAACAAACAGGATTTTAGAAGTTGACAAAGGTTTACATCAAATTTTGTAGAAACTAAAAATTGTCTTTTTTTCTCAAATTATCCAGAACTGGTAAGTTCCAGCTAGTGAGAAATAAGTTGTTTGTGTAAGGGGTTGGGTTGACAGTAATTGATCCTGCAGTCTCCATCAATATTGCTCGAATGCGATTTGGCTGTACCTATAAACCTAAGATATTAGACAAAATTGAAGTGGGGGTTGGCATATGACATTCTTCTGATTGAACTTAGGGAAAACTCTCTTAAGAAAAACAAACAGGAATTGATATTTGAGAAACATTATTAATTGACCAGATGCTAAGACCCAACTTTTCACCTTCACCATCTGAATTTTGGTATGCACTGGTTAGTTACATGATATGACATGAGGTTTTTGGTCAAGCCTCAACGGTGATGGTGTGATCTTAATGGAATTATTGGATTTGGCTTGAAGAAGTGGATTTTGGCAGGTTCAGAAAAAAGATATTAAAATGAGTTTGTGAATTCAGGAAACAAAGGAGCATTTTGAGAAATGATCTATCAGCATCTGAAGAAGTTCTTGATCTTATGCACATGGGTAGGACAACAACAGGTGCTATAAGAGCAAGCAAAATGAACCACCACTACTCACCCTAACTAAGGTGGTGCTGTGTTTATGATGAGATTGGAAGGGGGTCTACTACTATGAGATTCTTCCTGAGAACCAAACAATCGATTCAAACAAGTACTGTTCCTAATTAGACCAATTGAAAGCAGCACTCATTGAAAAGTATGTGCCTGAAATTTGTCAAGAGAAAGGATATAATATTTTAACAGGAAAACACTAGACTGCATCTTTCTTTGGTGAACAGACAAAAATTGTGACTGGATGGCTGAGTTTTCACCTATCTACTGTATTCACTAGATATCACACCTTTGTTTTATCATTTATTCTGGTCTCCACAAAATTCTCTTAATCAAAAATAAGGTCAATTCCTTGGAAGACTGCAAAAGGAATTTACAGAAGTTCTTTCCTAATAAATAAATTCTAGGAGAAAGGAATCATGAAGTTGCCTGAAAGATGGCAGGAGATAATGGAACAGAATGGTAAATATGTTCAATTAAGTTAAGGTTGTAAATCAAAAAAATAACTTTTATTTTCACTTTATAAATCAAACAAATTTTTTACATTGACTGATACAACATGTTTGAAAATATAGAGTTTGCAATACAACATGTTGAACAATATATGGGCGGTTGTACAACATGTTTAAGAATATATGGTTCGCTATGCAACATGTTAAAAGTTATATGATTTGCTGTACAACATATTAATGGATATATGTTTTGCTATACAAGATCTTCAAGGATATATGGTTTGCTGTACAACATTGAAGGATATACACATTGAAAGAAAATAAACCCTTAAAACCAAATTGTCCTCCGAACCAACTCATTTGACTGCTTGAAAACCTAGGAAAAAATATTGGAGAAACAAGCATAGAGAAGGGCTGAGGGGCTCCAATTGCTCTATTATTTACCCATAGATAGGAAGAGAAGTGGATTCATATATTTCTCAATGGCATTAGTGTAAAATGAATGCGAACAGCCTTGGTGGAAACTTGAACTCAGTTTGCTGATTCCATTTTCCATGCTGGTAACCATTACGCAACTCTACACCTTCATCATAGCTGTCTACTATGACTGTATTAGCTGAAGTCAAGATGAACTATGCTATTCAATTAACATTATTTTTTTTGTAGTTTGAAAAAGTTATAAAATCAAATATTACCTTATGATATTATATAATATTACTGAAAACTAATGAAAACAGGTTTAGTTGGTCACTCAATAGAAGCCATCATGTGACCAATGTCTTCTGGTAGTATGCTGTGTTGGGGGTGATGAATTAAAAAGTGGAAAAAAGGGGAATCAATAAATAAGTTTCTTCTCTCAATTTTTGTTGGAGCACTAAAAAGTCTGAATTTTTAAAAACAAGCAAGAATGAGGCCAAACACAAATTAGGGGCCAATTTAGCATAAATGTACACATAATACATATTAATAGCCAGCCAGCAAGATTAGCTTGAAAACTGAAGAAAACTATGTTGACAGTTTTGGTTGACGGTTGCTAATAAATTGAAATAATAGCTCCAACTACAAAGTATGGAAGGGTGGAAGCTGTTTATTTTGCTCAAGACTAAGGAAACATTTTCAAATAATTATCTGATAAAGGGATTAGTGTTATTAATAGGATTAATAACATTAAATGGAGATAATGTTTTACCAATGGTTGGAGTACCATTTTCAAACATGATTATGAAGTATGAAATATATTAAAGAAGACATATAAGTGATCATAACTTAGTTCTCCAGGAAGAATCTTTTCTAAGAAATTACAAGCTTTGTCTTTTATGGACTCATGCATGTATGTACAAAGCTATATATATATATATATATATATATATATATATATATATACAGATGATTGATAGTTTTTGCCATATTAACTTTTTTGATAATATTTTTAGTTTGCAAATAATATATTTGTTTTTTTTCTGGGTTGCAAGAAAGAAGGAACCATGCAAAGTTCTCCCTATGGTTTTTTAAGCCCTTCCAAGAAGGATTTCAAAGGTTGAAGTCCAAAATTCATAGGAATAATACTAGTGATGAAAAAGATGTTAAATAGGATCGAGTAATCCACATTAACATTGTTTCTTTTTTAAAACAAATTGTTTACTTTAGCAACATTATTTCCCAAGACAATGCATTTGTTACAAAATACGTTTGATCTGGCATAAGTTCCTGCCATAGTTCCAAAATGACATCACTATAATTCAAATGTTTACATAGTCACATGTTTCTTCGAGTTTCTGATTCCATTGTGGAATCCAGCATTTGTGTGTGGGATGTTAGAATCTTGTTTGAATTAAAATTCGGTTTAGTGTTATTCAAAAATTTTCAATTTCAAAGTACAGGAAAATGATTGTAGAACAGATTATCAGAATATGTTGAGCTATCAATAGATTTAAATGATTTTAAAAAGAATTATTATGTTTGTCAAACCATTGCAATGTTTAAGGCCCGAGATATTGTGTAAATATGATTGTTATCATGGGTATATACAATTTGTTTTGTTTTTTTTAACACTCAAATGAATGTTAAATGTTAATAAATGGAATTGCAAGAGTGACATTCAAAAAATAATGAAGAAACCTTTTCCATTTCATTTCTCTCTTCTCCTTATAGCAAGGAACAATTTTCTGTGTATGTGTGTGGGTGTGGATGCAGCCATACAGAGCATAATTTTTGACTGATCCTCACCAAGTTTTGACAGGAAATGCATCATGGATATGATTATTTTAATATAGTGATTCCGCCCCCTCCGTTTAAGTAGGGCTTTGATTTATAATGTTAGTTTAGGCTGAATTGGTCCCTTACTTTGAGTCCAACAACAGTCATGCTTGTTTTTTGAAAATGTAGTCTTCAGTGAGTACCGCCAAACAAAAGACAAGAGAACTAACTTATTCATTGATCGCCCCTTTCTTTAAAAAAAAAAAAACTGTTGCTTTGCACGTAGATACACAAATATTCAATAGTGCATCTACTTGATTAATAGTGAGTAATTTGGCTTTGATATAGATAGCCTCCAGGATTTGAAGTGTCTTTTTATTATTACAATTATATGATATTTTAGTCTTGTTTATGTGGACCTTATGGATATTGAAAGGGGGGCAATAGTGCTCTTTGATGTGTTGGTAGACAAGTGTGAAGTTAAGCGATGAGAAAGAGTGGTAGTTGTGTATCCAATATAAAACTTGAGAAAAAATTTTCTCATTACAGTAGGAGATACAATCTCTCAAAGGGCATTTAAATTGGTTGGTACACAACATGTCTCTTGTACCAGTTTTTTTTGGGGGGGGGAAGAATTGTTGGAAATTATTTTGAACTTCTTGTAATAAATAATAAGTCTAAAGTGTTTATTAGGATCAGTGGGGGATATATATATGTATCAACGGATTATATGTATAAGTGATTTTTCATTTTGTTGGAAGTCAGGTTGCATTTGGTTATAACAATATGAATTAATATTGTTAGTTCTTCTGTTTTGATGAGAATTGTCATTTTTATTCATGATTTGAATGCATGTGTCCAAAACATAGAAACATACTTTTATATTCAGTTTCTCAGTTAAGAACAATTTATGCAAATATCATGTGCAGTCACAAAAATCAAAACTTGAACTCAAAGTACAAGCTTTCACGTACTCATTTATCAACTATGTACTGTTGCGTGAACAGATGAAAATATACCTTTTCTCTATAAGAATGTTTTCCTCAGTGCGTATTTGTCCCCAAGTATGTATACATACACACACAAATGCAAACATTTGAATAAATACGTATACGTATAGAATAATGTATTTGAGCTGTTCAAGACAAAGATGATATCATCACACCTTTAGGCCAAGATTAGCTTTAAAAAAGAACCTTATGAGATGAATCCAGGAACAGTTGGGCATGGGAGGCTATGTTGTTGTCTTCTTCAAAAACGTTCCAGATTTACAAGACAAAGTAGTTTAAATCCCAAAAGGAATGCATGTATGTCGGCAGGCTATAGAAATTTTAAAAAAAAAGTGCTGAAACATACATTGCTTAAATGAACAAAAGACAAGCAGTTTCTTCAGTTGTGGGAGACAGGAAGATAAACATTGGCAGTGAGAATATTTGCAAAAAATAAAGAAATAGTGTGGAAAAATAGCTGATAGTGTGAAAAAAAGGAAGTAGTGTGAAAAAAACAAAACAGGAAAAGAGATGTGGGTTTTATTTCTTTTGTTTATTTTAATCCTCATTATGCACTGACTGCTCTCTATTCTGAAAGGCTTCTGACCAAAAGATTAATTATAATCATTGGGCAAAATTCTGAAAAAACTCCCCTGAACTTGAACAATCATCAGATCAGGACTTCATCTGGGTTTTCAGTTGCATTTACACAGAAGCTAGTTACATATTAATATGCCAACTCTCATAGCCAAATGAGTTTGTAGTTTCTCAGCTTATATGTGATACCACTATGTTAATGATGATGATGATATTCTCATAACAGAAGATTATGCCTACAAGTGTGTATGTATATGCGTTGCCTTTGTTGAATCTTGACCAGAAATTTTCAAAGTTTCATGTATATACTCTGAGAAGCTCCCAGCTATACAAGAAGGCATATTTCTGCAGAAAGACGTGATCAGTTGATATATAGGTTTCCCACACTAACTGAATATAGACCATTCCTATAAAAAAACTTTTTCAAGCTGAAATGGCATAAAGTGAAGAGATAATTACCATTAATTTACATGGGAAAAAGTTTCAAGTGTTACCAAACCTCAGAAATGGTGATTGTGGTATGTTAGGCCAAGTTATGGATGTTTGGAGGGAGGGAAGTACAGGAGACTGGAGTGTAGGAGACAGAGGAAGAGGGTGTGCACTGAATCTATTATGGCTTGTTTTTTTACAAAGTGAAAAAGTGGTATAATATGTACTTTTGAAAAGTGGAAGGGGGATACTATTATTCAGTACTAATAAAATTTGTAATATTCAAGAAACCCTCATAAAAAATGGTGACTGCATGCAGGCAGCTTTGGTGGTTGATGAATATGAAATCCCATGGAATGCAGTGTACGCTGTATAGTTAGTTGAGTGATTTGAATGACACCTGCATTGAATTGGGATGTAATTTAATGCAATGTTCTCTTTCATTGGGTGGTTTCAATCCTTGTCAGTTGCCGGCAGTCCTTTTCTTGCGTTCCCTGTGAGCGGTCATAGTTTTCACATGATACCAATGACTACTTGGAATTCACTTATTCCTGGTATACCCTTGCTGAGAAAAACCTAGAGCCTTATTTTTCTGGTCCCCAAATTCATTACATAGTCAAATGGTGATGAATTCAGTCCACATTGAAAGGCAGCCACAGTTACACAACCTCTTTTATGTCACACGTAACTTATCTAACTGACTCCATATCTACAAGTGAAGGAAGGCAAAACCATCCAGTGTACTGCTATCTCTGAATTTTTATCAGTTTAAAAAACTCAAACAAGTTGATTTTTTTCAACCCTACTAAAGGATTAAGAAGAATTGTTATTGTATTTTGAAGTTGATAAAAGAGCAGAGAAGAATTTTTTTTACAGCATATTCAGAAGGTGTTTCTCTTATATTTCTATACCACGTTTGTCTATTTCATTGTATGGTATACTATCTTCAAGCTACCATATAAGTTAAATGGATTAGATAAAAATAAAATGGGAAAGGTTAACAGCCATTACAGAAGTGACAACAATCAAAATCAAAAATGCAGAACTGAAGAAAGTAGACCACTATATCTACCTAGGACAAGAAATCTACATGAAATCCTCAAAAGAAGAAAAATTCAAGTGAAGAATCACTCTAGTAGAGCAAGCTAAACCTTCAAGAACAAAAAAAATCCAACAAGTCTTAAAAAGAAGGGTCTGCAATCAATGCATCCCACCAATTGTCACTGTGGAGCTGAAACATGAAACCTAACCAAAAGAATGGCAGCACAATATACTAAAGAAAAAACAGGAGTCAGAGATATTATAGAATCCATTATAAAAACTCAAATGGCAATGGGCTGGTCATGTGAGAAAGTCAGACAACCACTTGACATCACAACTTACAATGTGGATCTCCAGAGATCACATGCAAAAACATGGCCAACAAAATATAAGATGGAGTGACAAACTACATAAGTTGAGAAAGTATTGGCTCTGCAGCACCCATGATTGAGAGGTCTGGCAAATCTTGGAGAAGATCTATATCCAATGTCAGATGCTTAAAAGCTGCTGCTGATGATGAATGTAGTGGTGGTTACCAGCATGGAAAATGGAATCAGTGACCCAAGATTGAATTTTAGCTGAAGCTGCTTACGTTCATTTTGCACTAATGGCCTTTGAAAAGGCATGAATTCACTTCTCTCTTCAGCTATGGGTAAATAGCAAAGTAGTTGGAGCTCTTTAGCCTTGAAAGTCAGTTCATCTTGGACATCAGGCTTGCAAATTGACCCTGTAAAATTTATTTGCTACTTAAAGTGCAATGCAGGGCTCTGTTCCACAAATGAGTCAGTATTAATAAACAAACTTCTCAACAGGACTGGTTAGCTACTCAGGAGAAACTGTCACATGACCAACATCTTCTGGCAGCATGTTTTGTTAGGCATGATTAATTAAAAAATTGGATAAATGGGTGCTCAATGAAAAAGCGACTTCTTTCACCTTCTCTTGTTGGGGAATAATCACTTGAATCCAAAAATCAAGCATGACTACTGCCAGACACAATGTTAGGGACCAATTTAGCATAAACTTACTCTGTAAATTGCCCCCCAACATTTGTGGGAGTTTTTCGAAAAAACAAAAGAAATGGTTTTTTGTAGACATGATAAGGAGTAAATAATGAAGTTTTCAGTCCTCTAGTGCTCCCTTGATGCGGCCTGTTTGCTCGATAGACAACCAGACTCATTTAAAAACTGAAGAAACCTATATTCACAGTTTTGGTTGACGTTGACAGTTTCTAATAGAAAACATTCTTTAGGATTGCTTTTATCCATTCTTATTGTGAGTAAACTTGCAACTTTTTTTAAATCAAAAAAAATCCTTTCTATCAAATTCTTCTGGTACAAAATATTGACGCTTATAATAAGTTTTCCTGTTCAAAAATACATTTATGTCACGATTGAATGGATTTTTAAAAAGAAATATTTTACTTTATTTCAAACAATAGGATAATGTTTTGATGTTCATCAAAACGACCTTTCTGCTATCATTCTTTTACATATATTGAGATATACTATATTTCATTCAAGTGCATAGAGCTAGAATGAACTATTTGCTATTGTATTAAGCAATTACTTGATAAACAAGTATTTTTTTTGAGGAGGAATAATAACCTATGTGTAAAACGTTATATATATATATATATATATATATATATATATATATATATATATATATATAAATTGCTACACTGTTATTGGTTTTAGGTTATTCACGTGTATATATATGCATGTATCAATTCATAAAGTTATGCTGTCATATAGTATTTGGGAAGGTGGTGGTTAGTTGAGCTCAGCTGTTGCCACTACTTTGTAGTGGGCTTTCTGATTGGTGCCACCATATTTGATATATTTGGTGGGCCCCTACATTTTTATGGTGAATAAGATTTACAGAGATTCTTAGATGAATTGTAATTATGCAATGATTTTTTTGAATTTCCCTATTCTTATTGCTCAAATTTTCACAATGTTTTCAGCTGGTCCATCCACTGGCCTTATCTAAGTGCAGGAATCAGAAAATTACCATATAGAAGCCAATGCTTAACACATGCACACAACTTTGTTTAAAGAAAGCCACAGTTTGTTCTTTATTCCTGTAAACTCCTTCTGCAACCACTTCTGCTGTGGTTTCAGTAGCAAATACGTTTTATAGGGTGAAATTGCTAGCCCAATGCCTGAACCACTTCTTTTACTTGGGACCAGCTATAAAATAGACGGCAAATATCTGAGCAATCTCAGATTTGTTGACGACATTGCCCTTTTTGCAGGAAACCAACAAGACCTTCAACTAATGCTAGATGAACTAAATGAGAAAGGAAGAAAGTCAGCCTACACATAAACTTCAGCAAAACAAAGGTCATGTGCAACAACCACGTTGGAAATAAGAACACAAAAAGGAAAAATCAAAGAGGCAGAACGGGGGAAAGTAGGCCAATACATCTACATAGGACAACGAATCTCCATGAAATTCTCAAAAGAAGAAGAAATCAAGTAGAGAATCACTCTAGGATGGCCAGGCTTTGGCAGATTAAGCTCAACCTTCAAAAACAAGAAGATCCCATTGGTCCTAAAACGAAAGATATACAATGAATCCATCCTCCTGATAGTCACCTATGGAGCAGAAACATGGAACTTAACCAAAAGATTAACCCTCAAACTGAGAACCATACATTGTGCACAGGAAAGAATCATGCTCAACATCACATGGAAAGATCACAAAAGAGCACAATATATTAGAGAAAAAACAGGAGTTCAAGATATTATAGAATCTATCATGAAAACTCAAATGGTAATGGGCTGGTCATGTTGCAAGGAGGGCAAACAACCAATGGACATCAAAACACACAACAGGGATCCCCAGAAATTACATGCGCAACCAAGGGTGGCAGAATACAAGATGAACAAGACTAATTAAGAAAGTATTGTCTCAGTGATACCTATGATAAAGAGGTGTGGTGAATCCTGGGGAAGATCTATGTCCAATGAGGAACGTTAAAAGACTGATGATGATGAACCCCTTAGATGGATTGTCTTACAGAGCTACAGGGCTTCAACTGTTCTGATGATACTCATAGTTGGGGGGAGAAGTGGATTCATGTCTTTTGCAAAGGTATTGGTGAAAAGTGATTGTAGACAGTCCAAAACTCAAACTCGTTCTACCAATTACATTTTCCGTTCCAGTAAGAGAGCCTCTGTGAGGAGACATAATTCTCTAGCGCAATGATTAGATTGTGATATCTCATGGGGAGAACATGGAACCTAGCAAAACCCAACTATATGGAAAATTAAATGATAAACACTTCCTTCTCCTGAATGACTTTCTGGTGTCGGACATGAAGTCATAATGAAATAAGAGAATAAAAGAGAGAAAAAACAAAAAAATGATAAGAAAATATGGACAACAGTGAATTGACAGATATGATACTGCTAACTGTAGCACTTTCTAGAATTGAAAGAAGCAACACAAAATGTTATGACGACAGGGCATAGACTACTTGCTAGATTATAAGCATGAATAGAATTAGTAAATCTGCACTAGATGGATTCACCTGAAGAAGGCTGTAGAGTGGACCAATGTGTAACATTTTAAAAAACATAATAGCAACAAATATGGGAACAGTTAAGAAAGACTACTGAAAATTCTAAAACTACTTGTAATTTCTCCTCTTTAAAAAAATAATTGTTCAGTATTTCTGAATTTCCAAGTACAATAATGGACTGACAGGTATTTTCATCCTCACCAACCAATATTTAGAAAGTGCAGGTTTCCATTAGTTCATGGCTTGGAAAATAGAATTGTGGAACCAGGTTCAATCTTTAGCTGGGACATTTTGCATTCACTTTGCATTAATGTCCTTGGGAAAAGCATGAAACCACCTCTTCTCTTCGGCTATGAGCAAATAGCAGGACAGATAGAGCCCTTTGGCCCTGGAAAGCAGACCATCAAGTGTGTCAGGCAAGCATTCCAGTCCTGTAAAAACCTACATTTGCTATAAATAATGATTGCTGCCATTGATTATTTGAGGAATGGAGACAAGATCATTGCCTCATGTGTTGCAAGGCATGGGAGCAACCGAGATGAGAAACCTATATTTGTTTACTAAGAGCGAAAGGAAGTGTAAAAACTATGAGCAAATTTGCAAACATTACCTATGTACATATTTGCCTTACAAGTAGGTATGAGGTCATGAACAGCTAAAGCTAATTTGGACTTGATGGCAAAGTCAAATAGTTTTGTTAGCTTTCTGTTAGCAACCCCCAAAGGCTATTCTCAACCTGACTGTTTATCTATTCCCCCAAATAATTATTTTTGGATTGCTTGTAAAATACTTAAACATATTCACAAAAAAGATATATATATATATATATATATATATATATATATATATATATATATATACATATATATATATATATATATATATATACATATATATATACATATATATATATATATACATATATATACATATATATATATATATACATATATATATATATATACATATATATATATATATACATATATATATATACATATATATACATATATATATATATATACATATATATATATATATACATATATATATACATATACATATATATATACATATACATATATATATATATATACATATATATATATATATACATATATATATATATATACATATATATATACATATACATATATATATATATATACATATATATATACATATATACATATATATATACATATACATATATATATACATATATATATACATATATACATATATATATACATATACATATATATATATATATATATATATATATATATATATATATATATATATATATATATATATATATATATATATTATATATAAATCTAATATCATATATCTGCTCGTCATGTAAATGTAATTATTCAATATTATCTTTAAAAAATAGATCCTTCATTCAAAATTATCTAAAAGATACCAGCACAAGATTTGGGTATTGTTAGTCCATAATGACGATAGAGAGCCCCAAAAGCATGTTTTTGAAAAAATAAAAATACTGTTTTCAGATTGTGTCTAGAGGTGTACCCATGCTAATTTTTTAGAGACACACACATATACATATACATAGACATAGAGACACTGAAAGGGAGAAGAATCTGTAGTCTATTTGGCTAGTTGGCTAGGCCATTTGTAGGGCTTAGGTGAGTTGATAGAGCATTCAGTAAAGCTGAATAATTGAATAAATGTTTTACTTGAAAATGAAAGAAATTATAGAAAATTATAATTCTCTATTAGGAATAGAAATTCCCATAAGACACCTGGAGCAAATACTAAACTTATAAGAAAGTTACGTTCCCTGAAAACCAAAAGGAAGAACAAGTTGATAAAAGATGAATTACTTTACAGATGCTGGCAAAATAAAAATTTCAAAATGTTTTTCTAAAAGTGTAAATTTGCCTGGGATAATGACTCCTAAATTCCCAGGTCTAGAGAAGGATGATTTTTTTAAAAAGAGTTTTAAACTGAATTGAAACATTATTTTTTAATGTTAAGAGTGCAAACTAGCCTTATAAGGCCTGGATGAAAACATTGATTAAAAAGGAGTCTTTGATGTTTTACATAAAATTGTTGATGTTAGGATCATCAGATGCTCACTTACCTACAATACACAATGAAGAAATTTAATTGATTGCTAATTTGGATAATTGTCTTCTTCTCAGCCACTATAAGACAACCTCTTAACATCGTGATAATTGTGAAAGGCAAATTCAAAACTGAAAGAATACCTCCAAAAATAACATTTCTTCTGGACATACTCTTATCCAAGATAGAGAAGGCTTTTCTAAAAATCTAATTAATTACAAATTACAAAAAACATCTACCAAAACTGTCAACAAGGGTTTTTTTCAGTTTTCAAGTTGGTCTGGCTAGCCATGTATGTATGTCTAAGTGTCACATATACAGGCCACATCAATGGCGCTAGAGGGCTGAAGATTTAAACATTTCCTCCTGATTATCTCTAAAAAACAGTTTCGTTGTTTCTGGAAAATCCCCTCTCCCCACTAAATAGGTTTTTAGTGAGGGTTTTCTTTTACAATCTTAGTTTATGCTAAATCGATCCTTCAGTGAGACTTTTTTTAGTGATCATTGCCCAACAAAAGGCAAAAGAAGTAATGTATCCATTGATCATCCCCAACATGGCATATTGTCAAAAGACATTGATCTCATGATGGTTTCTATTGACTGACTAACCAGACCTGTTCCAAGAAATTTTTTCTTCCCAACAGCTGAATGTTTTGAAAAATTGCCAATATAAGACTGGTCTCCAGATATGGGTTAAAGGAGGGTCCTTTGTAAGGGGTCTTAATAATACCCATCTTAGGTAATTTGTCTTTTCCCCACCCACCACCAAACAACTTTCTAGAAACATAAATTCCCAATGAATAAGCCTGATTTTTCTGACTTGAGAGACAAGGAGCCTTGCTGTGGAAGCTATACCAAGACAAATTAGAAGCACCAGTGAGGAACTGAGGGGCACCCGTCTCAAAAATCTCTTTCTTTCTCTCACCACAGTACATTCTCCCCAGTCTTGTGTATAATGCTAGAAAGGTAGTGGTCAAGTAAGACTTCCCTATTGAACTAAAAATAGGCACAAAGCTTCCATGAAAAGGTTTAACAAGCCAGAGCTGTAACCTCCGAGAAAATTGACAATCTGGCAGCTTAAGAAAGACTTCAAAGAAATGTTATACACTGGGCACATCCATGTTAAATTTTGAGTATTTTGAGCCTCAAATGTATCCTGTATATTTGCCTCACTCTCCACCACAAAGTGGCCAATCTAATGGTTATCAGAAGGGAAAAGGAGTGACTAGTTTTGTTTATTAACTACTCAATTTTTTTCCTCTAATTCATTTCCTTGTCTAATTTTCTTGACTCTTTTTTTCTCTGCTTCCTTCTCTCTCATTTGTCAGAATTTCTTCGAAATTCACTGCATATGTATTTGATTTGTCAAAATATGGCCTTTTAGTGAGGTAACATGATTTAAAACTTTGTTTATATTTATTACTGTCTTCTTGCCGGACTGACCTCCCACCCCACTGACTCTGCTAGTGTACATTACATATTCACAGTAAATGACATTAATAGATTACTAACGTCACACCTATTCTAACTCACTGTTGGTAAATGACATCCACCATTCTTCATGCAGCAAAAAAGAAAACTTGGATCAAGGTTTGTGACAATGGAAAATTCTTTATAACATGGACTCACTTATAACGGGGTAGGAAATTATAGACACTGATTTCTGCATTATAACGGGTCTACAGTACATATATATATATATACATATATATATATATATATATATATATATATATATATACTGTTAAGGAGCATCAAAAATTAAAAATATTATGAGTATAGTATCTGTGCATCCACTGAAAAAGTGCTAAACTAAATACATCTCTATATTTATATATATAATGGGCATATATGCAAATTTCTTTTTTTTTTGTTTACACATTGATCAATCTACCTTCCTATTATGACATAACAATGAAGATTATATCATAGAAGCTCTAGGTCTGATCACACATTAAAACAACTTGAGTTGAGTTGAGATTTAAAAAACCCCTTAAAATTAGGATACAACTTGAATTATTAATTATTAAAAATAAATTACCTAATGAAATTGCTTCAGGCTTTTTAGCATCGTTCCATGCATAAATAACCCTGTTATTCTTCATGGATATATATATATATATACATATATATATATATATATATATATATACCAAAGAGATGGATCCAATTTTGTTTGTGTGGAAGATCATTGTATTGACTGGAACCATGGAAAGGGGAAAACATTTGGCTCTGGTCCATCTCTGTGACTGATAGGTAGTTGGGCAGGGTGGGAGATCAAACATGGAATGCGATGAAACAAATTGTTGAAGTATATTAATAGAATCGTTCATTGAGATGTTGATGCCTGTTAGAAAGTGGTTTCTTTTCATTTCAATCATGTACACAAGGATACTTTATTTGATAATTTAGAGAGGAAAAAAATCAAATTGATTGAAGGTTGATGGTATACTATGTGAAAAAATTAACCTTACGGTTAGAGGAAAAAATTGTCAAGTTCTTTGGCTGAACATGTTGGTAGAGAATCAACTTGGAGAAGTTTTTCTATGTAATTAGAATTTTTGAAGCTGATATCATAAGTTGGTTTGCATGCAGTCTGAGATTAAAACCATCACAGCAGCTTCAATATTCACATTGGTGAACACTTAATAGAAGTGACATGAACAGCAAATCATGTCTGTTGTTATACTAACTGATCCTTCATCGTTGAATACGTTTTGGGGTAGTCTATGTAAATAGGCTATATCAAAAAATTAAATGGTGCGTAGTATAAAATAACATCTATACCATACATTATGATAATAACCTCTGTAAAATAACAAACTACATGTATGACATAAGCTATATATATGAAAATCATAACTGAAATGGAGGTCTTGTTTGATCAACACAGCTGGGGTGCCATGTTAATATAACTGTTTTGTTTTTAAAATCCCCAAAACGGTTACATGGTAAACAACTGATCATCCCGACGAGAGAAAATTTACACATTGTACCGTAATAACAAATTATATGTAAAACAGGGAAAAAAAACACTGAAGAAAATTACGTAAATTACATTGACAGTTATTGGGAAATAAATGACTAAAGTGACATGAAAAAAATTCTTTAAAAGTTTTCAATGTTAAGTTTTTAAAGCTCTACAGCTTTCCAGACTATACATATGTATATTGACAGATGTTCTGTTTCATATAGGTACATGGTTATTAAAGCACCATTTCTACTCAATTGAAACTAGTAGAGCAGAAATACAGATTAATTGATTAATAAATGTATAATGGAGGTCTTAGAAACAAAACCAAATATGAACCCATCATTCAAAAGTGAATCATTGGTCACCTGGGTCTAATATAAATGTGATTATTAGGGATATAATTAGTTAATCAGGAATACATTGTTTGATACTTATCGGAAGAATTTTTTTTAAAAACCAAATTAGAACTGCAAGACTAGACTTTTTAACAACAACAACAACAAGAAAACAAAACTGGAAAAACATTCCTACTAGAAAAAAAAAATAGGAAAAGTATTCTTACCAATGAGAAAAATAAGAGAGAAAATCATAAAAACAAGAAGCAAATACATGGATGTGTTATTTCCTAAAAATAAATTCTTAACCTGTTCTAAGCCATTGGTTTGCTGATCTGCATAAAAACTCATCTCCAAACAGAAATTGTCCACTTTATTGATAGAGAAGAAACAAAGACCTATTTAATTTTTTTCCCCAGAGCCAACAAGTAGCAAAGTGTCTGTATGTGTGAGAAATAAAGAGTTCTGATTACAATAGCTCTCAGGGTCTGAGCAGAGGTGAGATTTAAAACAATGAGCCAGTAAGCCTTTCAACAACTTGACAAATAAAGACCGAGTGCAGACCCTGTTTCTTGCTGCAAGCCAAGGCAAGAGAAAGCACTAAGAACACTTACGAATCCACAGTTTTGTTTATATGCTAAGGCAGAACTCCCTTCCTACTCCTATACTAGTTTCTAGGAGAGTCACATGGTTTTTAGTGGCATTTTCTTGGGTATAACAAAGTGCCTTTACTTTCTATTGGTTTCATGATGGGAAGCATATTTTCTCTCTCTATCAACAAAGTTGGACAGTGGTTACGTATTCACCTAAATTTATCTGCTTTTCTACACAACATCTCTGTAAATTCTCACTGAATTTTAATGACATTGTTAGGAAGGTTGAGCAATGAATCAAGGAATAATTGATTAAATTTTGGAGTGGATCCAGGATTTAGAATATCTGATTTTCATAACACTGCAAGTAAGGGCAATTAGGGGGCTTTTTGCATGTAGTAACACAGTAATGATGTCATCATAAATAAACACGATAAACTGTATTACACTTGTTTTTCAAACTATTGATGATATTTCTGTGATTAATAATTATCACATACGTTTGTCACTGCATAGTCTGGGATCTGGAACCTGATTATTCAATTTTTAGTAATAATAATTAGTTTGGGAAGGTATGCGTTCTCTGTGTGCTCTCTACTAAAATTCCAAAATTTGTATTCTCAGTGAGAATTTCATTCTGGATACATCTTGAGAATATTTAGAGATGAGAACAATAAAAATAGAGTTTGCAGCCTCAGTTGCTCACTTTCTTTCTCATGGCAGTCAAATTCATTAATTTGTGAATAATGCTATTTTGCAAATTGAACTATTCTTTTGCTTTTTATCTCTAAACCATATATAAAATAGATACCTGTATTTTTTTCTCAAAGGTGAGAGTGTTCAGACTGACATAAAAGTAATAAAAGAAATGTTGAAATTGAGAATAACAATGAAAAGGGGAAGACTAACATAGTTATCAAGTTATTCTCATTTTTCTGTATCTTGTGCCTATGATGTTTTGATCTCTCAACATCTAGATCTATGAAGCCTTTCATAAGCTGAAATGGCCTCAAGTCAAGATGCAATTACCATTGATTCATATGGGAATATTTTTTGAGCATTCCCTACAATTTATGCTTTAAGTTAAACACCCTTACAGGCTCTTTCAGGTTTTTCTCATTCCTTAGGACACATCTTCCTAACAGATGAACAAAATAAATCAAGATAACACACAGATGCTTACAGACACAGCTCAAAGCGATTGTGGCCTTAGATCTTTTGTAAAAGCCTAGTAGCATAAAGTGTGGGATACTCGTATAAAATAATGATTAATAATTCCCAAACATTCAAGTTCGTAGAAAATATATTTTTTATCAGCATGAATAATGAATCATGAAAATGGATATAATTTCTCTTATCTTTTTGTTTCGGTGTTCTTGGACGTTTATTTTAAAATGATATCTTCAGAATTTCTTCTCCCTCCTACTCTAATGAACAGCACAATCACTAAACAAAACACTCAGGAATCAGGTATGGGAACTTGATTAAAAATAAATGTCCTACTTTGATCTGCATGAGTTGCAATGAATTTTAAAAGACATAAAAAGCAAGTTTTGTTGTTATTTAAATAGAGAACAAGTTCTAATTCAGAAAACATTCTATAAGTCATATGTCTGAATCTGTTGCATAGAAAGCATGAGAGAGATGTGGAGGAAATTCCTTTCTTGTATCCTGCACTTGGATGCATGGGCGTCTGCATGGGCAAGCAGGTCATTTATACCTCCTTCCCCGACCCCACCCAGGATAAGGCCTTCCCACCTGAAGGTGAGGGGATTTAAAAGTTGAAACCTTATAGTCAATAAAGGATGATGGTGCAGTACTATTGTTCTATGTAGCCCCAGTTACATGTACCTATCTAAAATGATGGTATTATTCTTTGATAATAGGGTTTCCAGTAGGATATATTCTGAACATGTTCTTTTGCCCCCAACCCTAAAATACATCTTTTTGTCCCCATCCAACCACCAGAGAAAGTAGCAGCAGGTTCCCATGCTGGAGTGTGGAGTAGATGTTATATGGTACATAAAATCAACTCCTTCATTTCCTATTGCATCTGTTTCTTAATTTTTTCATTCCGTACTTATGCTATAAATATATGTACAGGTTTCAACGGCTATCCATAGCAGAGCATTCCTATGAACAAGAACCATAAGTTCAACAATGCATCCACCATCTGTGATAGTAGAAGGAGGAGGAGGAGTGAGAAGAAGAATAACAGCAAAGCGTCTTTTTTTGAATCAATTGATTCTGATACTTGTAAAAAATTGCAATTAGCAAAACTGATAATACTAGTGATAGAATGATAAATAGGATTGGGTAATCTACAGTAACATTGCTTCTTTTCAAAATAAATTGTTTACAATGGCAACATTATTTCCCATAACAACACGTTTGTTGCAAAATGCGTAAGATCACAATTCCATTATTTCAAAACTTCTGAATCACGTGTTGGTATTACGGCTTCTGTTATAGGTACTTTACCTTCTCCCACTTTATAAGGAATTTTATTAATGCTGTGTCGTCTGGCTTTAATATAGATAACCTCTAGGCTATGAAGTTTCCTTTCATTGTTAGAGTTATGTGATATTTTAGTGTTGTCTATGAGGATCTTACGAATATTGGAATGATGTGCTTTGATGTATTGGTAGATGGAACTTTGTTTGTATAAGTGGTAAGTTAAGCAATATAAAAGAGTGCTGATTGTAAATCCAAAATTTGATGTTTTTAATTACAGTCGATTATGCAATTTCCCAAAGGGCCTGTAAATTTGTCATCTGCAAAAGGTATTTTTGGGGGAAGAATTATTGGTAATTATGAGGTTGGAAGTTTTGAATTTCTTGTTATACATAACAAGTCTTAGGTGTTTATTGAAATCGGAGGGGATTCATATTTACGGATGATATGTATGAGGGCTTTTTCATCTTGTTGGAAATTAGGGTACATTTGGTTATAGTAATATCAATTATTATTGTTAGTGCTTGGGTTATTCTTATTAATGGTCTCTAATGCTAATTAAATTTGTTCATCCACAATGTGGTTAGGGAATCGATTGTTAATAGGAGTTAGTTTAATATTTCAAAATTCTATGTAGAATATTGTATTAGTTTAGCACAGTTTATCAGATTTTTTACAATGGGTCTCTAGTGTCGAACAGACACATTCATTGTTGTAGTTAAAGAGGCAAGAGTTAGCAAGTAATTTTTTTTATGGAGAAATAGTAAAGTTATAGCTTTCATTATCAATTAGGATGTCTAAGAAAGGAATTTTGTTCTTGATACTAAGTAAAATGAAGGACTTAATCATTTTTTAATCTTTCTTTTAGTTTTTTGATCTCATTTAGATTTTTTGCTAAAATTAGAATATTGTGTACATAACAAACATATATGGAAGGTTTTATAAGTACGTTGAAGCTTTTAATTTCCAGGTGAGCCATATAGGAATTAGCAAAAGAGGGACCAAGTGCAGAGCTCATAGCTACTGTCAGTTAGTATGTATAATGGGACTTGTGTACTGCTGGCTAACAGGAATTTATGTAGGATCGAAGGATTAATTTTAAGAGGTGGAAGGGATGAGTAATTATGAATATTTTGTATAATAATCATCAATAGTATTGTTTACTGGGACGTAAGTAAACAGATTTTTAACATCAAGAGAGGCAATAGTTTCATTGTTTTGTACTTGTGTAAATAAAATTTTGATTATTTTGTAAGTTGAGTTTATGCTGTATTTACCAGGTGAAGGAGAGATTAATTGGTCAAGATTCTTCAACAACAGATACACAGGAGTAAAAATTTTGGATATGATGGGACCTTAGGAGAAACTAGGTTTATGTATTTTTATATTTCTGTATGAATAGTCAGGTTTGTGGTCTCCAACTATTTTAAGAAGTTTTGTAGAACCTATTACTACATTGTTTGCAGTTATAAGTTTGTCAACATGGGATCATGGGTTTTTAGCTGATTGATCAGATTTTTACTTACTTTTTTGAATTTGGTATGGCTATTGAAGATTGTTTGTTTTTTGGAGTGATAGTCTGATTTGTTTAAGATTACAAAAATGTTAGTTTTGCCGGTGCTGGCTTTTTTGATGATAATATAATGTTGGTTGCGTAGTTGTTTTACTGCATCTCTTAAAGTGTTAGTCAGGAGTGATTTCTTTTTTCTATTATTATACCAGTTTTTGATTGCTCCAGCTTTGAGGAAGTTGCTCATTCCTAGGTGAGTTTCAATTTGTTTTTCTTCCAGTAATTGTAAGATGTTCTGGTACAGCATATCCATTTCAGTCTTTTTATGGGTGATATTGTATTTGTTAAAGAGATGGCAGTTTGGTCTGAGGTTGAGGAAGTCTTTTGGGGATCAGTGTGTTGGTAGAGATTAAGAAAGTTATCAGTGTGCTTGGTGGGTGAATGATTACTTTGTAGATATGTTTGTATTCATCATTTTTTGCAATGATCGAGAGCCATTGTTGAATTTTAGTATATTTTTCTGGAGTTGTAGAGAACTTTCAAGTTATCCTTATTTTTGTTTATTTTGATGTTTACATGTTTGATAACATCTTTGGCTGATATAACTTGTCTTTTCATAAAGTTACTTCAGAATTTCAAGGTGTTTGTGTTTTGTTTAGCTGCAAGGTCATGTATTTTAAATGATGTATATTATGCCAGCATTTTTCTTTTGAAGCATATAATTATCACTGCTACCCACAAAAGATTGGTTTAATCATATTAGGTTATTCAGGTCTTCAGACATCTATCTATCCATCTGGACTTTGCCCAGCCCTTATTGTTCATAGTAGAAATTCGAAATTTGACACACACTTCTCTCAATGAGTAGGGGAAATATATTTTTAAAAATTTTTTGAAAATCCCCCTCCAAGATAGGTTTTTGGTAGGGTGTTCAATACACAATCTTAGTTCATGCTAAATTGGTCACTAGCTTGTGCCTGCTTGTTTTTTTGAAAATTCAGACCTTTTTTAGTGATCACAGCCGAACAAAAGGTGAGAGAAGTACATTATTCCTTGATCACCCCTTTTTCCAACTTTTTAATTGATCACCCCCAACACAGCATATATGGTGGTGGTGATTCACAATTTTCCTAAGAATGCTGTTATATATGTATACATATATATAAGTTTTGTTTTATAGTAAGTTCAAAATTTGAAGAAGTAAAAATAAATTTGAAGCAGAAAACATGGTTATATAAAAACTGAAGATAAGCAGTTGGAAAATTTTTGCATTATTACTATCTAATTAATTTTTGCCTGAATTTTATAGATGAGGGAATATCATGTAAAGTTTTGTGTGGACTTTTGTCCTCATCTTTCACCCTTCCAGTCTTGATGGTCAAAAGAACACAAACTCATCACCTGAAGATGGCTGTAGGATACAATGCCCGAAATGTTGTTTTAAAAATGAATCAAGATGAGGACAAAATTGCGCACAAAACTTTTGTGATAATCCCAATTAGTTTTGAGGAAAATTATATCTAGAGGATACCAAAGATTTTACAAGTATCAGAATTTAGTTTCAAAGTCATTAGACTTAGCTTAGTCTTAATTAAGCCCACAAGAGTGGTGGTATCCGGTGAGAAATTAACTTATAATAGTAACGCTGTGTGGGAACTGTTGAGACATTCAGGTAATTACTGACCTTACCTTAGTCTGGCTACAGGTCATAAATGTGGAGGCACCCAGTGAATACTGAACTTTTGCTTTTGGGACCTATGAGAATTTTGTTTTAGCCTTTACCAAACTCCTGAGATATCCAAAGGTTTGAATGACTACTGATTATATATGCCTTATAGATCTCTTTTCAAAGTCTTCAGGGACATTCTGATTAAAGGATTAAGGACTTTGATTGATTAGTCTTGGTAGGGTTAAACTTTAGGACTCTGATAAATTGAAGTCTCAAATTATGGCTGCATAATTTTATTAGGGTTACTTGTAATTGTAACAATAAAGAAAAAAGCCAAGAGAAGAAACAACTTCTGTGATTTTCCCATTATACATTGAATGCACTGACCACATTATTTCATATCTTTGTAAGTGAAAATTCAAGTCAATATGTACTTGGTTTTTTTTTGAGAAATTTTTTTCTATTTTTTCTGTACGAGTTGAAAACTAAGTAACTTTTTTCCCAAATCAAATCAGGTTTTACGTTATCTGATAATTTGATGTTATATAAACACCTTTTTTGTGGTGATTAATTCTTGAATGGATTTACCTTCTCAAGTGAAAAATGATTTTTTTATGAGAGAAAATTCAATCCAATTTAAATTGCTTCAGGAACAGCAATATTATCATATTCATTTTTAATAGCTGATGCATAATCAACCATTATCAAATCACTGTAGCCCCACACATATCTCAACCGACTAACCAGCCAAGTAGGCTACACATTCTTCTCTCTTTTGCTCATTTGTGTCAATGTGTGTGTGTCCCTGGGAGCTCCTTCTTATATTTTTGGGCTACAACCTTGGAAATTTTCATGAGTACACCACTAAACATCTATGAACTTTTTTTTTTTTTTTCCAAAAAGTACATTTTTGGTTCTCTAAGGTCATTTTGGACCAATAATGCCCAAATCTTGTGCCACAATTTTTTTTTAGATAAAAGATCTATTTCTTTTTAGATAATTAGTTTTGGTACACACCATGGCTATGATGGTTCATTTATGTGATGCACGAATATCATTATCAATTTTTGACTGGTATTTTCTTTCATCAACTTACTTTGACTATCTGTCCAGAGCAGTGTGTAAATTTTAAATATTTACGTAAGTAAACTTTTTATTTAAACACTTTTTGGATAAATTTACTTCAATAATGTGTAGTATAGAATAACATTGATGCACAATATATTATAATGCCCTGTATGAAATAACAAAGTATATTTGATATGACACGGCGCTAAAAATAATACAAGCTGAAAATTAAAATTAAAATTAAAGCTCCATGAAAGGTGATATTTGCTGTGGAGCCTTGTTAATATATATGCTTTGTTTTTAAATCCATGAAATTAAAATTAAAGCTCCATGAAAGGTGATATTTGCTGTGGAGCCTTGTTAATATATATGCTTTGTTTTTAAATCCATGAAACGTTTATATGAGAAACAACTGATCGTATATAGAACTATGATATCAAATTAAAACATTAAACCCTTTAGAAATCTTACATTAATAGCATCAATGGATATTTTGACTGAAATTACATAAATTAATAAAAGATTCTTTTACATCTTTAGTGTTTAAAGTTGTAAAGTTTCCTAGACTATATATGTTTAGTGAAAAGTCTTTTACATCATGGAGAATAATGTGAAAAGAGGTAGATTTACTAATGAGATTGCATTTTTTTTTGCTGATTCATTGTAAATAGAAATATAATTCCTGATTATTTAAGGTCTTTAAGCCTTTAACAACGATGGTGTCTACCTAAGAAGGTGCATTGATTTTCAAGTACAATTACAAATTAGGAGATAATGTTGCTCAAGCTGCTCATAAAAGTCAATAAATAATTTGGTGTGAACACTACTACAGTTCAGTACTGGTTCAGTAGGATATGTTGAAAAATAGGGATATTAATAATAAATGATAAGGGTGGTTCAAACCTCTTATTACTGAAGAATCATCAACAACAATGGCCAATGACCCAGGAAACATTAGGAAATGGGGAAGATGAGCCCTACACGAACTGAATGAAATGCTCGAAAAGAATATTATTCAAGGATCATTAGTAAAAGATTATTGCTTCAAATCAGTCATATTTTAATTAAATATTCACTGTCTTTTGTTGTTTATATCATCCTTTATCTTACTATTCAAAAACAACAATTCATATGTAATAACCTAATATATTTGGACATGTCCTAATATCAAATTACTGGCATACTTTGATTAGTATAGATAATTCATTCCAAACTTCTCTGTACTGTACAAATCTGCAGTGTTCAAGGTCTTATTGTAATTGTGTTTTTTTTTTCAGCATATTTTAAGTTACGTTGATTTGTATAGCAATAACTTCCCATCATTTTTGACAGGCACTATGAAAGTAATAGAAATAATGAAAGTGCTTTAATAGAAAAAAAAAAAACAAAAATAAAATAATTTATTTTTTTTTTAGATATTTTGGACAAAGGAATAAAATAGAATTTGTAACTTATACTTTTTTTCTTTTTTTCAGGAGGACAACCTAATTCAATAAAAGGATGGTACATCTAACCAGAGCCAAAGATAATGTTTTACTCTATTTCTTCTGATCTGACCAAATGATAAACGGACATCTTTCAATTCCATTCATCTAATTACCACCAATTAAAAATGGGACTCCCACTAAAGCACCTGACAATAAACCTGGAACATGATATTGATGAGCATTATCAGTATCAACCTGGTGAGATTGTAAGAGGTTCGGTTATTGTCTGCTTGACACGTTCGACGTTGCTTCGTTCGATCACAATCAGCATTCTTGGTGAAGGGCGTGTTTGTTGGGAAGACAATGTCCAACAAAATCAAGCAAGTGAAATATATATGGATGCTTCCAAACTGATTTTCGACACTAGAAACACAAAACCCTTGAATCTCAATGATGGTACGCATGAATTTCCTTTCGAATACCAGCTTCCAAATAACCTACCGTCTTCCTACATTGGCAAATATGGCAATGTGACTTATGTGCTTAAAGCAATAATTGTAGGGGGCCGTGTTGGGGAATCAAGTATTACAAGTGAACCATTTTTGGTCGTGAGACCATCACCTCTGTCTACAGAACTCCTGAGGCCAGTTAATCTGGTTGCCCAAAAAAAAGTTTGGAAAATGTGCTCATTTGGTAAAATTGTAGCCAATATTTCAATTAATAAATCTGGTTTGGTTCCAGGTGAGGACATTCTGATTGATGCCAATATAACAAATAGAAGCCCCAAAGTGATCAATGCTATACAAGCTGCATTGCTGATGAACAGCAGCTTCTATGCTCAGAAAAACAATATCAGTTTCCGTCAAATAGTGAACAAGAGACGAGATGAGTACGAGATGGGGTATGCTGAAGGAAGGAAATGGAGAAATGTGCGTTTAGCAGTGCCACCCTATATCCCAGAATCCAATTTGGATTACTGTGACCTGATTGAAGTCTCTTACGCTTTCCAATTCAGAGTGGAAGTGTCAGGGGGCAGTGATATTCGTCTGGAGACACCTCTGACAGTGGGAACAAAGCCGCTAGGGCTAGAAGTACCTGGCAATGCTGAAGAAAGGGAGAAAGCACGATGGCGCAACACACGTTGGACAGGGACCACAGAGAGGAACTACCTGGGATCGGAAATGTTGAATCGTGAGGATGAGATGCAGAGTGAACTTGACCGCAAAACCAACTCTTGGCATGTTGGGGGAGCAGAGATCACCCAAGAAGAACGACAGATGGTCAATCCTTTGTTTGAGCTTAATGAAGAGCCAGAAGCTTCTCCAGAACCAGAAATCATGGAAAATACACGATTATGAAGAATACAGACAAACAAACCAGACAAAAGATAGGCACCTTTCCTTATATTTTCTCTTTTGGAATTACCATAAAAAGAAAAATTGAAAAAGAAAAACAAAAAAAAAAATCTCAAGTGAATTTAAATAGAAAATGCATATTTTTTTTATATACATTCAAATAAACAATTTGTTCAGTTTGTTTTTGAATAAAAAAATCACCAAGTGGTTTCTTAATAATTTAGACATTTTTTCTACCTATTGGGGGGGAGGGCTTATCAGGATTTCTGTCAAGCCAAAGAGTTTTGAGCAATGTATATAAGAGTGTGAATTTGATTTGTAATTGCGAATGGCTTTTGAGGAGATGCAATTTAGCTTGAAAAATATCTAAGATATAAGATCTTTATATTTGATTAATATGCTTATCTTAATGATGGCAACATTTTCCTTCTTTCTTTGTAGCCTGGAGAAAAAATATCCACAGAAGATCATAAAAATATTTTTCAATTACTCATGTTAAAATGAGAAAATTTCAATCACCAGCCAATGCAGCAGACACAAAATATGTGACCATTTTTGGATTTGAATTGGAATTAAGCCCCCCCCCATAAACATATTTTGGGAGGTAATTTTGAAAATCTTACTTTCTGAGAACCTGTCTAGGGCTCTCCAGAGTACCCACAGAAAATTTAATGGGGTCATGTACGATAGTTTTTGCAGTGGGTTATCACACACAGACAGACAGACAGACAGACAGACATTTGGTAAATTATTATAAGAGAACAAAAAATTGGAAAAAGGGATCATGAATAAGTTACTTCTCTTGCTTTTTGTTGAGCAGTGATCGCCAAAATGTTTGATAAAAAACCCAAAAAAAACAAGTGCGAATGCTACTAAACAAAAAATTGAACCCCCCTACCAAAAACTCATCAAGGCTGGGGGGGGGGAACATTTACTCTAGACATAAACAGGTGTATTTCAATTTTCAGCTCTCTAGCTCTATTGATGTGGCCTGTATATGTGATACATATATAGCCAGCCAGCCAGCCAGCCAGCCAGCCAGATCCTCCTAAAAACTGAAGAAAGTTTTGGAGGCGGTTTTGGCTGATGGTTTCTAATTAGTGATTAACAAAGAGTTAAGCAATGGTTTACCGCAGACACCCCCCTCCATCAATATGCAAATTTTTAGTCTTCTAAGAAAAGATTTTATAGCCAGGTCCTCAGTATAATTTTGTTAGTATATCCAACTGTTACGTGAGAGAAAAGGGTTAAATCTCTAAGTCAGGAAATGGTAAGTATTCTCAGCTGTCATGTGACTTAGATGGATTTGCCAGAAAAGCAGTTTTATCACAAAATTCATCAAACATGACAAAAGTAAAGTTTTCTTCCCTGTATTTGTCATTATATTTGTTAGCATCAACATATCAATAACTATATTTGTTAATTCATGAGCAATAATACTTATTGTTGCACAACCCATGTTGGTGTCAATGAACCAAAAGATTATATACCTGATCAATCAGACCAAATATGAATTTTGAATTCAATACACAAGTTTTGCCTGCTTTCTCAAAGTTTGCTATGTGCCACTTTTTTGTTTTTTTACAAAAAAAGATGAAAAACGAAAATAGCGTTCAGCATTTGTTTTGCAGCAAGCCTTTATAGAGAGGACGGACACCCTTTTCCTAACTCTCTCAGCTCCCAGTCGATTGTACTTAATACCCTCTCAGCTAATGGTATGAGAACACTCAAAAAAATTTCCCATATACATAAATGGTAAATGGTAACTGCTTTTACAAAAGGTTTTTATAGGAACACTCTACTTTCAGATAGTATGGGTAACCTGTACATTAAAATACTTCAAAGGATTTTCTGGGTGATTAAACATCCTTCTTGTTATTTTTGTTGTTACAATGTAGGATTGGGGTAATGTTGATTTCTTCCTTGTTAGGCTTGGAGTTCCATACTTTGTCCCTGTTGGGAGCCACCATCAGGTTGAAGTCTGACTCATACAATGTTGACATGGGCTACCTCCTTGATTTGCCTCTAATAGTGTTCCTTATCTATTATGAATTGTCCAAAAAAACTGTTTGAATGTTAATGACCCTTCTCAAAGCTATTGACAATAACTAAAATACTTGTCCTGATTTTCATCAAAAGCATATACTGTAATACCTTGATTAGCACTCAAGATAGGTTCTTGAAAAATGCTGCACTAAATCAGTGGTTGGCTCTAGGTTCGACTGTGCAATTTAAAATAAAAAAATATCCAATAGATTTTTTTAAAAAGATTTTTTAGGGTTCCTTGGATATATTTTGCCCTAAGAGCTCCGACATCCTCTGCAGTTGCAGGGCCTGTGGATCACATGAGCCACCTCTAGATGAAAGGGTGCTAAACAAGGTCATTATAACATAGCAATACGGAAATTGTGTCAGATTGTTGAGCCTCAACAAGATGGAGTGGATTAGAGCTGTGTATCTCATCTGTGAATCTATTTTCCAGAGCAGGTGAAATATCATTAGGTGTTAGTGTATATCACTAAACGATAAATTATTGTGTACAAGTATGTGTTTACTCTCATACACATTGCATGTTAACTAGTTTACAGTATACAGTTATTCATCAATGATGCTGTCTTTAATCATTATTCATTTTGGAAATTTGAAATTACTAAATTTATCATGTTTGAAAAAGAGTGCTATAACAAAGGGTGGGCAACAATAAGTGAAAGACAGCTTTTTGAAGATAACATTCCTGGGTTACAACTGTTAAATACAAAGATCTTTGTTTTTTTAGCAGAACAGAATATATACTGTATGTATATGACCCAGTTTCCCTGTCTCAAGGAAACAGGTGGCACAATAGAAAGTATAAATGTAAAAAATAAGTAGCATTGAAAGTATCAAGGGAGTCTTATGATGAAATTCTGGTAATTGTTTGGAATAGGTCAGATTAAACAAAACGCCAATGTTTTGAAGGGGAAATAATCTACAGAGGCGCTATAGCTGCTACTATTGTTAATCTATGACACAAACTTTTGGTTTGGCCATTTTTAATGGCCTAAAGTGGCTATATTTACCCATGTTCGAAAAAAAAGTTTTGTTTATTTATTTTTAATAGGGTTAGTAGATAGGTTTTGAGTAAAGGTCAGTTGGTAAATTTGGAGTTAAGTTAGTAGGTAGGTTTAGAGTTAGGGTTAGTAGCTAGGTTTGGAATTAGTGCTTGTAGGTAAGTTTGAAAAAGAAAATCTCATATTGTTACCAACAAATTTAACACCAAACGAGGAGTTAGGGTTAGTATATAGGTTTGTAGTTAGGGTTTAGCAGGTACGTTAAAAAAAAACGACCTTAGGTTGGTAACTGCAAACCTTACACTAAACCTAACCTCAAATACTAACTGTGATACTAATCATATTCTTTCAAGTCGAATTTGATAAAATAGTTTTGAATGTTCTTATTCTTCTACTTTCATTCCTTCAATAGTTTTTTTTTCTAGCAACTACAAGCCATTCGTTCTGGAAAATTTATTATAGGTCTAGCCACTTTTAGCCATTCAAAAAGGGGCAGTTCAAAATTCTTCTCCTTCAGTAGTTTATTAGTAGTAGCAGTAGCTAGTATCTCTATGAAATTGCACCCTTGCAAAACATCAGCATTTTGTTTAATCTCACCTATTCCAAATAATTACCAAAATTCCTTTTATAACCATTTTTCTTAATGAGTGAGTAAATAGAGGTAACAATATCAAGGTCCACCACCGAACCACCTTATATTGTAAACTGAGATATAACATCATGCTATATTATGGAGGGGGGGGTATATTGCAGAATCAGGAAAACCAGAAGGCCCGTCAACTTACCTTAAATTCTTTATCAGACGACAACTGTTGTAGAGATGCAGGGCTGGTATTGTCATCATCTTTCTCTACGTGTTCCTTGAGATCATCCTCTCCCTCGAGATTATCATCAGTTGGGGTCTGTGTCTCAGGTGTTACCGTCTTTGAATCAAGTTCAGATTTTGATGACTTCTCTGGAGATCCACTTTGCTCACTTGTAGCCTGAGAAGTGTCTTCAGGATTTTCAGACACTAAAAGTAAAGATTTCTGTGATTTTGACTTGTCTGCTTTGCCACTTCTAGATGAGGAGCCAGATTGGCTACTAATCTCCGACACCTCAACTTTCGGTATAAATTCCTGATCATCTTTCTACACAAAACAAATTAGAAAATATGGATAAGTTTGATAGCATCTTTCATATATAGCAACACCATATCAAATTAACAGATATCCTATCATATAAGAGCCAACATCAATTTTTCCGGTTTACCAGACAACCCCAATAATCCTAAAAGGAAGAGTATCCAACCAATGCATTCTCCCGATAGCCATTTATGGAGCTGAAACATAGACTTATCAACACATGTTATTGAACTAATCAAGTTGCATTTCATCTTAAAACTCCATTGCTCAGGCTAGAGGGTTATTTCATACACATACCTTGCTGTCTATGGTGCTACTGCTGTAGAACGCCATCATTAAACTAATTATTATTACCTGACATTAATTTTTTATTTAATTAAGCTGGTTAAAATAGTGGAAGGAATTGTGATTGATATACAGATGTATTCACACAGATATATTACTGTATATGCTGTACTATGAAGCAAACAATTCACAATGGTATATGGAGAAAACTATCACTTATTGCAACTCACCCGAGCCCCATAAATGTCCATATCGAGTGTCAATAGTTGGCACCCAATACCAGCACGTTAGAGGAAATGTAATATTTGCACAGTTTTAAAAAGTTATATCACTGGCTTAAAAATCATAAAACCATTTCAGATTGTTGCCTTATAGTAATGTAGATTTGCCTTGAGAGGTTGAAGCAATTTGTGTTTTACCCCCCAAAAATGGGTCTATGCTTTAGATATTTCACTTGGGCAGGCTTTAAGTTATATTTTCGAAGAATTCCATGAATCTGGAAGCAAAGAAGGGATTTCTTTTTGTCTAGTTCAAAACAAATAAATTTAAAGAATGTAAGCCTAAAAAGGTAAAACAAGAGATTAAAATGCATTTTCTATTTTTTTTTATCTTCAAGTAGAAACTAGCCAATTTCCAGATCTAAACATAGAGAAAAAATAATTTTTGTATCAGAATCTTCTCCAATCATTCTTCTAACAAATACCACAAACATTTCTCACAATAAAATTCATTTTTATAAAACTTTGGGGTGTTTTTTGTCACATATGGCTCGGTTGAGGAAACAGTAGAAGCAGTAGTAGTAGAGTAACACAAATGTACGAATAACTCCTACACTCAGAGCTGCTCTGAATGAGATTATTTAAAAAAAAAGAATGATATCAAAATGAGTTGCGGTATGTGAAAAAAAAGAAGAAATTTTAAACAATCAAAACAACAAATAAATTTAACTGGTCAAATGAATAATTTCATATTCCCGGTTTGGAAATCAGTAAACCCCATTAAGGCCTTCCACAAGAACAAACTGAAAACCGGCCCATTAGAATAGATTTTTGGCTAAGTTATTTTTACTCAATACCAAGATAGCATGTTCTGTTATGTATATAATTATTTGATTAGCTATCAAAAATGATGGTGGATATGAAATATATGGATACACATAGCATTCTATATAGGGAGATTATAGAGATTTGATATTGAAGAATTGAGTTTTGTTGACTACAAACAATTTAAAAAAAAATATTTTTGTTTTATTTTTATAACTTTTATTATTCTCTAAATTCAGCACTTTTAGTACATCATCAGAACATAGAAGATGAAGTTTTATTTTACTACATCAGTTGCAGTCCTTAGCAGGACAAATAAATAAATAAAATAGGACATATTATCATAGTTAAATTCTTTCACACATGCCTTGCAAGAGATTTGAGCCTTTGTCATTAATTTTGTATTTTCTGTACAGTAAAATCTTCTAAACTTACCACTTTTTTCAAATTAAAAAAATCACAGATGTTTTGTTCATAAGAGACTAGTTGCTTGGCTACCATGTCTGGATATGTCTTCACTATCTTCACTTGGTCAGTATAAAACTCTTGATAACTGAAAAAAGGACAAGAAAAAAAATTTTTTTTAGTCTATCAATTCAAAAAGGTACCATAAAATTCACTAAAAACCATAAGGATGGTAAGCAAATTACATAAAAAAAATTTTAAAGACAGGTCTGGTAAGTCACTTAATAAAAACTATCATGTGAACAACATCTTTTTGCAGCATGCCTTGTTGGGGTCATCGTTTAAAAATTTTGGAAAAAGGGGTTGATCAATGGGTGACTTACTCTTCACGCCTTTTTGGAGGCAGTGATCACTTAAAAAATCTGAACTTTCAAAAAACAAGTATGGATGCTCTCAGACAAATTAACATGGCTGACAATGCTCAATTTAATCAAAATAAATCAAGATAATACTATTACTAATACTACTAGATAAAAAGCAACTAAGATTAAGAAGAAAGAAAACACTAGTCAAAAATTAATTATGTTTGACAAGGTTTCATCTAATGATGAAAATGGATCCAGATAAAAAGAGGCTCTTTGAAGTCTGGTATGTTTTACATACTTACCTTATGTGAATGTTTGTAAGAAGACTTTTGGTCTGGTTTAGGAGGGAAGTGAGGATCCCCTCATTTGCTCCTTGTCTCATTTCATCAAGAATTGAATCCAGTTTATCTTCTCTTTTCTGAAATCAAGAAAAGAAACAGGACTGGTTAGTTACTCAATGGAAACTGCAATGTAACCAACGACTTCAAGCAGCATGCCATGTTGGGGGTGATCAATTGGAAAAATTGGGAAGAGGAATGATCAATGAATAAATTATTTCTCTCATCTTTTGTTGGGCCATGATCAATAGAAAAAAGATTCTAATAAAAGGGCTGTAAATGATTCATATATTTTTGATATTGTATATGCAGAAGATTATATGTAGTTCAAAGATATGAATTAGCTAACGTGACCTAATGACTCTATTCAAAGAAAGGGGGGGCAAATCAGGGGGAACCTTATTAAAGCTCAGCCTAGGAGTCTGGAGGAAGATGATTTATCATAGATAACAGTAGATTTTAATAATTTGAGTGCAACTCAGAAGATTCATGAGAAATTTTACATAGATAGTGCAAACATAGTGAATCAGAACAATCTTTCAATAACTTGGAAGAGCAATTATTTTATCATTTATCAAATGAAGTATTGTAAACCATTGTTAATTTTGACTACTATTGAATTACCATAGCACCATAAATAGTTGGACCAAACAGCCCAGTGCGCTACAGATTCTTGTCAGTGTGTCTGTCAGAATGTCTCTGGGCAATCCTAGTCACAATTTTTAGGTTACAAGCTTAAAAATTTGTATGAGTACACTACTAAGCACCATTTAAAGACATCTTTTCTTTTTTTAAAATTTAAAAAAATTTTTTAAAGATGATTTTTCAGATAATTAGTTCTGGCACGGGCTATGAGGGGTGTGGATATTCAGCCTAATTTCAATTTCTTGGTTGTTTTTACCATAACCAATTGTGTCAATCTATTAATACTGAAACTAAATCAAACCAAACCAAACCAAACACACCGCAGAAGATATTTGGGTGGAGAGAAGGGATGAAGATTGAATTTGGGCTTCTGCAAGTAAGCAAAGTTCTTGTAACTAAGTTGGTATAGCAGCTGGATTAAATCAAGCTTGGCAAGAGGGAAGTGAACTTGAATCTCATCAAGAATTTTATTTCTAATCCATGCTGTTGACTTATAACTGTATATTGATGGTCTGAGATAAACTGTGATAAAAAACAACTAAAAAATTTATATGGATGAGAATAGTAATAAAAAATGAATAACTTGAAATAGATATATTACTGGCAATAAGTAACCTAGACTTTTGAAGATGCCAGTATTAGGAAAAATAATTTCCATTTTGTCAACAAAAACAGCGAAATAGATGAAGGAGAAAAACAATCTTCCCAGGCTTTTACACATGCCATATAATATTTACATATCCACCTTGATTTGGTTGCTTAGCTGCATTCTCTTCCTTTAATGCAAAGAAGCAGCAGGAATCATTTACATACAAACTCCTTCTCAGCAGCGGCAACAGTGGGAATAAAGTTGGAGTAAAAATATTTCTTCAATCTTCTGGACAAAGAAAATCTAAGCCAGAAAAATCAAACCAAACAGGAGATAATCCCAGGAAATTATGATCATTAAAGTGGTTTTCGATCGGTCACCAGCTTTCTTTTTTCATTTTTTCTTCCAGAAGTTTTACAAAGAAGTCTGACGAGGGTCTCTCTTCAAAAATCTCATTATAATATTCTAATATCTATTTCTGAAGCAGATGTAAATCAGCTTATATAAGTCTAATTTTCTTGGTTTTTTGTCTGTAACCATGGACTCCTCAATTCAAAGGTATCAAGTTTGCTGATAGAAATCTCCTACCTACAATTTTAAATAAGGGACTCTATCACTGAAAAAAAGTTTTTCGTTTCTTTTCCAAAAACAGAAATTGTCTGATAGATTTCAGATACAGGTTGTCCTTGCTTTTTGAAAGTTTGCTTAACGTCACTTTTTTGATAGAAGATGAGAAGTAAAAATAGTGTGACTCAGTCTAACATACCATCCAAATCATTTTTTGAGGTGTGGGGATGCTGAAAAATTTTCCCCAAATAAATTTAAAGTAATTGCTTATTCACTTAACATTAATGGTCACAAGGATGAACAAGTATTTATCTAGTCTTTCCCAGCTAAGGTTACAGAAGTTGCCTCCCTTTGAACGCTATTTGAAAACAATTTTTTTTCAATTGTATCCACAAAAGAGTTCCATTATTTTTCATTCTATTCATTCATTCATCATTTAGGCACGGTATCAAGCAGAACCATGATTTGAAGAGTTGATTATTTGCATACTTTTCTTATTCTTTTTTTTTTTCCTCTAGTAAAGAACAGTTTTTTGAAATTGACTTGGAGTTATTTCCCTTGAACTTTTTTTTTGTCAATTTATATTTAATTAAATCAATTACTTACTAGTGACCCAATTGCACTGATAATTTTAAGTGTTTTAAGGGTGATGCACAAATTAAGATCTTACTACAATGAACCTTTTTTTTACTGTATTACAGCAATGCACCCATCTACCAACAAACAGAACTCAGATCTTTGAATAGTTTGCATGATTTCCAGTTGTCATCTACATGAATTGAAAACAAAAGTACAAGACTGTATTCTTGATATTCATGCTACAAAGATACAACCATTTTTAAAAATTCATGTCAGTCCTTTTTGTACAAGTTAGGGACTGAATTTTTCTATATCAAAATAACTTTCAGCAGATTCACACATTTCAGTTCAGTAAATTCTTATAAAAAAAGAAAATTACAGCAAAGAAGTGTATTATCGATTTAGTAGTCTTATTTTTCTCTTATCTATCTATATTATAACTTGCAAGGTGTCCATCTGTCTGTCCATCTATCACACTGTCTGGGGTAAACCACTATTTGATCACTACATTTATTCATGAAGAGCTTACTTCATAAGAAAAAATGTGGAAATGTCTTGTTTATGCAAGACCTGCGCACGCACACACACACACACACTTTATTTGATACAATGATATCTCATAATTTCAAAATATTGAAATAAATTAACTCTGTTCCTATGTAATGGAAGAAAATGATTTTTTATGTCAGATTTGATATCATGTTTCCAAACCACTTTATGCAATCTAATGACAATACAGACCCCAGCCAACGAGTGTACGTCTAAACTTTTTAGTTGTTTGAAATTTAAAACTAAATGATGACAAGAATTTTAGTTAACAAAACCTTGTGTTAACCTTATGAATTACTGAGTAAAAATACTGCTATAAAACATATCTTTAGATATACCGTTAACAAAGCAATGGCTATCTATTAGTTGTGAATGATATTTAACAACTGAGTGATAAAAAGAATGCCGAGCTTATAGCTTTCCCTATTGAGTGCTTACATATGTCTATCTTCAGCCATCTGTCAAGGAGCAAAAATGTATTCATATTTCAAAAGTAAAGTCTGATGCTGAATCTCCATAGAGCCAAGTAACACACTAACTGAATACAGGTCTGATTAGTCACTTAATAAAAACCGTTATGTGACCAAGATTTTTTGGCAGCATGTTGTGTTGGTGGTCATCAATTGAAAAATTAGAGAAAGAGGTGATCAATGAATAAGTAATTTCTCTTGCCTTATATCCGGCTATGATCACTAAAAACGTCAGAATTTTAAAAAAAAAAAAAAAAAAAAAAAAAAAAGAAAGAAAGTATGAATGCTGCCAGACACAAACTAAGGGACAAATTTAACAAACTTACATTGTGAATTAAACCCCCCACTGAAAAAACGTTTTGGAGAGAATTTTCAGAAAACAAGCAAGGATTAAATGTCTAAATTTTCAGACCCCTATCTCCATCGGTACCACCTGTATATGTGATAGCCAGTCAGCCAGACCAACTTAGAAACTGAAGAAACCTATGAGGACAGTTTTGGTTGACAGTGTTCAATATGAATTGTATAAATAGGAAGTGACCTAACATTGAGCTTAAAGGTTCTAAAAGGCAGCTTTTAGCTCAATCAGGCCTGATTTTCTAAGGGTTCCAAAGCAAAGGCAGCAAAGACGTAATGGATGAATTTAAGTTTTCTTGTTTTCCAAGAAACCCTGGGAAGTCATATATCATTTTGAAGGATATAAGATATGAATTTCATTTATGGCAAAATTATACAAATATCATGGTCATGTGACCTCATTATGTAGTCATATTCAAAATGGCTGCAAAATTCAAAGTGCACCTACATGCGTTCCCTGATTGAATTATCAAAGCAAGTATCAAGTAAGTAAATGATCTGCTGTAAGGAAAGAGAAATAATATTGCCATTAATTTGAAAAGATTTTTTACCTGGTTTTGTTCATTATGCCAACCTCTATGTTCTTGAAGACTCTCATGAAGCGATTGTTCTTGTTGGCCTAACCCAGCTTCATGGGTTCGCCAAAGCTTTGCAACAGATTGAAGATAAATAAAGAGATTCGTTATGAGCTCATTGGTGTGGTTAAATTCTTTATCAAGATCATTCTGAAAAAATACAAAAAACAGGTCAAGTTAGTCCCTCGATAGAAACCATCATGTGACCAGCATTTTTTGACAGCATGCCTGTGATGAATTGGGGTGATGAATAGAATAATTGGAAAATTGAGTGATTGATGAATAAGTTACTTCGCTTGCCTTTTGCTGGGCAGTGATCATTAAAAAAAAGGAACCAATTTAGCATAAACTAAAAATCTATTCAGGGAGAGAATTGAAAAGGAAAACAAAAAATGTTTTTCTCGACAGAATAAGGAGTAACTGCTTAAAATTTCAGCCTTCTAGCCCTATTGGTAGGGCCACTTCCCATGATACATACATAGATAGTTAACCAGCCAGAACAACTGAAGAAACCTATGATAACACTTTTGGTAGACAGTTGCAAATAAAAACATATTTTCTTGCTTTTTATTATAGAAAGCTTTGTCCCCTTGTTTGGTTTTGGTTGTGCTAAAGAAAACCAAAAGAGGAATGGGGTATTATAAACACACACACATAAAATGGGTTGCTGCTAATAAAACTATGCAGGCAATAGCAGCTAGTAATATCACTACTACTACTACTACTATTGCTGCTGCTGATGTCTCATTTTAATTTTAACCAGTGTTTACTTTTGGCTTAAATGATAATTGACAATGATAAAGGTTTACACCGGCTCAGAGACAAGAGAATGTCAGAATTTGGTCAGAAGTGGAGATAAACTGAGCTTTATCTCAAAGACTTACTGGCATTGGAATAACAATGAATTTGGAAAGCAAGTAAATCTGGAGGTGAAGGTTCAATACCAGCCTCTTGCAGTAGTTCACTCCAATGTTTGTCTGTCTCATCACATTAAACCTAACCTATATATAAAATTAACATTTACCTTTAAAATAACAAATGAGTGATTGGTAGGTAGCTCTCTTACTGAGTGAGTCCAACTGATAAGTATCATGTGTTGCAATTAAAAAGTACTTAAAATATATGTGCATATTTTGAGAGTAAGATAACCACAGGGATGAGGTACCAATATAGATACGTACCTTCAATTCAGCCATGATTTTCATAAAATTCATCTGTACACTGTCAATCCATGGTGTAAATTCATTTGTAAGTAAGTGTGCCATCTCAGGGGAACAGAAATTGTTCATAGAAAGTAACGACTGAAATGTAAATAAAACCATCTCAATAAGTGTACAGGGTAGTCCTCTTTTCTACATTTGTAGGACGTAATCTATGGTAAATGACCAAAATACATTTGTAAATTTTTGAAAGCATTTATAAAACCATTTTTATGTAAATCAACTTTATTAATAATGATGGTTGCAACTTTATTCAAATAAAATGGTTTACAAACAATTATTAATCATTAACAAGCAGTAAATATCTATTAACTAAAGTTTAATTGACCGTCAGTTTACTATCTATTAATAATGGTTATTATAAAGTGTTTCCTGCTTTTCTTCTTCAATAGAACTTCCCCCTTTTCATAACTTTTTAAAATAGGGTGTTGAAAATTTTAAAAGTTTCATGTATTAAGTAGTTTTGTCATTATGAATGAAACTGCTAAAATACTTCAATCTACCTCAAACAAATGTGTATTCTTCTCATTTGAATGAATAAACAAACTTGTTTCCACTAAAATACAGATTTGGTTGTGTTTTCATTGTTATTAACAGTCATAAAATTACCATGTGACATCAAAATATATGATCATCTCCTTTTTTTTCAACTAAATGCCTATTCTAACTGATCATATTATGGAGAATATTTGTGAAGAAGTCCCCTCTAAATACTAATCATCAGTCAGACAAATGGGACCAGAGCCAAATGTTTTCCCCTTTCCCTGGTTCTAGTCATTTCAATGATCTTTCACTCTGACAAGCACTAAATTCAACTCTTTTGGTTACCTAATTCCTCTAATATCAATACAGAAATATTTGATTTGATATACACTACTCGTTTATACTATTTTTATACTCTTGTCAACATATTCTTTGATTATTATTATTTGATTATTGTCAAACTGATGAGTTTTAATGGGATTAGGATGTCTAGTCATGGCTTGAATAAATTGTCCAAAATCTCAATTTTGCTGCCTTGATTGATCATTCTTATAAGTGAAGAAATGATTTTTGGTAAAAAAATTCAATAAATCCAAGTGTAGCTAGTGCTATCCTTAAATATTCTGATATATTTCTATGAAATATGAAAGATAGAATACTACTTGTTTTAAATAGCATTGGCACAATATAGAACGGATATGAATCTTGTCAAACAATTTATAATCAAACTCTCTATTCTTGATTTTAAGATCCAAATCTAGAGATGTTGTTTGCATTTCGTTATGTTCACACTCCAGTTCAAGATCTATAGGTTAAATAGCACTATGTGATTCCCAAAATTCTCCTCCATCATTAAGACAACATAAATCATCAATACAATGGGTACAAGCTAAAAATGCATGTGCTCGTTTTATATTAGTTCTAATTGAAGATAACATGAATACATATTCATGTCTATGTAAATAAAATTTGCCCAATAGGGTGCAGGATCAATTTCTATGGGGATACCTATAATCTGATGAAATATTTTATTATCTATTGTAGAGTAACTTTCTCAAAAAAAGATGATAATCATCTTAAGGATAGTACATGAAGAGCAAGTCTTGCCTTTTTTTCATTCTACACCAGAAAGCTTTAGAGTTTCTAAACCCAATTTATTTACTATTTCCTCCTGCAATTGCCAAGTCTATCATTTCATATAATTCTCCATGGATAAGTATGACAAAATCTTAGTGAGGAAAATAGACATATAAACAACTATATAAATAACCAAGATGTTTTTAATTAGAATGTCAAAATGTTGATAATTTTTTTCAATGAAAATGTTCTGTTCACATGGAAGAAATGAAATTAAAAACATGTGAAAGCCGTAAAGAAATCCTTTTGCCAGTACCTAGGCCTAGCTCTGTTCTTCAGTTTAATCATGTTGTAAATGCAAAACATGTTGCGGAAAAAAAACTATCTGTACATAATTCACCTTAGTCTCTTCTAATTTCTCCACATAGATTTTCCTACAGTCTTCATGTTTTCTTTCTAATTCCAATACATACATCCCAGCAGCTTCAACTGAAATAAGTAAACAAATTTCCATTACAATAAATCATCATTCCTTTTGTTTTTAAAACTTTTATGATAAATGAGTCAGTTGACTTTTTACATAATTCAACATCTCTAATTTTGTAATAACTTTTTTAAAACTCAACCAATTTTAATAAAATTTATTTCATCTTACAGTGACTTTTATTGTGAATAACTTTTCTAATTACACTGACTCATGAAAATTGCTCTGAAAAACACTACACATAAATTTATAAGGAATTTTTGCTTCAAATTTGATATAACATGATGCACGCCAAAACTGTTGAAGGAAAATGTCATCAAATTGTCCATTTACACTTAATTTGACCCTGTGAATGTTTTTTCTTTTTTAGAAAAAAAACCAAAGATTCTCCAATTTGTAAACATATAACAAGAGTTTTAGTGTTGGAGATAAGGAAGATTTTTTAAAGTCAAGTAAAAATTATTCTAAAATAAACATGCAGCTAGTGCATTCATTTTGTAATTGAGAGATTGAAGTTTGAATCTACAAAATTTCTGAAAAAGGAGAGAAATTACTTTTTTGATGAATGTTACTTACACATTCCTCTCTTGACTACTTGTGTCTGTTCATACCATTGTTCAAGAAGCTTAGATATACATTTTGGAGGTTGCAAATCTCTGAAAATATAACAAAAGGTAATACATAAGTACATCTCTGGATAGGTAAATGTGTGTTCATGTGTGTTTAAGAATAAGGGGGGACCTAGAAATATATCAAACAAGCATTCCAAGATAAATTATGAATCATCACCACCATCCAGATATGCTGTATTGGGGTGGGGGATGATCAATTAAAAAGTTGGAAAAAGGGGTGATCAATGAATAAGTTACTTCTCTCACTTTTTGTTGGGCAAAGATCACAACAAAATCTGAACTTACAAAAAACAAGCAGGCACAAACTGGTGACTAATATAGCATAAGCTTACAATAGATATTGAACCTCCCACTAAAATCCTATTTTGGAGGAAATTTTTCAAAAAGAAGATATACATTTTCCCTACTCATTGAGAGGAGTGTGTGTGCAAAATTTCAAGTTCCTACTATGAACAGTTAGGGCTGGGAAAAGCCTGGATAGATAGATAGATAGATAGACAGATATAAATGTCAGAACACATGAAAAACTTAAACCCAGCAACAGTGATTGAACCAGTCTGTTGCAGGTAGTAGTGATTATAAAGAATTGAAGTTGATTTTATGTTAATAATTTTCTTGTTTATTCATGTCTCTCTTAACAATGAAGGTGACTGTCATAAATCTTTTAATGGATCACATACATATGAATAGTAAATAGAACAGATCTGGTTAGTCACTCAATAGAAACCATAAAGTGACCAATATGTACTGGCAGCAGGCTGTTTTGGGGTTGATCAATTAAGAATTTTGAAAAAAGGGCAATCAATGAATAAATTATCACTCTCGTCTTAAGGTAGTGATCACTAAAAAAGACTGAATTTTCAAAAAACAAGCATGAATGCTGTTGGACACAAATCAAGTTTCCAATTCAGCATAAATTTACATTGCAAATTGACCCCCCACCACCAAAAAAAAGAATCAAAACAATTTAGGGGGTAAATCTAATAAAAGAAAAGAGAACATGCTTGAATTTTCAGCCCTCTAACTCCAGTAGTGAAGCCTCTATGTCTGATACATATAAAGATAGCCAGCCAGCCAGTCAACTTAAAAACTGAAGATACCTATGTTGACAGTTTTGGTTGACAGTTTTTAATAGTGAGTCAAAGGGGAGGCACTTGATTCTTGTGGAAGGCATTTCCTAAAGGGGAGGAACGTATAATAGAAAGTATAATAGTGACAAAATACAGAATAACAAATCCAGGGTCAAAATTGAGGAAACCTGGGATCAAAAGAAGAGGAATGTGACCTTTTAACTCTGAGAACAACTGATTTAGATCTTTTTTGGAGGTGGATCAGATTAGAAATGTTTCCATGTCTTGTGAGCCAAAGAGAATTGAAACAATGATCATACAAGGTTGAATCTGTACCTATGTAGCAGCTTCTTTATTTTCAATTAACACTGAATACAAAAATCAATAAGTATTTGCTTTAGATATGAAACCTCAAATCTAGCTCCATATGCAAAATGTCATTTCCCTTATCTGCTGTCTATAAAAACTTTGAACGCACATGTTCACTTGATCATTTGAAGATCCGACTTTCTTGGTCAGTTAAAAAAGAAAAAGAAAAAAATAAGCAAAAAATAAATTGGAAACAATGAAGAACATTTTCTTTGGGGAAGAAGATTTCAAAATAAAAGAAGAGAAATAGTTCTGAACGCAAAGTTCAGAATCATTTATAGGGTACAATTGCTACCTTTTCCCACCAATTCACCAAATCGTCGAAGGGAGGTAATTCCGAGCAGAAATCACTTCCCTTGATGATGAAGATCAAATTCTTTTATGTATTTCGTGGCTAAGAAAAAGAATCAAATGAAAAATAGACACTATGAACAAATATCAGAAAATGATTCACCATACCTTAATGCATTCAGTAGTTGTTTGTACTGGTCATTTAAGCTTGTATGTTCAAATACCATATTTTCCATCAACTCTTCTATAACACGAGGTTTCATAACTTCATCGGAAGTCAAATATTCCCTTAAAATAAAACAACATGTATTTACCAAGTGACAATATTTTATGAATACAGCAATACATCGAATAATGTGATTTTGATTAGTACAGGTTTTGATGCTATACGTTTATGGTATTACTGTACAAATTAACGTGACTATGTATAAGCTGGAAAAAAAATAATCAAATTTCAACAAAGCCTAAGAAAGTACATATTTTGAACAGTACAGAAAATTTTGGAACAAATTAACCGCACTTATCAAGGTATACCTGAATATTCTTACAGAGTATATACAAGGTGTGTCCGGAAAGTATCCAGCCGAGTATCTGGAGAATGTGTCTCATGACCCTCAATGTAACTTGATAATTAGAGAGGAGCTTACAGCGCATGTGTTAACAGATGATGTTACATAAACTAGTTCAGTGTCATTCACCCTCAAGTCTTTATTACAAATTTCATTCACTTATGACAGAATTAACTTATACTTTTTATCAATTTTGTCTTAGTCTCCCTTGTATATAACTCTATACATAATTCATTTTGTATCGTGAGCAAAAAAACATGAATTGATTCATTTCTTGAGTGTTCAGGTTTTTGAACATCTAAAAGTATGTAAAGAAAACAATTAAAATTTTTCTAGTTTACATAAAGTTAGCTAACACCAGTCTTCGACTTTAGATTTTTAAAAATAATGTTTGCTTATTTTGTACGTTTAACACAAAATCAATTTTTCAAGTATAGAAAAATATAAATATTTGAGCAAATTCATATTTTATTTATCCTTCATTCACCCAATCAGTTTCATTGACCCCCAACAAAATTTCATTTGCCCTTGGATCAACCATTTATCAGTTTAAAGAACACTGAACTAAACTATTCTGAGTAAATGACAATATTCAGCCTGCAAATCCTTATTGAAATATTCAAGAAATTAATGAAAATGATTTATTGTATTTGGGAACATGGTCTTTTTTAAAGAAAATTCAACAAACCTAAACTGGTCAAGGGAACGCTCAGTGTTTATGTCTTTCCAAAAATTGACCCGTGACATCCAACAATTATACAGCTTCCTTTCTCTTTCAATGTCAGTAATCATCAGGTGAACATAAATATTTGTATAGTTCATTCTGTTGCTTAGCAACGTTTGATTAATCATCTGGAAATAAAAAATATGAATTCAATTAAAGGTTTCTAAGACTTCTTCCTGTTTGTGGTAAGTATGATACATTCACTAATTAAACATATATTTCATTCATGAAGCACCTACAAGAGGTTGATTTGGATGAGATTCAAACGGGAAGCTATTGTTTAATCCCTTCAAGACTACAATGGGGCTTGATACCTGAATTAAAGTGTCATAGTGAACTTCTAAAAGAGATCTATTCTGAAAGTCATACATTGAAAATCAATAAAAAGGGATTGTCAGTGGTCAGGAATTTCCTAAATTTCATTACGTTTTTGATCATTTTTATCTTATTCTCCATTGTGTACAATTTCATAGAAAATTTTGTATCAAGAGCAAAAAATATAAATTGATATATTTTTAAATTTTTAATTTTGTTCAAGTTAGAAGTAGGAGTGACAAATTTTTCCATTTGACATCAAGTAAAGTAAGTAATTGATAGTCTTAGAACTAAAAAACAATGTTTTCTTACTGTGTATATTTACCACAAAAAGTACTTTTTTCACATATAGAAAAATATGAATATCTGTTCAAATCAATTCATACATCCTATATTCGCTCTTCTAGTTTCATTCATCCTCAAAATGAATCATTCAAGAGTTTAAGAAGCACTGATCTAATTAAAAACAGATAATTATGATGAGCCTGATAGAGGTGATTACAGGTGAAAATATATTCACTTACCTGAGTAATGTTATCCATCATTTTGTGTAATTCACTTTTGTTCCTGTAAGCAATTTTCTCAAAAATCTGATAGTATTTCAGAATGAGCTGTCGCACCTATGAAAGATCAAGTTATTGATTCCATTGATAGATTCATGTACTTCAAAGATTTGGGGGTATCATAACTTTTTTATCTGCTCAGACAGTGTAATGGTTGGCATGTCTGCATCACACTCAGAAGGTCCTTGGTTCGATCCCTGGTATGAGCAAAGACCGAGGGAAACTCTTCATTAGGACAAATTTCCTTGTGTACTAAGCAGCTAATTAAGTACAACATAAGCTCTGTGATAGGAGTGGAGACATCCCTCCAGTGGACTTGCATTCTGCCAAAGGGGTGATCATAAAAACTCATGAGAATAAAGTCCTGGTTTCGACAAGACTTGAAACTTTCAGGAATCATTAAGCTGATGCAAAGAAAACTGGGACTTTGTCACCAGCCATACATACTCCACTCATACTCATAGGAGATGGGTTTTTTTTTATAGACAACACAAATTTTATATTCCAAATATTGAATTACCTTATTAGACTCAAATATCAGTTTTAATATATTGTTTACTTATATATAGTTTTTTTTTTCTGGAGTCTCTAACTCAAAGGTAACAATTTGGCTAATAAAAATATATTCCTACCAACCATTTGAAACAATGGACTTCACTGGAACGATCTTAGTAGCTCTTTTATTGAAAAAAAGTATTATCTCATAGGAATTTTGCTATATCAATGAATTTTTTCAGTTCTTTTAATGCAAATAAATTATATCACATTTCGGACACTATTTTTTGTTTTATTTTTTATGTGAAACTTTTCAAATCCAAAGTAGTCAAGTCTGACTCTTGATTTTGATCATTTATTCTTGTTTCACAGATTCTAAGTCTCATTGGACACGGATGTTGAATCATATTTCATTATCTATTTCTGGAAAAAAAATGTGAACATCAGAATATTTGGAGAAATGTAAGGTAGGTAATTGAGTCTTTTTGATCTAGAATTTTGTTTAAAAAAAATTCTAATTCAGGTGCTTTCATTTCAATTCATTAGACACAAAAACCATCAAAAAATTTGTTTAGTTTTAGAAAAAAATTTTCTTCAAGTTTTAGAGGGGGGGTTCTACTTACTATGTAACTGTAATGGTTAAGTGGCACTTACTTTTTTTCATTTTTTTGGAAATACAGCTTACATGAATTATAGTCTGCTTCTCCCGATTGAAGATTATCTCCCCTTCCATTCGAAAAATGACCCCCCCCCCCAAAAAAAAAACCTTCTAAAATTAAAAAATTTCAATTCTCCATATAATTTCAAATCTTTAAGGGTTAGGTTTAGGGTTGGGGTTGATAATATTGAAGAAAGAAACCAGAAGAAGAGTAGATCATTTATGTAAACTCATCATCATCATGAACCTCTGTATAAATCGTGGAAAGTAAGTATTGCTTTATCATTTTACTTACATTGTTAACAGGACCCCCTCATAACAGCTAAAATTTTTTTTTTCTAAAACTTAACAAATTTCTTGAAGGTCTAATTGAAAGCACCTAAAGTTGTGAGGAAAAAGGTCTTTCTTCTAGGTGAACTGCATGGTTCAAAAAAAAGGAATCTTAACCAGATTGGATTTACATTGTGAGAAGTTTGTCATGGCTGAACTATTTTAGAAGTAAGTAGCAAAATATATGACTAGTCAGATGAATACACAGTGTCTCAAAAGTAGCATGACATTTTTCATTTCTATTTTTCTATTTCAATTCAATCTCAGTGAAATAGATATTAATCAATAGTTCAATGTCTAAAAAAATCTTTTGACCTGTTAACTCTACATCTATCCCCATTACTATGACAAGGACACTAAAATTAAAACAGAGGTGGAAAATTGCAGTCTTGCAAAGATTAGGGTTAGTGGTTAGTTCTTTTGTGGGGCAACATAAATAACAAAGGTAACAAGACACGATCAAACAACGTTTATGAACACAAAGCAAAAATCAGGGATTGTTGTGCAAACATCCCCCTTGAAATGCTTACTGATGTCAAAAATACTTGTGTTAGTCCCTGGCTTGGATGAAGTGCTATGAAGAATGAGGTTCAAGTGTAGAAGTCAACCAGAGAAGTAATCAGTGTAATTCCACAAAGCTCAAGCACACCATTGTTCTTCTTGGTATCTTTATTTATTTATTTATTCTAATTCCGCTCATTTTTAGCTCTGCATCTCCTCCTACTGTTTTTTTGAAAATATCAACCACATTCCAACGCTAGTTAGTGCATTTTGATACTGAATATTTTTTAAGGTTTCAGAAGGGGGTTCTACTTACAATATAACTATTATGCTAAACCAAACCCTAACTTTTTGTCATTTGTACAGAAGTAGAGTTTCAAAGTATTCTGTTACTTCTCTGGCAAAGGTCGTTAAAATTTTTTCTGCCAGTAATTTTTTCTGATTTTATTAGGATTGGGAGGCTGTACAGTAGCGCAATCACATCTGCAGCTCCTTCAGAAAAGGTACACCAGTTTAGTTCTTGGCAAAATTGGAAGAACAAAATTCTCAAACATTTTGGTTAATGTGTACTGATTTTCATAAGTTTTTGTTTGTTTTGAAAAAAAAAAGATAAATAAGTAAATGGTGACTTTTGAGATAGCAGGTAGCAAAAATATATGACCAGACAGAAAAATATGAAACTATATCTGTACCTCACATAAATTAATCATTTTAAGACGCTTATGTACCAGACCTAATTATTGAAAGAATTATCTAAGATTATAAAAAAAAAAAAAAAATTGATCTTTTATCTAAAAGATACCAGCACAAGATTTTGGCATTGTAGGTTCAAAATTACCATAGAGACCCTAAAAAGCACTTTTTGGAAAAAAGATAAAAATGAATAATCTTAGATAGAGCCTAGTGGTGTACCTATGTTAATTTTCAAGGTTGTAGATCCAAAAATGTGACCAGGAGCACCTGGAGAGACACAAACATACACACAAATAAGCAAAGAGAGAAGAATTCATAGTCCAATTGGCTGGTTGGTCAGATGGGCTATTTGTAGGGCTACGATGATTCAAATGTCATATGAGAAGAAACGGAGGATCTTTATTACTAACTTACTTGTACTGATCGAAGATCTTCAACTTTATTGAATTTCTCGTCCAATTCTTTAATATTATTTAGACGTTTAGGCAAATGATTCTGGACTTGGTACCATAAATTTTCAAGCCTTTGGTAGTTCAATTGGAGTATATCCTGAGTCAGAAGAAAACATTTCACTGTAATTTGGGGATCGATTTAAAAAGATAATCATAATAATTCAATTCTGAAATGATGAAAGTAATTATGAATTCAAGATTATAAGAAACAAGCATCTGTAAAATGACTTGAAATTAAATCTGTGCTGCCTACCTCATCATCTTGGATAGTTTGGAAGAGTATTTCGATTTCATTTTCATCTTCCTCCATTTGAAGATAGAATGTTTGAGTCACTTCTTCAATATATTCTTCCAATTTCTGGAGGAAAAAAAAAAAAAAAAATATATATATATATATATATATATATACATACATATATGTATATATATATATATATATATATATATATATATATATATATATATATATCATACATCCACTTGCACCTGACTGATACTTCGGATGTCCCCATTAAAAACTTTAAAATTGAAAAAAGCACACAGTACTGTACAACATTTTTTTAGACTTAATAGTATATGAAACTTAATATCCAGCATAAAATCAGATTCTATGCTGTCTATTGCTTGTGTTTATCTTGTTGGCTAAGATCTGAAAATATACAATATAATGGTTTGTGACCCCCCAAACAAACCTATAGGAGGATTAAAAAAAAAAAGGATGTCATCAATTCGGAAGAAAAGTTAAAGTATCTGAACATATATAAGTAGAATATAGAAAAATATATATGCATCATGGTATCTTATATTATGCAGTATATATATTTCACTTCACCCGATAATAACCAACTTAGGCCCAAGTCGAGTTGTGTCTATACTTCAAGAAGGTAAACTGGACGTAAGTTGGTGTATAGCTGTAAATATATACAGATGTACATCCAGGCAATTTTGGACCAAATAACCAGCTGGTCTAATTAACTGAACAACTTTTTTATACACAGTTTCTTGAATTCAAGGGAGCAAGTTGCATAAAAAACAACTTGAGTTCCTTTAATAGCTACTTTTTCTTTATTTTTAAAATTTCACTTTTAACTTGACAACAACATTAATATGTAATGTTTGATACTTGCCGTCTATTTTAATTCCTTTACTCTCCCAGTCTAGCCTTCTGAAGATCATCTCGAGGCAGGCTGTGAAGAGTTTAGGTGAGCTGGTATCACCTTAAAATAGACGGCGAGTATCTGAGCAACCTCAGATTCGCAGACGACATAGCCCTTTTCGCAGAGAACCTACACGACCTCCAACTAATGATAGATGAAGTAAATGAAGAGAGCAAGAAAGTCGGCCTACACATGAACTTCAGCAAGATGAAGATCATGTGCAACAACCACATTGGAGATAAAAACACTAAGATCAAAATTGAGGACACAGAACTCGAGAAAGTAGACCACTACATCTACCTAGGGCAACGAATCTCCATGAGACCCTCAAAAGAAGAAATCAAGTGAAGAATCACACTAGGATGGCAAGCCTTTGGCAGAGCTAGCTCAACCTTCAAAAATAAGAAGATCCCATTAATCCTAAAGAGAAGGGTGTACAACCAATGCATCCTCCCAATAGTCACTTATGGAGCTGAAACATGGAACTTGACCAAGAGACAGACCCGTAAGCTGAGAACCATGCAACGTGCACATGAAAGAATAATGCTGGGCCTCACATGGAGAGACCACAAAACAGCACAGTACATCCGTGAAAAGATAGGAGTTAGAGACATCATAGAATCCATAAAAAATCTCAAATGGCGGTGGGCTGGCCATGTTGCAAGAATGGCAGACAATCGATGGACATCATGACTCACAACATGGATTCCCCGAGACCACATGCGCAACTGAGGCCGGCAAAATGTTAGATGGAGAGACGAGCTACACAAGTTCAGGAAGTACTGGCTCCGTGACGCCCATGATAGAGAAGTGTGGCAAATCCTGGGGAAGGTCTATGTCCAACGACGGACGCTAAAAGACTGATGATGATGATGACATATGTTTGAATGTCTTCTTACAAAATTGGCCCCTTTTTTTCCATGTCAGAATTTTTTAGATGAGGTAATATCATTATGTGAATTTTTTGCAGGCTCTTGTCCTCATCTTGCTCCATTTTTTGAACACAACATTTTGGCCATTACACCCTACAGATGAGGAATGGATGTATTTTTGATCAATGATTTAGTGACAATATTTGCATTCCATTGTTTATTATTGGGTGATGTTGATTTTTTGTCTCTGCAGTTGTTGACTGTAATTGGTGGTATGAGCCTTTTGGGAGGTAAAAAACATTTTTGTTGGACACAATCAGATATATAAGCTATCATTTATATTTTTGGTTATGCGTGAAACCAGGGGCAGGTCACTCATGCCAATGTTCCAAAACGGTAACGGGGAATGAGCTTGTAAGAAAATTCATTAAATTGGTCCTATTGTGTGGCTGGTTCTAGCAACCATTGGTTCTATCAATCAGAATTACATTACGTTCATCATAATATTATGCCAATGTTTATCAAAAGAATTCTCAAAATATCTGGAGAAAGTCCTTTTTACAACAGGATTGCACCCCATCTTGAAATTATTACTCCCCATCCAGAGGACTATGCCCCCTGATTAAGAACCATTGTGTTAAGGTGTTATAGTCCCCTTACATAGTAAGGCATAAAGATATTGTATACTTACAGAAGCAATGATATTGAGCTCATGGCTCAGTTCTTCAACTGCTGCATCATGTCTGGAAATATTAGAACAAATTTTAAGAATAACTTCCAATTTTGAAAAGATTTTAAATGCAGGAAAGAATTGGTGCCAAGAATTAACCATTCTGTTAGAAGTGTCCAAGACAAAGTGTCAGAAAGGAATTCCTGTTCAACCCATGAACAGGCCTCTTGTAATCTCATACAAAACTAGCAAAAAAACATAAAAAGATGAAAACTTATGTGATTGCTATTCTAATTTCTATATGCTGAGGAGGTTGCTTAATTGGATCAATTCAAGACAGGGTTTTTTAGATGACAACAAGCAAAAAATATAAAAATTGGAATGATTTACATTTACTGCAATAAATTTACATTCCTAGTTATAGATTCATTGTTATAAACAACTTAACAGTACAAATGATTTGAGGCATTAGTATATAATTGTGGTTACAGTCAACCATTACTAATCTGGCAATTACTAATTTGGTTCCATCACTACTTTGGCACTAATTTCAGCTAGCATAATTTCATCTGCTGAAGATAAGTAATGTCCTTTTAATCTGATGTAAGTTAATTTTTAATTATTCATATACAAGATTCCAATTTATCAGTGAAATATTACAAACTTTCTGTATACTTGTAAATAGACAATTAAATAAGTAAATGATAATCTTGTAAATAAACAATTGGATGAATAAATAAATTGAAATATAACAAATCATTTCATATTGTAATGATTCACATATCTTTCTTATAAACTTTATTGACATTCAAAAAAACTTTTTTCTAACCATAAAAATTATCATATTTACTTATATAAGGGATATTTATATTAATTTTATCTAAATTTCAATTACATTTTAAAATTTGGGTATTGATTTATGGATATGTCCATTTTGTTCATGCATACTGTTAAGTGTTTTCTAATCTGATCATTCTGTAATCCTGCAAAATCACTAATCCAGCAACTGATAGGTCACAATGATGACAGATTAGTGATGGTCAACTGTACTAATATCTATTATTATTATTAGTCATAGATAATAAGCAAATGATTTTTTACCTCATACGACGAGAATTATCAAGTCTCTCAACAATACCTGTTGAATGTTGTCTGGTAACTGAAAATATAAATATAAATCTCAAAAAGATATCAATAGCATATTAGAAAAAATAAATGATGAGTTTAGGTGTTAGAATCCACTCAGATAGTGTAAGGGTTAGCATGTCTGCCTCACTCACAGAAGGTCCTGGGTTTGATTGCTAGAGTAAATGAAGAGAGTGGAAAACTCTTCATTAAGACGTGTGCACTCAGCAGCTAATTGAGTACATCCTGAGTTTTGTGATTAGGCTGGAGAATTTTTTTCATATGATTCCTACTCAACCTTTTATTATTTTGATGGTTTATTCTATTTTTACATTCAACAGGTAGGTCCCTCGAGATATTAATTATGCTTACCTTTTTTAGAAAAGCACTCCAGACTGCTCGAACTGGGAGTGATAGATTAAAATGAAGAAAAATCTATTTTTTTAAAATATTGAGTGATTTCCCTGCCCCCAAATCAAAAGCCTAAATCATAATTAGTTGAAAACTAAGAAATTTGCAGAGAAGAAAAATATTTTACTTAATTTTTCTGTATTTGTAATTCCCTAAGTCAGACACCCAATTTGAGCAGTTCTGGGGTGCTTTTCTAAAAAAGATAAACATTATTTAAATCTCAAGAGATTTATGTGTTAAATGTGTAAAGATCAATGAAGGTTACAATGTATAAATAAAATAAAATAAATCATCAAAATGGTAGGAATCACATGAAAAAAATTCTCCTCTGACATTTGGATTGAAAAAATATTTTTGAAAAATTCATCCTTTAATAAATAAGTATTAAAAATTTTATAAGAATTGAATAATAAGCTGATTTTTGCCAGATTTTAAGATTTCTCAGGTATCAATTTCCTAGTAAAATTGCACTCATATTGTTCATACTTATGATATATAGATATGTGCAATGATCTTTTATGATTGCTTTTTTTAGAAAATCAATGAGACAAGAAGAAACTCCTTTCAGTTTGGTAGAAATAAAAGAGTTGGCTCTCACCAATTGCTTCAGGTAAAGCTTGAACGAGAGATTTCTCAGCTGGACTCAGACTTCTCTCTTTTTTTGTATGGATAAAATTAGAATATTGTCTGAAAAAAAAAAAAAAAAAATCAGTCTACATCATTTCAAGTCAGAGGGATATTATCTGAAATTTTTCAAAGAACAAATTCATACCACTTTCTGAAATAGCTCCTATTATAGAAATGATGATTTTTAAAAGATTTCATCCACCATATCATTTTATAATGGTTGATTTTCACTTGAATCACTTCTTTTTTAACTTTTGGTTTTACCCAGTGCCTATAATGGTTCCAGTGGGCCCCAAATATGCTGTATATGTATGTAAGATTCACATATGGTTTTCTCATTACCAAAAAAAAAAAAAATAGATGTAGGGTCAGAGTTTGCTCTCATAGTGACAATAATGATCTAATTTCCATCTATTTCTACATGATACTAAAAATTCTGATTTGCCCTATCAAATTTGGCACGCTAAGTAAATAGACCTAGGGGATGGCTCTAAACTAAAATATATGACACCACAAGGCCAACTAGTGCTCATTATTCATACAAGGTTTACACAATGTACAAGCAAATTTTATAAATTCTATATGCAGAATAAGAAAAATATATATTTTAATCTTCAATATGATATCCTTGATATATAATAGATAATGCAAATAATGATTTCATGCTGACCATTCATGAAATAACTGTAAGCACTTGAGCTGGTAATCGGATAGAGGTATAAAATTATATAATGAATCTTGAGATTTACTAAGCTCAGTAACAAAAGGTAAAATAGAAGTAGGAAGATTGTGCTACACCAATTTGCCAAGTTGGGAAGACATCCACCTTGGAAAATTAGCATTCAAAATCAGACAAATGGTTTGCAAATATATCTAGAGATTTACTGTATAATGAAACTCATTCAAATCCCATAACTATCCATATTGAGCTTTGGTTGACAGCCCCCCCCCCCCCCTTCTACACTGCCAGTCATGATACCAACACATTGGACACTGTAATATTGGCATAGTTTTTTTTTTGTTAAATTAAATGTCAGTGCTATATACTGCATACACTGTAATATTGCACAGGAGAAAATGAGAGGAATAGAAGTAGAAAGATTGTGTTGCACCAATCTTCCACGTGGACAAGGATAGCATGCCTTGAAAATCAGCTTGAATACCAGCCTGAGGTCTTTGTAAGGGAAATACTCAACTAGATACGCACATTCATGATTTTGAAGTTATTCCTAAAAATAGATGCTTATTTTTTATGATTAGTATTTCCCTATTTATTTACAATAGGAAAAATTACATGTACATCTGTCCACATATATGAATATATGTTCATGTTTATCAACTCTTGAATTCATGAACCACATGATACCACTCCTAAGTGACAGCGGAACTTTTTTATGGATAAAAAACAAAAAATAAAGGGCTCTTTTGAGAATTTAATTTTTTCAAAATTGTCTAAAAGTCAAAGGGAGGTAACTATAATCAAGAATTATTTCCTTTGATATTACTACTTGAATGTTTTTTATAGGAATTTAAGAGGTGATTTCATCTGATCTGAAAAAATTAAAAAAAACTGATATGAAATTTACATACTTGTAAAGAACTGGATTTTCTGTGTATATATCAAAAGGTAATCCATTCAACCAGTTTTTCTGTCGAGAGTTAAGTATGCCTTGTGCACTAGCTTCACGGCTTGTGTTTATAAGTGGAAGCCCATAGGATTTGGGCAAGTTTTGTGACTTGGGCTGACTCAATTGATGATGAAGCAAAGCCTGGAACATAAAAACATCAAGACATGAAATGTATGGATATTAAATAAAAAGGAAATTCCTTCAAAAATTGAAAACAAAAAAGAATAATACAAAAAGGAAAATGTTAGCTCTAACGCTGTAAAAATCAAATGATCCAATAACAATGGTCAAATGTTTGCCAAAATTTTAGTAATTAGTGACCGCATTAATTTTTTTACTATCCTCATTATTTAGGAAAACAGTTCATCTGACCACATGTTCTAATCACACATTTTTAGAGTTTGACATTTTGGTGTTAGGGTAAGAATTTGTTTTTTTGTTTTTTAGACTCTGAATTATAATAAGAATAAAAATCATTCAAAATTCTTTACATTGTGTTTCCTAAGGGAGTTTTGTCCTGAGGGATGGGGGATCCCTACACTTGAAAATCCATATACTATGAATTTACCCGAGGGCTGGCCTGAGGTGCCAGCTACACAGATAGTTTCCCAGGGTGCTCTGTGCTAGAAGGCACCTGTCATGTACCTGAGACAGCAGGACTTTACAAATGGAAAAATAGGAAAATTAATAATTTAAACGGAATAAAAACAGTCAAAATTAAAAAAATCAGAAAATTCCCTGATGTGAAGGGAGAATTTTTAGGAATATATGACAGTTGAATATTTTGTTTTGTAGTGGAACTAAGGGAGTCAATCATTAGCGAAGGAAATTCTTATGATGACAAACTCAGTCAAACTTAGCTAGTTTGGTGAGATAGAGTGCTCACAATAGCTGGGTCCTAAGAGGGAAGGTAGGATAGGTGAGGTTGCAACTTTAATGGGCACCAAGAAGTCTATGCCCAGCTCTGACAATTAATTTGCCACATTAATATTTATATAATATCAAACAGAATGTTGAAGAGAGTGCTGGAGTGTTGTCACTTGATCTCCAATGCTTACCACTAGATCGATTGGTGAGAAAATTCAACAATAACGCCATAAAAAAAGCATTAAAAACAAAACAAAATAAAACGATAAAATGAAACAGAAGTTAATTAAAGTAAATAATCAAGGTTTTTTTTCTCACCTGAGCTTCAAACATTTGTCGGTAAATTTTTCCACTTGGGACGACACGAATTTTTTCAATATCAGACATATTTTTGTTTGTTTTGTTTGTCAATTTCCTTTTATAGAAAGAGTTTTCACAGCCAAAAATTTAACAAATGACATTAATTCATCAAACTTAAACTTTCAATAAATTCGGAATCTTAAAATTTCAATTTGTTTAACAGTTATTTCTTAAAGAAGAGAGAAGTAAGCAAAAAGGCAACGTTGGAATATTTCGGTTGTTTTCAAATTTGTTTGACATTTGACAATTTTTTAAGATGGTTTTTGAAAACCTAGATTCTATTCCGTATTTTTCGATCAATTAAAATTTGTATCTCTCCATTTTTTGTTTCCTTTTTCTCTCTCAGTCTTTTTCGTTGAGAAAATAAAAGAAATTGTTTGAATCAAAACGTCGTCCATCGTTAGCGTGAGGGAAAACGAGATTTGTATCCATGGCAACAATTAAAGAACGAGAATCTGCGAGATCAATTTTCAAACAGATTTTTGACAAGTCAATTAAAATTTGGTACTCGTTTAAAATGGCATAATAAAAAGAAGATGGAACGGCTAATATAACCACAATTAAAATGGTACAAATCGAAAAGTAGGGAAATAGCACATTTAATTGAAATATCAGTTTGTTTAAAAAAATTTATTTCTGAAAGCTAGGGTTAGGGTTAAGGCTTAGGTTAGGGTTAAGGATTCGGCCTAAGAGGCTTCATAATTAGACGTTATTATTTGGCCATATTTTGAATATTACCTGTTACATTTATAATTCATTCGGATAAGCGTTGAAATAACGCACCGGTCACCGAATGTTCAAAAGAGACCTTTTTTAATTGGCCATTTTGAGTGGCTAAAAGTGGCTATAAATATATTTTTCAAAATAGGCATATTTAAGCAACTGATTCATACAAAGGCCCAGGAAAAATATAGATATACATGGGTCTCTTTACCGAAAAATGGCCAAAACAAAATAACTGGTTTTATTCAAATGATTATTTTAAAGGTTACTTTCTTCAATTATTAGTGCCGATTTACTGATTTTCTACTTGCGTCATTTTTACCTCGGCGTTTATCACCTGTGCCATTTTTACCTCGGCTATTTTACCTAGATTACCTTCATACAAATTTTGGCAGAAATTAACTGTTAAATTGTTATTTGTAAGCCGTTTTTTAACATCGAGTGAAGCAAATGTGTGAAAATTTGCAATTGTTCCCAAAATTATACCCAAATTTGAATAATTTCTTTTCTTTTTCTTTTTTTTTTTTGTTCTCCTTTCTTTTTTTCAATTTCTCTTTTTCGTTGAGAAATTGACAGAAACCATGTCTATAAAAACAAAGTCGTTCATCGTCTTCATGTTGGCGTGAGAACAAACGAGATTTGTAACTATGGCAACGGGAGGAGAACGAGAATCCACGAGATCAAGTTGCCAAATGGCGGAGAATATCAAGGATCTCATTGATTCTTTCCCAGATTCAACGAACAAACCAAAGCTTTTGCATCAACTCAAAATTTTTATATCGAAATGTCCCAAAAGTCGGTTACGAGAAGATTTGACGAATGTAAATCTTCAGAAGTTTTTTGCCACATTCCCTTCCCTTGATGAGTAAGTAGTACTTTAAAAATACTCGTCTCCAACTCATAAGAGGAAGACTACTATAGTTTGACGATTAAATAACTGTAAATTATTTTGTTAGCTGTAAAGATTTATGGGTCTCTCCTCTATATTAACGACCGAAACAAATTCAAGATCACAAATGACTTGATCATCTGCCTAATACTTGTTTACCTCACCTCATATTCTAATAACACATTTTTGAAAGCCTAACGTTTTTGAGGCATCATTCAAAAATTGAAGAATACCACCACTATAAATTGTTGTAAAGTCAAGAAACAATTATGATTTTTCAGACCACTCAGAATATACTAATGATAGCTACTGAGAGACCTGATAACTACTGAGAAACGGTAGTTTTTTCGGAATCATACTTTGCTTTAATTTAAAAAAAATGTGTGATTGTAATACGAGGTCGGGTAAACAAACCCAAGGGAGATAATCAAGTAATTTTGAATCTGAAATTAGTTTCGGACGTTAAAATAGCGGAGACCTAGATTCATTTATTGTCATCAGTTTGTCTCTAAAAAAAATGTAATCGTTGTCTAAAACGCTTAATGGTTATTGAAAGGGATAGGAATAGCCTGGAAACAGAATAAAACTTTTATTATTTTAGTTTTTTTTTGTGAAAGAGCTGGAATCTCTTTTTAAATTTCATTCTGAATGTCTGGAATGTGGAATTCAATAATTTGCCCTGACTTGTGTCCTGATCTTGGTTGTTATAGTCTCAGCACTTCGTCTGTTGTACCTCTAAAAATCCCAGTGAAGGTTACCAATTACAACTGATACCTCAATAAGGCCGGACGGCTCGGTGGCCGAAATGTGATTATAATGACCAGGAGGAGGACACTAGTCTGATTAAATCCGTATGTAATAATCTTTTCAAGGTGGTAAACAATAAAATCAAATCTTTCTTCTTGCTCTATTGTATTTTAATAACTTTAGGTTGGAACATTACTGTAAAAGAACCACCTTATTACAATCAAGTTTCTGTTCTCTTATGTTTCTAATGACTAACGAATTTGAACATGTTTCGAAGGTACGTTCGCTGTGATAATTTAGTCTCATATTATTCAATTCAACTTCTCGGAAACCCAGTTCTTGTAAGTTGGCAAGTTACAAACGAACTGGTTTTCTAAATGAACCACGTGCCCTTGTTTTGGTCTCTGCTTTTATGTTGTATGGCCACTTATAATGCCTTTAACTGTTGAATGAAAGTACAATTACGTATGACTTGTTTGAATGTAATTTTGATGATTATTTTTTGGGGAAATTATTTAACAGGTCACTCTTATTAAGTATGGTCGAACTTTCGGTTTGTGTCGTTAATTGTAGAAATAAAGGGAAGTTACTCCCACTTGGTGAATTACAAAAATGAAAAAGGGTAATTAATTATTGACTTAAATTAATTTTTTTTACTGGCGATAATAGTATCTAATTAAATAATTGAAATTCGTTTACTAATTTTCAGCAAAAATTAAACAAAAACCAAACTTTTGGAGATGTGTGTTCCGTCAGCCATTCGACTTGCCATGCATGCTTGTTTTGGTACAAGGACTTAATTTTAATGTTGGACCAATTGCTTTCAATGGTGTTTCTATGCACTGCATCATCATTTGGATCAATGAAGTTGTTAGGATTTACTATAGAATAATTCTGTAGCATATTGTATTATTTCCATTTATTGGTAATTATAGATACCTTGATTAGTGCATTTAATGAATTGTAAAATTTTCTGTGCTGTTCAAAGTCTTATAATTTAATGTGGTTCTCTTTCTTTTTTCCCCCTTATTTTAATCAGCTGATACTTAGTTACATTAATTTGTATAACAGTCACACTACATCAAAATCAGCACTAATCAAGGTATTAAGAAAAAAATTAAATTAAAATTCTTGGACAATATTTCATATGTCTTTAAATTGAATAGTCTTCCTTTATTTCTTGGATTTACCAACATTAGATATCACCTGAGGTAGGGTTTAGCTCTTGGGCCAAATCTTAGTTTCTTTCTTTGAGTACGGAAGTTCCAAGGTGCTTAATTAACAATTATTTCTGTAGAAATATTTTATTCTACAGCTGAACAGGAGAGAATTGAGAATCAACAACTCTTGCTGAGTTGCATCATGTCTAGATTCAGTGACTTTAAAGTTTATTTATATAAATGAAACAGATATAGGAATATTAAATAAACAAGTACAAATATCATATACAGTTGAGCCGATAGCATACGTACATTGGGGTCATATGTTTTTTATTTATTTATTTTTTCTAACACCTATCTTTCCTTGCATCGATATGGACTTGTCTTTTACACTACCACTGACACATGTACTTTGGGGTAAATTTAAGCAAATTAGGCTGGAAATTTTACAAAACTGATGATAGAGCAGTAACAACCACTGCTGTATGATTAATTAAAAGATGGCTCAATGCCCAACACCATTAGTGGCTGCTCGCTGAACTAATGTGAGAGCCGTGAGAAATTCAAGTGTCTAATTGTAATTTTGTTGGGATTAAAAGAACATTAAAAATACTGGATCATCCATTGCTTGGAAAATTGCTGATACAATTTCTGCTCTGTTATAATACCACTGTGGATACATTTTGCATGTGATTATTACAGAGTATTAGTGTTTGTGGCTTGTCCTATTGGCATTCATCCACAAATTGTTGTCAGCCATTTTAGAAACCAAGTATGGTAGGCTGGAAGTGACTGATTTCTTGAATGGCTAAATTGGCTGGCAATGATTTGTGAGAGAATGTTGTTTTTTGCTAAAAGTTCCATGTTTGATCTTGTCTATTGTTCTGATCTCTTTTGATGAGCCAAAGGATTAATGTTGCTTTTCCTCAATTTTTTTATCTTTCCAGGGAAGAAATGAAGTTATGCTGTGAAGTCATTGATTCTTTGTTTGTGTCTTTGAATCCTGAGGTTGTGATTGAAAACTATTCCACTGAATTAAGACAAGGATTGGCAGTTGACAACACTTCAGTTCAGTTGATATGTTTAGCAGAGGTAAAGAGGTTTTCTTATTAATTACTGCTACCCTCAACAGACAGGTTTAATCACTCTAACTGGGTTTAGGTTACTCTTATGCTCTAACATTTATATTTTAATTTATCTATCTATCTATCTGGACTTTGCCTTGCCCTTACCGTTCATAGTGGAAACTTGAAATTTTGCGTACGCACTCCTTTCAATGAGTAAGGAAAACGTTTTTGTCTTTCGGAAATTCCTCTTCAAAGTGGGTGATCAAAGGGTGAGGGTCAATGTGCAATCTAAATTTATGCTATATTGATCACTAGTTTGTGCTCCCTAGCTTTTTGGAAATTCAAACTTTTTTTTCCAGTGATCACAGCCTAAGAAAAGGCGAGAGATGTTACTCATTCATTGATCACCACTTTTTAACTTTTTGATTGATCACCCCTAACATAGCATATACCCTTGGAATGCTAGTCATTTTCATTGAACTTTCTCACTGATAACTACTATACCCATGCTGTCAAAAATGATGGCATAAATGAAATTGATGTTTTTTTCAAGTCCTTATTATACCAACCATAAAGATGAAATGAATTAGACAAAAACAATTCTATAGTCTATGAATGGAGCTTTTATTTTCAGCATATTGATATACATACTCATTACTCCGTCCTTTTCTCCTGTGGTGTGTTACAGACAAAAAGTAAATTTACAAATACTCTGAGCATATTATCATAGTAGATGAGTGTACATAATTCATGGATTATTTTCTAACCTTAAGACTTGCAGGCTCTGAGTTACTTTCCCTCTCAGAAACTGTCAGCCGAAACAGTCATTAAAACTACATAGGTTTCTTCAGTTTTCAAGTTAGGCTGGCTATATATGCATCTCGCATACTGACCACACCAATGAAGCTAGAGGGTTAAAAATTTGAACATATGCTCCTTATGTCTGAGAAAAAATTTTTTTTTTCTTTCTTACAACCCGCCCACTCTCAGAATAAGTTTTTTTTTTTTTTTTTTTTTTTTTTAGGGGTGGGGTGAGTCGGTCAGTTTACAGTGTAAGTTTGATCTAAATTGGCCACAAGATAAGTAACTCTTTCAAGCTTCAACATGCTGTGAAAAGATGTGACGGTTTTTATGGACAGACTAACCATCCCTTTTTGAAATTTTTTTTTTTTCTCAAAGCTAGCAATGGTGATGGAAGATTTAGGATTGTGAGATAAAGTATAATCAGTTCAGTCTCTTGACTGTTGCTGAACTGATGTTCTCCAGGCCTGTCAACATGCTCCCAATGTACTCTTTGGCCAGTACTCCCAGTAAGAAATGTGGAGTAGCCCTCTCCAGCATTTTTTTTTTTTTTTTTTTTTTTTTTTAAGCCTGTAGATGTCTTCTTGTCTCCCCCAGCAGTATCCATTATCCAGGAAATTTTTACAGTTACCTCCCCTGCATCATGGATATTTATCCACTCAATATCATAATGTAAATTCTCAAGTTCTTAACGAATTTATTTCACTTCTGTCTTGTGGAAGAGGGGGCAATTGGCTAAGGAAGAATTGATTAAATTTTTTGACGCATCCAGAGAATTTTTGCAGTTACTTCCCTTGCATTGTAGCTACGTGTGAACTGATTTTCATTTACAAAAATTTTTTTGCAACAATGGCATTGGGAAAAGTATGTGCTCTCTTGTTGGTTAAATATTTCTCAGATTTAATGTCAATGATGAGACTGTTTTGTGTCTCAGATGATTTTTACTTTATTTTTTTAATTCCAGATTAAACGTTTCCCCATCAATTTGTATGAAGTGTTTTTGTTCAAAGATGAATCCACAATCTCCAGTCTGATTCATTTGATAACATGTGAACCTCTTCAGGTTGCACTCTCTTCTGTGTCTGCTCTCTCAAGAATCGGTGAGCTGGAATCTTTTTTTCGTGACTAAATAAATGTTTCTTCTTTATTAGATGTTCTGCTCATTTAAAAAAAATACTTGTCTTTTGAGAAATTTGATTTTTTTTTTTTTTTTTTTTTTTTTTTGTAGTTTGCTCTCTAGAATAGGATTGAACTTGTATTTACCAGGTAGTTTAATACTAGATATGCTTTACCAACACTCTTCTTTACTGGGCCATGTGTCCAAGAAAATTTCCAGGTGATTACCAACTAGGACTGATACCTTAAATTGGTGTACAAAAAAAATTTTTGCAATATTTTATTCCGTTTCTTCCGCTTCCTTTGTTATTTGTTCTAACTCTTGTGTATTTCTAGATGTGTAAATTTCATGTATAAAAATGTAAATGGTTGACTGTAGTCTTAGGTGACCCAGAGGCCCCTCTTTTGTTTGCTCTTTTTCTTTCAGATAGGGTTGGGCACGACTCCTATTCCTGACTCCCACCTCTACCCTAATCACACAGCTTAGAGTATACTCAATTAGCTGCTGAGTGCACAGGGAAATGAAGAGTTTTCTGTACTCTTTGCTCATACTGGTAATGGAATCCAGAACCTTCTGCATTTGAGGCAGATGTGCTAACCATTACACAATCTGAGTGGACTAAATTTCATGTAAACTATCAACGTAGGTTTCCTGAGTTTTCAAGTTGGTCTGGTTGGCTGGCTATGTAGGTATGTATTGTGCATACAGACTGCATGAATAGAGCTTGAGAGATGAAAATTCCAACCTTTACTTCTAGTGTAGGAAAAAATGTTTGTTTTTTTGGATGGGGGTCACTTCCCAAAATAAGTTTATGCTGAATTGGTCACTTAGTTTGTGTCTAACTGCATTCATTCACTCTTAATTTTCGAAAATTCAGACTTTTATTTTAGTGATCCCTGCCTAGGAAAAGTTGATAGAAGTAACGTATTTATTGATCAGCCCCAACACGACATGCTGCCCAAGGACATTTAGTGACTAATCAGGCTTGTTTAAATCATTTTATTGAAATTTGTGGATTTCCATTGAGATCTGTTTCAATGTTGTCTATTCGCATACCTATGTTTTTTTGATTACACAAATCTCTCATGGATTCCATTTTAATGATAGACTTGGAAATTAAAAGAAGAATAAACGTTTTTGTGTAATTCTCTTTCTTTTCTTGCTTTAGGTGAATGCAAAGGCCGTCCATCTGGTCTGTTTAGAAAACATCTTGAAGAGATAAAGGGGGCCATGACTAAAAGTGATGTTGTTAGATTTCGGTTTTATGAGGTGAGGGTTTTTCTGTTTCTTTTACAGTATGAAATCTGAATGGGACTTTGACTTGCATCCTATATCTTGGGAGATATGGGATGCAAGTCAGTCAAAACTGAATGATTAGATGACGACTCGAAAAACTGAATAAAAACTGACTCTTCAAATACTTGATAACTGAATACTAATACTAGATGATTTTTACATTCTTTCTACAGTTATTGATGAACATAGCATCAACAGACGCTGCCAATCTGAAGGCCGTTGCTGACACTGGTTTGTTAGCTCAACTCATAACTGAGCTCTTCGAGGAGAAAAAACCTGACATTCTGGGCCAGATGAATTGTATAGAACTTCTCAATAATCTGGCCATGACTAACCATGGCTTCACTTGGATGGATGAGCAGGGCATCTTGGACAGACTGGAGGTTTTGATAAGCAAAATCAATTCAGAATCTATTCTCTCCTTACTACTTCCTGGTACGTATTGAAAGTTTTGATTTGAATGTGAGGTGATCCTTAGTTATTTGATCCTTGAATACAATAACATAAGGATTGACAAATGGCTAGATTTTAATTTTTAAACTTTTCCTACTAACTTCAACCATAACTGACAATGGTATCTTATAGCAAGAATGCCATTTTGTTGCATAACAGCCAGTTTGGTTAAGGCATCAGTTAGTGTGCACCTGTGTTGGTACTGAGTCATCCATGTGTTGTATTGTCGGCACATAGCTTTTGGTATGTATCTATCATTGTTTGCAGTTGCAGCAAAGGAAAGGGTGATAAATTCACTTTCATCTGTGTGGATGCATTTCGACAACATTTGATGAGGAAGGCTTTGGAAAGAAAGTTGGTTTCAGGAATAACTAAGTCCATGGTTATTCAAAAGAACGTACCATTTATTGGACTTTTTATAAGATATGCATCTTCTTCTTAAAGGGGACGTGGACTCACAGATGGTCTCAGCTTTACAAAATGACATTTGGTTAACTTTTGTGTCCTTTGTATGTTTGAAGGCCTGAAACATGTTGGTCTGTTTGTATATCACTGAAATTTTCATAAAATTGACAAAATGCAACTGAAATTCAAACGCACTATTGTTCTGTTATGGCAGGTCAAACTTTTTGATAGATGAACAGTCGCGTACATTCCCAGATGTGCTTTCTTTACTAACTATATAGAAGATGTCTGAATGTGCAACAATCTGAGGGTTCTGAGTTTGGGTAAAAGACTTTGGTGAATAACATGGAATAGCTTTTCCTCCTCTGTTCCTGCTCCAAATAAAACTTAATCTGAAGAATGCTGCAAATTATGTAAAATAATTGAAGAAAAAAAAATGAATAAATTGCTGTTGATGTAGCTAGAATGAACATTTTGAATTTGAAATGCTGAATAGTTTTTGGTTCTTATGACTTTTTTTTCTCTCTTCTCCAGGACTTCTTGTGTTCTTTGGTTGTCTGGCCAAAGGTAGACCTCAAGAAATCTGTAGCAAATACAAACTGTTTATGGTAAATCTCTTCTCGGGTATCAGTAGTTCAGATATGACATTACGGGGGATTGCCTTGGAAACAATTGCTCACATTGGGTCCACAGTAAATGGAAAACAGATTCTCAATCAATATCGTAAGTAACCGTTTTTTTTTTTTTTTTTTTTCCTTTTGTGTTTCTATCAGAAGCTTCAAGATTGAAAACCAAAAATTGAGCTAGCACTCCTCTCTCCTACAAAAAAAAAACTTCTTGCAACTTTGTATACTGAAAATCATGAATTGTCATCTGTTTGTACAGAAGGATCTAGGAGCTCTTTGCATCTAAATTCCTCTCTCTTCCCAGTTGCACACACACACCCTCATCTCGCTCTCAAAATAAGATCATTTATACAGCTTCTAGAAGACTGACTTTTAAAAAAAAAATTTTAAAACACCTAGTTTTGAATCTGAAGATCTTCATCATAGTTTGCTGCTCAGCCAGTTTGTAAGGATGATCACAGACTTGTTGCAAAATTGATGCCCATTGACAAAAAAAAACTTCTATCAAATATAAATGATGACAGTTCACTGAAAGAAAGAAAGATAAAGTGTCTATAGATAAGTAAATTGATCTGACTGAGGAACTGATTTGGGGAATGGAGCAAAAGAACTTCTTTATCAGTGAGTAGCATATAATGCTGATGTGTGAAATACAAGAGGATTTCAGTAAAGAGAAACCAAGGGATACAAAACAGAATCAGCAGGACATGTTTGTAAAAATCAACCAGAAACTTCCAAACGAACTTCAACTTGAGCCTCAAACTTTAGGCTCCATTACCCGTGCTGCTTCTCCGAACTGTTTCCCTAGATGTTGTCTTCAGATGAATATTAAGGGATTAATATTGATGAAACAGAACTTGAATTTTTCATGTTCTAACGATTTCATTCTTTACTTATTACTTTCCATTGAATATTTTATGTTCTATATTTTGAGTGGATCGAGAGATCAAAGAGACCCTGCTTTAGAATTGTTTTGATTTGTATCGGTAGGAAACAATTTTTTTTTTTTTTATACTTTCCATTTAAGTATATATTGAAACTTTTCTATGTATAAAGATTTGGTCTAGATCTAGAAATTCAAAAATCCAGAAATTTCTATATTTGGAGAGAATGTCTGCTATGATTGATTTATTTTTAAAATCTTTATTTTGATAGCTGAAATGGATTCGGCAGTGAGGGAAATTGGAAAAACAATTAGCGATTGCATTGCAGAAACGAAGGCAAGAGCTTTGTGTGCACTTGCTAATTTACTCGAGCTAAAGGTAACCTTTTTTTTTCTTTTTTTTTTTTTTTCCTTTTCATTTCCACAATTTGGTATATTTCAATGCCTTTTTTTTTCTTTTTTTTTTTCTGTTTTTGTTTTTGGGACAAATTCAGATGACATACCTGCCATTTCAAGCTCCATTTGATGAAACCATTACCTTTGTTTCCGGTTGATTAATGCTATTCTACCAAGATCTGACCATACAGTCTCATGTTGTTAGAATACCTTAAATTTTTGTCGAAATTTGAAAATTGCATCTCTATCCAGTTTATAGCAGGATTCAGAGGAGATTCTCTTCAATTCTCCTTTAGGTGACTTACAAGTCTGATAATCTGGATTTCAATTACTTCACTCTACAGATGAGAATCTCTACATAAATTATAGAGGATATCATTTGCCTCTCAGATAGAGGTCCTTTTTATTTCTTTGCTTTCCCTCCATCTGAAAATCATTCTAATTGAAATAAGACCTCATCTCAGTTTCCGGCCAGACTTCGTACTGATACAGAAAAAATAATAATTGATTAGTTTTCTTGACACTTGTTTATGACAGTAACATGTGAACATGAAATTGTCCTAAAGTGATCACAGTAAGCAGCTTCTCTGTACTTGAATTTCTTTGGGATGATTTTTTTTTTTTTTTTAATCTAAAAATTCTTTTTTAATTTAAAAAAAAAAATTTTTTTGATGAGAATTTTATTTGCTTGTTTTGTTCTAATATAGGGAGTAAGCTGCTTATTGTGATCACTTCAGGGCAAAATATTTCAGATAACAATAATCGGCTGATAACTTCAAGCAAAGGATATGTAATTGTAATGGTTTGCATTCATTGTTATAGACAACTTTACATTGTAAAAAAAATTAATATGAAATCTGTAATTCATTTTAGTGTTTCGGACTGACTGGTTTTGATAACAATATCAAATTGGTAACATGATCAGTGATTATGATAAACAGCTTCCTCTGATTTCTGACTTCTTTTTCATGGCAAATTATGATTCCTTAAGGTTAACACTTTAAAGCCATTAACTCCATGTTTACAATAAAAATAAACCTGGCTGCTGTAGTGTCAAATTTCACACTTGTATATACATTATTTAAATTTGTAGGTATATAAGATTTGTTAGTTTAGCTCAGTTGGTGAGACAGATGCCTTTCAATAACATAGTTGTGATTTCAAATCATGCTGGGAAATATTAATTTTATATGAAGGATCAGTCTAACGTAATATGAGTATCCCCCCCCACCACCACTGATAGTTATTTATATCTGGCTTCATTTTAACAGTGAAGAGTTTGCTCAACTAAATTTTGTCAAGATTGTTCTGTTCTTGTCACAAGGAAAACCAAAAGTCAACTCCTGCTTGGCCTGAAGTTTGACAAAAATTTTGTATTTGATTTCGAATTCTATAAAAAAAAAAATTTATATATATATTTCAGCAGATATATTGAGCGAGTCGCTTCAGGCACTTGTGTCCTCTCCATCTATTTTCACATATTGTTAACTTCAAATAAATTCAAAGTCTAGACAAGTCCGAGGCGTGGAGAAAACTTGTGATGTGTGTCGCTCATGCAAACGATTTGCTGTAGCCAGTGTAAAGGCAATATTTATTTGTATTTATCTGAAACCCTCAATCAAAACTGTCAACTTGAGTTTCTTCAGTTTTCAAGTTCGGCTGGCTGACTGGCTAGCTATATATCAACTGTACAGACTGCACCTATGAAGCTAGAAGGCTGAAAACTTAAACATTCACTCCTTATGTCTAGAAAATGCCTTTTTTTTTTTTTTTTTTTTTTCTCTTTCTTCCTAATTCCTCTCCTGAATAGGTTTTAGTAGAGTTCAGTTTGCAATGTAAGTTTATGCTAAATTGATCATTTAGTTTGTGTCTGGCAGCATTCATGCTTGTTTATTGAAAATTGACTTTTTTTTTTTTTTTTTTTTTTTTTTTTTTTTTAGTGATAACTGCCAAACAAAATGCAAAAGTAACTTATTCATTGATCCCCCCCTCAACACTGTATGTGGTCAAAAGATGTTGGTCATGTGATGTTTTCGATTGAGTGACTAACCTGACTTAGTAATATATATTTTTCCTCTTGCAGCCTAAAGACCACACCCCAGAACTCCTATCTCTGACTGAACGATGGTTTAACAATCTCTCCTCTGATCCTTTCAAATTAATCTTCTCGTTCTGCAATCAACCGTTTGAAAATCTTCGTCTTGGGGGTCACAAAGTCATGTTATCTTTGGCTTTTCAGCCCTGGGGACAGACTTTGATGAAGGACAATGCTACATTTCAAGAATATCTGCTGAATCGTTCCATTGAAATAGAACTTGATTGGAGATATTCTAAATTTAAGATTGTCGAAGCTATGATGGAATGTAGCTTCACAAAAGAAATATTTGGCTCTGAATATTACCAAAAATTGGCTCAACACTACAAAGCCGGACCAAACTATGTCGAAGCTGAAAGTGCTGTGGCACTTGAGGAGGCCTCTTGAACTTTCTACACTAATGTCTATTTTCAAACTTGTCGTCGTTTCATCCTCCCGGTTTTAATTGTTAATCAATCGATCAACATTTTTCCTACTGCTTTCAACTGGACTCTTTAAACAAAAACAAAACTGTGGTTGGAAATTTGACTTAGTATTTTTCAAGTACTAATTTTTTAATTTTTTTTTTCTTCTCCCCGTCTACAAATATCCAAACCTGTCATTGTTTCAAACAAAAATGTCTGTTTAACTATAATAAAGGTGCAATGTTGATAAAATAATGTTTGTCATTTGCTTTATTTATTTTTTATCTACTGCATGAGTCAGTATATGAGATGGGCATCTAATCAAAGAAGAAAAACTTTGCGAATATTATACTATTATTATACTATACATCATGTACTAGTATTATCACTAGGGGACTGTCTACTGAAATTTGATATGGTACTTATGGGGCTTGGATGAATTGCTGTGAACTATAGTCCTCCAAATACCCTTATTTATATCAAGCAAAGGAGAGAAAAAAAATTATTTTTCTCAAGAAACCATCAACCAAAGCTGTCAACATAGGTTTCTTCAGTTTTTTAAGCCAGGCTGGCTGATTAGCAAGAGCTAGAGGGCTCAAAATTTCAACCATTACTCCTTTAAGTTTTTGAAAATATTTTTTTATTTATTTATTTTTTTTGTTTCTTTTTAAATTCCTCCTTAAAATAGATTTTTTTTTTTTTATTTTTTAAAATTTTTTTTAGTGGGGTATGTACCTTTTACAATGTAAGTTTATGGCTTTTTTTTTTTTTTTTTTTTTTCCCCCCCCAAATTCAAATTTTGTAGTAATTAAACAAAAAGCTAGAGAAACAACTTATTCATTAATCACTATGATTGGTTAATTAAATGTGCAATAATTCTTCAATAATGGAGGAAACTCAACTGTTTTAATTTTTTTCTTTTTTATTTCAAAATATGTAGTTACACTGAAAATAGTGTATGCTTTTGAAGAGAGAAAAAAAAATGTAAATAATTAAAAGGTCATGAAAACTTTCTTCTGGCAGCTGTCGAACAACTATAGCCATCAATAATGGCGAAAGGTCCTATCTTTTTCTATATGTGCATGAGTTCGTGTGCTTGATTGTTCAAGTGTTCCTGCCCATGCCGTTTTGTCTGTAGACTTGAAAATTGGCATCGGGACTCTATTAGACCTCTTCCGAAAGGAAGTTTTGGAAAAGCTTTTTGGGACCTTATTTGGGTGGGTTTATTGATGACATCTAGATTCTCTAGGTTTGTTGTCGTGTTTTGTGAGTGTGTTTTTTTTTTTTTTTTTTTTTTTTTTTTTTTTTTGCAAGAACATCTATTTCAGATGTTTTCTGGGAATACCAGTGATGTCATAAAAAGAATTCATTCCGCTCATATTTCTTCTTTAATGGAATTTTTTTTTCTTACATGATTCCAAATTTTGATGCTACAGTTTTTCAATTATTGACTGTGATGGTGAGTTTCTCTTAGTTTCACTACAACAGAAAGTGTTCAGCTGTGAGAAAAATTCAACTTTGAGTCGGGAATTTTCTTATTCTGACTCCTTACTCTGATTAACTTATTCTTTTCCTATTTTTTCCATTTGTATTTGGAAAGTTCTAATGTCTCAAACCCATGGCAGCAACCTTGAGCACTTAACGACTCGGATGACTGTCCTTTGCTCACAACACAATTTCTCTTCGGCAATGTGGACACATATAAATACATTGTCAATTGGAAATAAAAGTGTGATAAAAAAAAAGATCCACATGGTTGTGAGATTGATATACTTTCCATTGAAGTAAGGGTGGATAAGTATAGTTCAATCAGTAGGAAACCTCAATGGTGTCCATGTGCTTCTACCTACCCTTTCCCGATAAAAAAATTTTTTTTTCACTTGGCCTCATTTTGAGACATTACGTGGAACAACCTTGTATGTTTTTTTTTTTTTTCTTTTCAGTTGACTGTGTTGTATCTACGATTCAGTTGCTTTCTTTCTTTGTAACAATGGACCTTTTTAAAAGTAACAATTTAGTTGAGGAAAATATCTCCTACCCTCAATTGGACTTGTCCACCAAATCTGGTTTGGTAGTTTCTTAAAAGAAAAAAAAAAATATTTACATAGATATTCAAATACAGAGGAAGCTTCTTATTGTGATCACTTCGGGACTGAGTTTTTTTACATAACAATAACCAGCTGATACCATTAAGCAAAGGATATTAAATTTTGAACAATTTACATTCATTATTGTATTATTAAAATTATTGTTATAAATAACCTTGCATTATAAAAAAAAAATTAATGGTTAATATAAATATTCTAATATTTTCCATTTAACTTTAAAGTGTTTGGGACCAACTAATTTTGATTGGGGGGGGGGGATAATCATTTGATAACATTATAGTGAACTGTTTCCTCTGTGTGTAGATGAATTTTCTCACTCTGATTAACTAGAGTATATGTACATTGAATTGGCACAATTGCCTACTGGTAGAATTTTAACTTTTCAAAAAAAATTTTTTTTTTTTACAAAGAAAATAACGTTTTAATTTGATCATAGGTTCATTTAATAAAAACAAGGATATGAAATTACTACCATTTATGGTATGGGGATAGGGTCCTCTGGGGGCAACTGTGTTAAATCTGCAAATGATTTTTGCTGACCCCCCCCCCCTTCTCGGTCCTCAAAATCCATAAATATTGTACCATTAACCTTTTGATAAACAAACACTTCACTTTTCCCAAATAGTTAATGTACAAATATAACAAATGATACAGTAAAGATTTTTTAATCTTATAACTCTATTCCATATATATATATATATATATATATATATATTTTTTTTTTTTTTCTTGTGTCAATTTAGGCAGAATCGATATATTATTTTAGTCAAAAATGTTTGACTAACTTTGTGCTATTTTCTTGCAGTTATAACCAAAACTGAACTTTCGAAGATATTTAATCATTACAATACATTTCAAGTGTTAAAAAAGTGTGCAGTAATGAACAATAAAATATGTAGAGTTAACAATTTTTTCCCCCCCTTATCTATGCTACTATTTACTTTTATCTTGATTGTTTTGTTGCTTTTTATTGCAACTTTTTTCTGGTCCAATAAAATCTTTAGAAAAGCCACAAATTATTAATGATATATAATATGTCATCAACTAAAAACAATAGTTTACATTACAGTGAATTGGGGAAAAAAAATTTCAGTGTCTAAAAGACTGTTTTAATTAATCATTTCTTTTTTTGTTATCTAAGTGGAATCAAACTTAATTTTAGAATTAAAAAAGAAAAAAAAAAGGTAAATATTGCTACAGGCAATTTCTATTCAATATATGTGTGTATAATATATATGTATATATCTAATGCATACAGACCATTTAGTTGTATGAAAAACAAATCTTATCCCAATCAAACAAAGGTTCAAATATGGTATTTATATCTCCATCTGCAAAAGAGGAAAGTTTGTAACCATTGAAATTGAATTTGCTTTCTTTCTTTGTCTTACTAAAAGCATCTGTTTTATAGACTGGAGGAAGATTAAAGATTCCCATGTTTGCTGCAATGATATAAAAAGAAAAATCATTTCGCTTGGAGGTTTTATTCTTCTTCTCTAGAAGACCTAAGAAACAATATGGAGTCAAGTCTGTTGCTGTTGATAACCTCTCTACTTTGTGTCCATGGGTCAGGTTTTGCTGGTAAGTAAAGCTATATCTGAACCCTTCAGTTTATTTGTACTAATTTCCATATCATTGTTAAAATTGATACTCTAACTCAGCCTTTCCCAAACTATTTAGATTGAAGTAACCCTTGCAATAACTTTCACATTTCGAGGAACACCTTCATAAAAATATGGATACATTTAACGAGCATACCAGTGTGTTCAAAATCTACAAGTATTATAATCTAAAAGTAATTATCATTATTCTACAGTGTACAGGGAGTTTGGTCAATTTTAGTTAACATTCTCAAATCTTGGCTTTTTACTTGACCACTAGGACTGTTGGGAGGGAACACTGTTATCTCTATTTCCATGATAGACCAGAGAATTAGTATTTTGATTTTGGACAAAATTGAAATCAATAAACACATTTGGGGAGAGCGCATCTTTGAATTCCAGACCAAATGAGGAATGCTGAAGGAAACGAGCATCAAAATTAGGTGGAAACAACAAAGATGAGGATTGTAGTTGGAAAGATTTATCAAATTATAACAGAGCTTCACCTCAGAATTTCAAACAGGCTTAGTATGCTCTGTAATTCCCTTTGTCTTGTATCTTTGTCAAAAGAAATGCATCAATTTTTATATTTCCTTGCAAAGGTAAATATGAATTTTAAGCCGGTGTAATAACAGCCGGGCTCCAGAGAGAAATTTTATCAGAGGAGGTACAATGTTTCTGTTTGGAGGGCTCTCTCTCTATCTCTCTCTCCTTTTTTTATTTTTATTTTTTTTTAATTCACATATATAATACAGTTTTATACCATTAGCTGTAAGGCCAAAATGAAGAAATGAGTGAGGTCGAATGGAGTACTCTGTTGTTTTTTTTGTATTTGAGGCCCTATGCTCTTCTGCTCCCTCCATTATAAATAAAATAAGATCAAGAGAAAAGAAAGCATGTTTGGACACCTTTGTTTTATACTGCAATACAGATAAGAGAGAAAGCACATTTAAACATCCTTTTATAATGCAATGCAGATCAGAATACTTATAATAATTGAAAAAGGTTGATTTTAGAATTCACATCTATGACTGCTGGGATATATATGTCCATAGATCTCTCTTTTTGAAGTCTACTCAGGCATTTTGTTTGAGACATTAAGTACCTCGGTTAGTCTTGAAAGAGTTTTTCTAATAAAAAGAGCTTTCTTTGGCTTCTGGGCCTCCCTTCGGACCTCCTGGCCTGGGTATGATAAATCTCCTTTCTCTCATAGGCCTTGAATATTGACTACATTGAGAATAGGGACATGTGTCTTATTGTCACCCAGATTGTTTTTGTCTGTTATTCAAATGACTGCGTTGTTCATTCTTTTTTCTTATTATCTTGACTATTTGATGGTTTTTTTTGTTTGTTTTTTTGCTTTGTTATTGATTTTCTCTTTTTTTTTTTTTTTTCTTGTTTTGGTGCTTTTCTTTGTTGTCCTTTTTGTTATATTGTGTTAGGCATATATATATATATATATTAAATGCATATGTCCACGGCACAGGTGATGTCATCAGCATGTTGCATTGGTTTCACTTGTACATCTAAACAGAATTATTTATGATTACGTGAGTTAAAAAAACAGCATTTGAAATATAAGTGGAAAATTATGATAAAAGATAATACTGATTACTCTTTAAATAATATTACATTTTCTTGATGATGGTTAAAAGATCTAGAACTACCAACTTTGGGGTGTTTTTAAATAATTCGAATGATGTTATTAAAAGGTTTGCGAACTAGAAAAAATTAACATGAAAATTAGACAGTTTGTCTGTTATTTTCAACAATGTATATTTGAAAATTTTTTCCCATATAAGTTAATGGTATTTACTTTACACCATTTCAGCTTACAAAGGTTTTATAGTGAGGAAAACTAATCATGTATATATGATGGATAAGGATTTGCTACACAAACACATAAACGTATTTGTGCTGCAAATCCTTACTTCATCATATTTTAAGCTCTGCTCTAACTCAGTGTAATGTTGAATGTATTGAGCTCTTCATGAAATAAATCCATCACACATCAGATATTGTATTATATCATATTCCTGATTTGCATTTGTGTGCGTGTATATATATATATATATATATATATATATTCAAACATAGTAAGGATTCGCTACACAAACATGTTTATGTAGTGAATCCTTGCTTCATTTTATATATATATGAATGATTTGTTTTCCTCACTATCTGAAAGTAAAGCATTCATATGAAACCTTCATAAGCTGAAATGGTGTAAAGCAAATATCATTAACTTACATGGGAAAAAATTTTGAGCCCTTCCTCAGAAACCTTCTTCTCCATCTGCCAGTTTTACACTATGCATAATACCATTTAAGAGCTTTCTCGGGCTTTTCTGATACCATAGAACTCACCTTACAAACGGCTGTACAGAATAAACCAAAAAGCACGGATACTCATATGGTTCAAGCTTAGATAAGGAGAATTCAATGAAGTAGCTGATAGCAGCCTTGAAAGGGGACTTTGCAAACCCTTTTGAAAAGAGAAATAATGTTGGGACAAGTATGTTAGGTCTCTAAAGAGTACTTTGAAGGGAATTAAGGCACCATTGTTCTAAGGAGGCTTTTAATTTTGTTAATACTAAATGGCTGACATAACTCTTACTTCACATTTTATGTAAGAAAAGAGATTCTGCTAAATTTCTTAAACATTACTTTCCTGTTTTTCAGATGAGGAGTTGTCAAAGAAACCAATTCCACTGATCCAGATTCCAAATTATGGTATAAAAATCTAATAATGCCTGGAAATTGAAATTTGATTGTGTGTATGTGAACATTGTGTATTGTACAATGGCAACAAATGACTTGCTTGGTGGCTGAGATAGTTGCGTACTTCTCGCTTATGGCAGTGGTTTGGGTTTGAGATCAGGTAAAAAGACAGATTTCAATGCAGGCAGGCCCTCCCCTCTTAGAAAATTGGTGCAACACAATTTCCCTGCACATATAATCCCCTATCCCACATTCAATTGTGTGCTAAATTAAGATGGGCTTAATCTCTCTCATATATATACATTTATGTGAAAACCCATAATTATTACAGACACAATGATTGGGTTTCCATGAGGATAAAATTATTACCTTGTGTGTCACAAAACATGGGAGCAACTGAGTCTTAGTCCAATATATATATATATATATATATATATATGTGTGTGTGTAATAAAAATCAATAATTGTGTCATCCACAGACAGCTGATTTGTTGTATTACAACTCTTCAGTGTGGCTATAGACTATCCAAAATCCCTTCCAGTACCACATGGTAGAATTGAAACCTTTACTTCAGAGGCAGACATTTTACCTCTGCCCTATGTGGAACTGGACAGTCAGTAGAACCAAACTAAGCGATATATATTTACTTACGCATAATTCCCTATCTACCAAAGTGCTCCATTCCAGAGTCGGAAGAGCATTGCACACACACACATATATATATATATATATATATATATATATATATATATATATATATATATATATATATATATATATATATACCTACATTGTGGCAAAAATAGCTGAAAATCATAAATTGAAGTCCTGAATCCAAACATCAACCTCTGATGTTGATGAGGAATATACAACCACCTCAACCATAAGTCAGCAGTGGTGGAAATTGTGAAGTACATGTGAGTATAGTGTATACCTACTTCTCAATTTCAGGGGTTTCGGTATGTTCAATGCCTACAAATGGAGACATTACCATATACCTAGTTTCCAAACCGCAGCCTTACCATATATTCAGTTTGAAAGAATCCATTTCTATCTCAGCAAGTTAGGCCTGAATACTGGTAAGTAGTAAGCTTAACTCAGTATTGCCCAAAGTTAAATGGAGGGAAATAAAATAAGGTAAGATTTTGATGATATATTTAATTTGAAACCATGATCTCTTATTGGGATCAAAGACCTTCTACAGGAACTAGCTGAAAACCCTACCCAAAGTGATGACTCTCAGGTAGTTATAGTGATAATGAAGAATGTATAGACCCAAAATGTTGTCGTAAAGACAACAGTAATAGAATGGAGTAAACTAGTAAAAAAATAACATTATTTTGTTTGATTTTCTTTCATTATTTCATTCATTTATCTTTTTGTAGTTTTCAATGCAAATAACTTGAACAGAAAGGCCCATAGTGTGATCCAATCTGAAGTGTGTGATGTACCTTATTTAGCCACACTCACCATTAAGGAAAAAAGTGGCAGTAAAACGTGTTCTGGTGCAATCATAGACTCCACTCATATCTTGACCATCGCCCAATGTGTGTAAGTATCAAAGCAATTATTACCCATGTCCTATTTTATTTCAGTTTTACCCAGGTACCTGAAAGTTCCTATAAAAATTTTCCGTAAGCTGAAATTGCATAAAGCAAAGATGCAATTACCATTATTTACATGGAAAATTTTTTTGTGTGTTCCCAGACCCCATAAATGGTTATGTGTCAGGCTGCTTCATCACTCTTTTTAAGGAAAACTTTTTGGCTCGAGTTGTTTCATTGAAAACAAAACAAATGAAAAAAAGATTCAAATGTCTTCTTGCTGAAAAGAAGTTCTGCTGTCTCTATCATGAAACTTGTGGTCTGTTTTGAGTTTAAAATTAAAGCATACAGAAAATGTTTTCCAAAAAAAGAATCTTATTTTCTCAATTGGTCATTTCACAGCATATAAATCAAAGAAAATAAACTGTTTTATAACTAAAAGCAAGCATCTTTCTTGATTGTTTGTATCCTTTAAATGCTGAACAACCTTGGTCGCTATAAAAAGAAGCTGATAGTAAACAAAGAATACAAAATAGTTTTTCATCAAAATAACATGATTCCTGTTTATTCTTTATTCATTCATGTTTTTGAAACGGACAACTCTGAATCCAAATTGACATAATCTGTCTCTTGTCCAACGTTATAACATGTTTCCCGTTTATTCTTTACTTAAGGGATTCATAATTTTGAAACGGACAACTCTAAATTCAAACTGGCAGAATCAGATTCTTGTCCAGCGTAGGTGGTAATGTTGTTTCATCTAAGAGTCAAAATAACAAATATACGGATAGCAAAAAAAAAAAAGAAAAAAAATGCGATTGTATATCAACAACTCATCTCGGACAAAATGCAAAAATTCATTTTATTGATTAATTTTATTTTCTCCAGAAATTTCTTTTTAATTTTTTCTTCCTCTGGTTGTTTTACAGAGACAAAGCACTCAATATATCTGTTGCAGTTGGAATCAAGTATAAGTCAAAAATGAAACATACTTTTCCAGTCAAGTCATGGATAAAACATCCTCAATACACATACAAACCAAAGAGTAAGTACAAAGTATTTCATAAAGGTCAAAGTCGTTTTAATTTGATCAATATTTCTGTTAAAGTAATCTAATTTTTTTACCAATGTTTTTTTTATATTCATTTATTGTTGCTTTCCATCTTTCATTTTTCTTCACTTGAGAAATGACAAAACTGATAAAGGCTGTGGTATTCAAACTGTGTTCCATGGAACCTTTTCAGGGGTCATGTGAAAAAAAATGACATTTTTGCGGTCTACTTAATAATTCTTCACTTACATTTACGTTTGTTCGCGGCTTTTTTGTTTAGGTTTATACACATTCAGATAGTTCCATATATGCCCAAATCCTGAATTCATGTGAATATATATATTTAGAAGGGAAAGTTATGTTTTGAAGGGGTTCCCTAGAAAATTTAATTCTTGAAAAGGGTTTTCCGAGTAGTTAAAGACCAGTGATTGAAGGGAGATCACTCTGAAAGCAATTATTATATGATTGTGAAGTCGCCTCCTACAGTGTGACAGACGGTCAGATGAAAACGTTGTGAATTACAATATAGATGTTTATTTTATACTGGTATCATAAATACATATGTATACTCCATATGATGTATGTATGATTTCATTGCAACAAGTAAAGCTCTTTCTCCATGAGACCCCCGGAAGAAGAAGAAATCAAACGAAGAATCACACTAGGATGGCAAGCCTTTGGCAGAGCAAGCTCAACCTTCAAAAATAAGATCCCATTAATCCTAAAAAGAAGAGTATACAATGAATTCATCCTCCTGATAGTTACCTATGGAGCACAAACATGAAACCTAACAAAGAGACAGATCCACAAATTGAGAATCATGCAACGTGGACATGAAAGAATTATGTTGGGTCTCACATTGAGAGACTACAAGACAGCACAGTACATCCGGAAAAAGACAGGAGTCAGGGACATCATAGAATTCATTAAAAATCTCAAATTGCTGTGGGCTGGCCATGTTGCAAGAATGGCTGACAACTGATGGACTCACCACATGCGCTACCAAGGCGGGCAGAATATTAGATGGAGAGACAAGCTAGACAAATTTAGAAAGTAATGGCTCCGTGACACCCATGATAAAGAAGTGTGGCAATTCCTGGAGAAGATCTATGTCCAACGACAGACGTTGAAAGACTGATGATGATTCAAACTCTAACCAACCATATTCATCCTGAAATGATTTTGAATAAAGGACACAAATCTATCATCTTTGCCAAATGAGCCAAAGTATCTTCCCCAGTTTGTCTTCAGACTGTGAGTTGGTAATCATAACTTTTAACGTCTTTAATTCATTTATTTCCCAATTATCAAGGGAGGTAATAAAAACCAAAATTAAACTTGGCACAATGTTAGAATGATGGTCCTGATTGTAAAGTTTCACATATTTGCTCACTTGACGTTAAAAAACGACACACAAATGAAAAGAAATAAGAGGGTTAATGAAAGAAAAACAAGTGAATGCATAAATTATACTGTTATAGCTTTAATCAATTTGTTGACTTTTATTTATAACAAATTTTGAAATTGTTGAAATGAACAAAATTAGAAAATTTTTAAATAATTCATTGAAACAAATTTAAATTGATAATTTATTGGAATGAATATCTCTAACTCATAATTTAATGTAATTTGATCCAAATTCAATTTCAAGCAGAATTTGATGATTACCTCCCTAAGATATATAAAATTACCTACATGATATAAAATGTTGAAAATAATGATAACCCTGTAAATTGTAGACTTACAATTTGCTGAATATGTGATATTTTATGTAAATCTTAATGAAGAAAATGATGGATAAATATTTAATTCAAAATTGGGGTCATGACTTTTATATGAAAAATATTTATACAATGTAATTATGATAAGTAAACATCCATAAAGTTCAAAAAGATGTTTATCTTTCATTGTCAGTCGACATTCATTTAGTGGTGAAAGTTTCTGTGATATTTGGGTGCAGTGAAATGACATTTATAAAGAGTTTTCTTTCTTTTTTTTTTTAATTATTTAATTCAACTTCTACTTGGGGTATCATGGAAACGGTGAAATGGTAGTTGCATTATTTCATCTGTTGGACAACCACAGCCACCAGAGTTGGTGAAATGTTCTTTCTTTTTATATGTGCATATATTTCAGCACTCATGGCCATACTGTTTTATCTACAAATTTGAAAATTGGCATCAGTACTTCACTAGTCCTTTTCTGAAATTTGTTTTTTTTTTTTTTGTTTTAAATTTTTGTGAGAAAGGCTCTTTTGGCCTTTTTGGAGCCTTATTTTGACAAATTATTCTGGAAAAGTCTAGATGTTTTTGAGGAAAATGCCTGTGATGTCCTAAATATTTGATCATATTTATTTTTTTGATGGAATTTTTCACCTGACTTCAAATTTTGAAGTGACGTTTGTTCAATTAATGACTATGGTGGTAAATCTGTTTTTATTCTCCTTCATTTTACTGGAGCAATTCATTATGATCCACTTCTTGGCTCATCAAAACTCCACCAGGGCGCTGTTAACTATACATTTTGAGAGACTGTTCCCTACTCTGTCATTGTCCACCTTTAACAATGCTAGATTTTTTCCTGGTTCAGAATCAGTTGTCCATCTTGTAGACTGGTTACCAATCTAGAGAGCCCAGTCTGTCCTATATACTTTCACACCTTTCTCAAAGGTATTAGGGCTATGTAAACACTAAAAATTATAAAACAAGAAAGTTCAATGTGTACATCATCGGTGGTAGTAGTAAGATGATGTGAATGGTCCAACTGAAGGTCCGGACCAAGTTTCATATCAATCCAACAAGATACAGCTGAGTTATTTGATATTTAATATATTTGTGAGTTTAGGAAATCAAGTGTTGCTATTTGTAGATATGAATTTTCTGTCATCTGAAAAGATTTTATTGAATTGAATACCGTTTTTTTTTATATTTGATATTTGCAGAGCATGATATTGCAGTGGTTACCCTGAAAGAGCCAATTAGATTCAGCAAATGTATCAAACCGATCTCACTGTCGACCCCCAACTATGCAAGGACAACCAATGTCTGCATGGTGTCTGGATGGGGAATATTGAAAGGTGATTCCGTGTGTTTGTTTTGCTTTCGGGGGTTCTTTCAACTCTCTCTCTTGGACATGCACATGAAGTCTGTCCAGAAAGTATCCAGCTGTTTGATGTTAATAGAAAAAAATAGACTACATTGCTCAATGGTATCTTAAATCTCAAGGCACTCCCGTTGGGACTGGGACCTCATATACTCATCTCTGCGTCTTATTTTCAAAACAACCTTCAAAGTCCTTTTTTGGTATTGCCATCAGCCGCCTCACTGCATTCTTCTTCATCTATTCTACAGTCTGAAGTCTTTGGGGGAAAAGTCAGAAGTTGGAGGGGGCTAAATCTTGATCGGATGGGGGTCAGGGTTGATGACTGTCCTGGTTGATGCAATGTTTCGCCAATAACTTTGCAAGGGACGTGAAGAATGACTTGCTCTATCATTGTGAATCTGATGGTCACTCAGTATGCAATCTCACTCAATGGCATCTCTTGGCTGACTGAGTTACTGTGACCTTTCTCCTCCTTTTTAAACTGGAAGCACCATTCAGATAACTCTTATATCTCAAAGAAACCTGCATAAAAATATATGTCCAGTTAACTTTACTTAATTATGTTATTTATGTATGGAACTTCACGAAGGAGCCTAAAGCTATTTTATTAGGTAATTTATTTTCTATAATTCAAGTATCCTGATTCTGAGTTTTTTTTCAAGTCTCAATTCATCTCAAGCTGCTTAATCAAATGATGATCAGACATAAAGTCTTAATAGTTTCTACGATATGATTTTTATTATGTCATTATAGGAAGATAAATCAACCAATGAGATGATCCCATTTGAGCAGGAACAAATGAATAGAAAAATTTGCATATGAGCTTTTTATATGGTTAGATTATACACTACTGACAATATATATTTTAAAATTTTGAATCTTAATTACGAGTATATTATCATCTGAGGTTGAAACTTTCAGAAATCTTTCCTTTAAAGAACTGATATTTATAACAACAGATCTGGTTAGTTGACCAATAGAAACTGTCACATGACCAATGACTTTTGGTAGCCAACTGTGTTTGGATGATCAATTAAGAAATTGGAAAAAGAATAAGTTATTTTTGTTTTTTGTTGGGCAGTGATCACTAAAAAATAGTCCCAAAACAAGTGTAAATCCAGCTGGACACAAACTAAATGATCAATTTTGCATGTTGATCGTTAGTTTACATTCTTCTAATTGTAAAAATGACAGCTGCTGATCAGGTCATCCCTGGTTGGTAAAAAAAATCTGGTGAATCTAATAAAGAAATGTCAACAAAAGTTGAGTGCTTTTTTCATGCATGTATAAAATTTTCACAGAACTTATCTTTTCATATTACCCTGTCGTGAAATGACTGACGATCCGTTCAGTAAGTTAGTGTTGAAACTTCACTGAGAGTGGATGCTCTGTTTATAATTAAAAGAATCACTTTTTCCATTTCAGGAAATAAGTATTTTGACACACTCCACAGGGCTTACCTTCGAGCCACCCCATTCAAAACCTGCCAGCAACTTGTTGGTCATGATCGACTAAGTCAGTTTTCATGCATGGGTAAATCCAAGAATGTCGGACCGAGTATTTGCTTGGTAAGTAATCAAAAATTTTTTTTGAAATAAATGCCTCAACTTTTTTTTTTTTTTTTAAATCGACTTCAGCCATTACTTCTCTTACCTTATAAGAAGAATGGACAAGTCGTGTCAGATATTTTGCAAGCAAATATTTAAAAACAGTGAAGGTTCTATTTAAAAACATTACATTTTACCAGTGGTTGCCTGCCTTTTTATTACCAAGGAGTCCTTTTTATTTGAATGATCTTTCCCGCGGATCCGAGGCTTTCCAAATGTCTGTCTCCTCAATAAGCTCACAGACTCACAGTTATATCTTTGTGGACCCCCAGGATCTGAACTGCTGTATTATACATGTAATAGCCTATCATTAATACTTGCAATAATTCCTGACCATTGATAATGACTTTCTTCCTGATTTTTAGTGCATCTGTTATAAAATCATTTCTTTAAACAAATAAAATCACTAACGTAATGTCAGTGACGCTTGTATCCATTCCCAGCCAGTGTGCATTTTTTCCTTTATGATTTTCAAAGCAAAACACATGGGTAAAGTATTGAAACTTGTTTCAACAAATTCCAGGTAATAGTCATCAAATTCTACTTTTGATTGCTAATATGTTATTTATTTATAGTGTTGTGAATTACCTTCACCTCCTTTCACCATGACCAACACCCATGAGAAGTGGGCTATTACAAATTCTTCTGTGTAGGCTGAGCAACATGTTCCTCTAATACTCACTATGCCACCTGTGCTGAACCTTTTTTTTAAAAATCGACTTCAGCCATTACTTCTCTTACCTTATAAGAAGTATGGACAAGTCGTGTCAGATATTTTGCAAGCAAATATTTAAAAACAGTAAAGGTTCTATTTAAAAACATTACATTTTACCAGTGGTTGCCTGCCTTTTTATTACCAAGGAGTCCTTTTTATTTGAATAATCTTTCCCATGGATCCGAGGCTTTCAAAAGGTCGGTCTCCCATGCTCAACCTTTTATTTTTCTAAGCCTGAGCCCCCCCCCCTCCTTCAGCTCTCCTCGGGTTCCAGGGACCCCTGTCATACAGGGATAGAGAAAACTACATGATAGACAGAAATCAAATCATCATTATTTCAGTCTATATCCCCTCACAAATATGCCTGAAACCTTGAAGGGAGCTATATGGCCACTGTTAAGGATGGTTTCTCTCTATACATCTAGATACGTATTAAATAAGTAAGTTTTCAAGATCATATTTGCTGTATTCATTCATAATTTGTAATCATTAGAGTGAGTAAAAGTTTTGATTTATTTTTTTGATGAATTTCATCTTTGATATCGGAGGCGATATCAAGTCAGTTTAAAGAAACATTTTTGGAAATAGATAAACCATTCTTTGTTTAATAAAGAACAACGGAAGTCAATAGTGATGATCCAAATTGTTAGGAATGAGACATTTTTTGTTATGACTGTACTATTTTTTTTATAATTCCACCTTCGAACTCTTAATTTGTATTTTTCACTTCTTGGTTATCTTGGCCAAAAGCTCTTATGATTGATAAGGGATTTTTTGTTCCTGGAAGAATTATCTTTTAAGTTCTAGGTGACCTTAACACAGGGTAGCTTCAAGGTTTTAAAAGGTCACTTCGTTAATCGTCCTTGTTAAACCACATCTATTTTGGCTGGAATGCCTGCTTGATTATTAATAATTGAAAATCTTAGTGGTCATTTTCTAAAATTTCCCTCCAAAATGGGTTTTTAATGAGGGTGTCGATTTGCGGTGTAAGTTTACGCTAAATTAGTCCCTCAGTTTTCTGACAACATTTACACTTGGGGAGGGGGGTCGATTTGCAGTGTAAGTTTATGCTGAATTAATCCACCAGTTTTCCGACAACGTTTACACTTGTTGGGGGGGGTCGATTTGCAGTGTAAGTTTATGCTAAATGAGTCCCTCAGTTTTCTGACAACATTCACACTTGTTTTTTAAAAATTCACTTTTTTTTTTTTTTAATCACTAATCACTGCCCAACAAAATGGAGAATAGTTACTCATTTATTGATCTCCTTTTTTTCTAATATTTTAATTTATCAATCCCAACATGGCATGTAGCCAAAAGATGTTAGTCATGTAATGGTTTCTATTGAGTTACTAACTGGACATGTTTTGATTTTGTTTTAATCCAGTCTGACCTTGGAGGACCTTTGACCTGCATTGAACCTGTTGGGGGTGAAGCCATTTTGGCAGGACTAGCGTCTGAGCGTTTCTGTGAGAAAACTCTTATTTCCCTTTTTGTCAATGTTCCGTATTACCGGCTCTGGATCAAAGAACAACTTAGATAAAGCATCAACACAGAAATATTTACCCACATCCCCAGGTGAAATGTCAATAAATATTTCGGATGAACACCACTTATTGTCTTCATTATTATAAAAAGAAAAATGAGGAAACAAACCAGAAAACAAAACAAAACTGGAAAGCACTCGGAGAGCGCATACCTCAGCCTATGCCACACACTTAGAAACAAGAACCATAAGTTCAATGATGGGTCTACCAACCATGGTGGTAGTAGCAGGAGGAAGGCGAATATGAGTATGTAGTTTTCCTTTGAGTCAATTGATTCTTGTAAGATATTGCAATATGGTGATATTCTGAGAGTATCATTTTCAATAAAAATCATAAACGACTTTTATTTAAAATGAAAAAAAAAATACCGAAATGTTACATTCTATTTTGTATCGTAGTATTACTTGTGTCACAACTCTTCTTTCCTTTCTATTTCCGTTGTTTAATATGTACGTTAACTAAAAACTGAATGAAAATAAATTAAAGACTGGGTGAGAGAACGCTATTGTGTACAAATATTGAGTTACTTCCCTTGTCATTTGAATTAATCATTTCAATTAACTGTTGTTTTTAACCTCTTTTCATGTAGAATAATGAAAAATATCTCTCACCCGGGAAAAAATTACCGGATCCACCCCCAAAATTTATTCACTTCTTCCCTAGCCTATGACCAACGCTTTCCACTAAATTTCATTGAGAACATTTGGAACTATCATGTGGACAGACAGACTGACGGATAAATGGATGGACACGGGGTAATACATGTATAACACATATGTATTATACATGTATAACACATGTGTAATACATGTATAACACATATGTGCTATACATGTATAACACATGTTATACATGTATAACACATGTTATACATGTATGACACATGTGTTATACATGTATGACACATATGTAATACATAAACCTCCCCGACTTTGTTAGCTGAGGTAACCAGAAAGTAGTCCTTTTTGACTCATGAAGTCACAGAAAAAAAATATCAATCAATGTTTAAACACTTCTTTCTCTTCTTGTTGGATAAAAGAAAGTCATTTTTGGACAATAAATGCAATTTGAAATGAAAAATGGATTTATTACCAATCATCGTGGCCCAGTGTTAGTGCGCTCGTCTTCCACTACCAAGTCATACCGAAGAATTGAAAAAAATGGTATTCAATGCCTCTCTCCTCAGCACTCAGCACAAAGATTAGGATTGAGGAACCCCTCGCTGAGACTAAAGGGTTATGGACAAAACATGTTGGATACACTGGTTGTTGAGCAACACATAATGAGTATCAAGGTGGGTGACCATTAGAGAACCCCAGGTGCCGTAAGAAGAACGAAGCTTTGACAGGCCTGTCAAGCTGGAAGTACACAGTGCTGATCAGATATGAAGAATACTTGTCAAAAATTAGTAACGGGTCTGGGTAGTCACTCAATAGAAACCATTACATGCCAGGTTGAGGGTGATTTATAAGAAAATCGGAAAAAGGGGTGGTCAATAAATAAGTTACTTTGAATTTTAGGAGTGAAGGATTACTGAAATGTTTTTTTAAAAAAAAAAAACAACAAGCATGAATCCTTGACACAAACTAAATCAATCTAGCAAAAACTTACATTGCAAATTGATGCTCCCCTCTAAAAATCTATACAGAGTGGAATTTTGAGATTTTGAGATATAATGAGTAAATGTGTAAATTTTCAGCCTTCTAGCTCCATTGCTATGGCCTGTACATGTGATACATAGCCAGACAGCTGGACCGATTTTAGAACTGAAGAAACTTATGTTGACAGTTTCGGTTGATGGTTTGCAATAAAAACATGACTACATCAGAACAGGCCACTAAAAAGAAAGGATTCACAACACAAGCTTTATTGGTGTAGGTGTATGTATACATACAATGTTTGTGTATCTCTGTAACGATAAGTCTGATTAGTCACTCAATAGAAACCGTCACATGCCCAATGTCTCTAGGCAGCGTACCGTGTTGGGGGTGATCAATGAATAAGTTACTTCTTTCACCTTTTGTTGCACAGTAGTGACTAAAAATGAGTCTAAATGTTCAAAAAGCATAAACACTCCCAGACTCAAAATAAAGGATCAATTTAGCATTAAGTTACATTGCAAACTCAACCCCAAACATAAAACATATTTGGAGGGGGCTTTAAAGAAAAAAACAGTTTTTTTTTCTACGTGTGATAAGGAGTAAATGTTCAAATTTTCAGCCCTCTAGCTCCATTTGTGTGGCTTGGAGATGTGATACACACATATAGCCAGCCAGACCAACTTGAAAACTAAAGAAACCTATGTTGACAGATTTGGTTGATGGTTTCTAATATTAGTGCTAATAATATTGATCGTGATTAAGTATTTCCTTCCAGGAATTGAATCCTAAAGTATCAACAGCTGTATTGTATTAGTTCTTCCTATGTTACTGATACATCATAAGCTTTTGTATATGAGAATCAAGGCCATAAAAGTTGTCCACCTGTTCTGCCTTCATTTAAAGTGGGTGAAAATCTCAGATATTATCAGCTGTAATGTCAGGCTTTTATTCAACAGCAATTTTTGATTTATACAAGCAAAATGATTAGAGAGAAATTTCAGATAAAAGAAAATTAATTCAATCGAGTATTTGCCATAAAAGATTCAAATATAGGGGAAAAGATAATCAACTTCAACTAGAACTGGATATTGATATATATATAATGATAATTAATAATTTTGTCATCCACAGACAGCTGTTTTGTTGTATTACAAGTCCTCAGTGTGGCTATAGACAATCCAACATCCCTTCCAGTACCATGCGGTAGGATCAAAACCTTTGCTTCAGACTCGGGGGCAGACATTTCACCCCTGCCCTACACGGAACTGGACAATCAGTTGGACCGAACTAAGCAATATATATTTACTTACGCATAATTCTCCATCTACCAAAGTGCTCCATTCCAGAATTGGAAGAGCATTGCATTATAGCAGTAATAGATGGGTACCCTACTTAACAGTGCTCTACCCTAAAGAAGGGAGCATTAATTATAATGATAATTGATGATTGAGTCATCCACAGACAGCTGTTTCATTGTATTATAACTCTTCAGTGTGGCTATAGACTACCCAACATCCTTTCCAGTATATATATACATATATATGTATGCATATACACATACACTATTCAAATCAAAACAGAACAGGAGAATATAGAGTGTATGGAATCTTTATTATGATTGTGTATCATCCGGCCATGATTCAGAGTTCAACTCAATTGTCAATGGTTATAGATCCACATTGTTAGAAGGTGCTGGCACAGATATGTGCAGTTCTTCTGATATCAGAGCCAGTAGGTAAGGTGTTGTGAGTAAAGGTGTATGTATTCTCATCCTTCCTCTGTGCTTATGACACTTGCTATCTACTAACCATATATATATAGAGAGAGAGAGAGCGACAAAAACACACACGTGGCAATTTATTTATCAGTTACTTGTAAATCAAAAGTACAAGAGGACCATGGTAAAATGTTATACATCATTGGAAGCAATAAGAATCAAAGCAAAGACCTCAATTATCACCAGTAATGATTGCTCTAATCAATGAAGAACCCTAATCCCAAATTCTTTAATTAATCGCCAACAAACATTTGTATAGAAGCTTTTTGTTGAACAACAATCAAGTTTTCACTTTATTTCCTTCTTCTAACAACAATGACAATTTCAGACTTTCAGTCTTGACTGAAAAGTTCAAAATGATAGATAGAGTGATGGGGGTGGGGTGGGGAGACAGATAGATTCTTTTCCCACATTGTCAATCAAAGAAAGAGAGATTGGAAAGTTATACAGGTTAGTTTTCAGTTAATATCTGAATTGCCTTGTATAGATCTATCTAGATCTTCCTGCCATCTATCTAGAAAAAATATGCAGATGATATTTTATTAAGTTCCCTTCCATGACCAAATTTAAAGATCTTTTTCAGTTGAAGGAAAATGTTTTCACAAAAGTTGAAATGTTTCAAAACCTTTTTATAAGCTTCTGTCAGTGAAGTTCAACTGTGAAGTAGTCAGTCTTGTTAAAATTGCTTCCTCTTGCTTCGCATATTTCAACTTGACTACAAGATTAGATTGAAAATAAATTGACAGATCTTCCTCTGTAATCTTTTTATTGATAATCTGACCTCTTGGGTGATAACATTTGTCATGAGTCACAAACACGAACAATGACATCATCCGTTCTTATCTGGTCATGTTATGAAAACACTCTACCTGTTCTATTCTGTTTAAAAATTTCTTCTATTTGAAACTGTTAACCAAAACTGTCAACATAGGTTATTTCTGTTTTCATGATGGTCTGGCTGGCTAAATATGTATGTATATATTACATGTATCGGCTGCACTAAGGGTCGAAAATGTGAACATTCAGTTTGGAAAAAACAGTTATTTTGGTTTTTGAAACCCCCCCCCCTTTCAATAGGATTCCTCATGGGGAGTTCAACTTGCAATGTAAATTTATGCTAAATTGGTCCCTTAGTTCATGACTGGTAGCATTCAAACTTTTTTTTTTTTCTAATATGAATTCAGACTATTTTTTAGCGATGACTGCCCTAGAAAAGATGAGAGAAGTAACATTGATTAATCACTTATTTTTAATTTTTCAAAATTTTTATTGATAACCCCTAACGTGGGATGTGTCGGTGAAGTGACTTTCTATTGAAAGACTAACCAGACCTGTCTGTGTATGGAGACAATACGATATCTTTGAAAGGAAGTATCTTAGTAAATTCATTGCTAAGCCAGGCTTATCAGTCCCACCTTTTAGCTTACACCCCCCCCCCGCTATAAGTACCAGATAAGGATATCCGTATTAAGTGAGGATATAATGCTCCCTCCCTTACACAGTGAATGTGAACAAGAATTTTTTGCTATTACGCAGAAGTTTTGGTACTTATGATCCCAATAATCCTAAAAAGAAGAGTATACAACCAATGCATCCTCCCAATAGTCACTTATGGAGCTGAAATATGTAACCTAACCGAGAGACAGACCTACAAACTGAGAAGCATGCAACACGCACATGAGAGAATCATGCTCAGCCCTACATGGAGAGATCACAAGACAGCACAGTACATAAGGAAAAAATCGGTTGTCCATGACATTATAGAAACTATTAAAAAACTCAAATGGCAATGGGCAGGCCATGTTGCAAGAATGAAAGACAACTGATGGACATCACGTCTCATGTGGATCCCCAGAGATCACATAAGAAACCAAGACCAATAGAACACAAGATGGAGAGATGAACTCGACAGATTTAGGGAATTCTGGCTCCGTGATGCCCATGATAGAGAATTGTGGCGAATCTTGGGGAAGGTCTATGCCAAACGACGGACGTTAGAAGACTGATGATGATGATGACCTTCTGTCTGAAACTTTTTAAAAGCTGACATGATGTCACATGTAGTATGATCTCAACAGAATATGATTCAAATAGAAATGTATTGTTTGTGTCAACTGGAAACATTTGCTCATAATACAATGAAATCTAATCTATGTGGGTGTTGGTATAGATTTTGGTATGTATGGAAATACGTGTGACCATGTGACATCTATAATTCTCTCTCTTTCTCTCTCTGAGAAACGATTCGGAATTTCAAGGCATTTAATCCATTCTGACGACACTAAAAACTTGATTATCTTTGTAAATCTTTAGAAACACATAACTATATTTAGATTACAAATGGTGAAAGATGAATCAAGTTCAAATTGAAGCAAATCATTGTCACAGCCAGACCTGTCTGACATAATCACTGTATTTTTTTTATTGATTCTCTCATCTATACGTGGATATCTTTAATGTCAGATAGCATGCAGACACCCCCATGTGTAACATTGATGAGAGAAATATTTGTTCATCTATGGAACAGAAAGTCGAGTTATCATGCATGCATATACATATGTGTGTGTGCATATCTCCGGTTGCTCCTGTCCATATTTTTGCGGCTATAACCTTAAAAATTTACATGAGTATGCCACTAGGCACCATCTGAAAACTTTTTCTTTTTTTTTTCAAGAAAGTGCTTCTTTGGGTCTCTATTGTCATTTTTGGACCAACACCCTGGTAATTTTAGGATAATCCTTTCTAGTCCATGTGCAATAATTCCTTTTTACAAGGTATGCATATCTATAATATTTATGAAGATACTTCTCACCGCTGGGCAATGTCAAGTAGTCAAGTCCAGATCACTTCTTTTCCAGTTCTCTTAGAGAGTATCAACCAAAACTGTCAAGATAGATTTCCACATGGACACATAGCATTGTGGCTACAGAATCAGACAAAATTACTGCAATAATCTGATGGTTCTAGGTTCAATCCCAGTGTGAGTACACTACTAATGCGTCGGTTAAATAAAGGGTTTGGTTCGTTACTTCCCCACAGATGATACCTGATGAAGGCTGTAGAGTACAGCGGCCGAAATGTTGTATGAAAAACAACCAAGATGAGGACAGTCCGAATGATAATAGAAATAATAAGTTTCTTCAGTTGTCAAATTTGTTTGGCTGGTTAGCAAGCAATGTATGTATCATACATACATGCAACACCAAGGGAGCTAGAGGGCTGAAAATTTTAATATTTACTTATTTTGTCTAGTTAAAACGTTTTTGATCTTTGAAACTTCCTCCCCAGGATAGATTTTTAGTGGGGGCTCAACTTGCAATGTAAGTTTATGCCAAAGTGATCCCTTAATTTGTGTCGGGCGGTATTCATGGTTTTTTTTTTTTTTTTTTTTTTTTTTTTTTTTAAATTCAGAATTTTTAAGTGGTCACTGTCTGACAAAAGGCAAGAGATGTAACTTATACATTGATTACCCTTTCTTCCAATTATTTAATTAATCAGCCCCAACACTGCATGTTGCCAAAAGACATTGGTCACGTGACGGTTTCTATAGAGTGAGTAATATGTGATATTTTTCAAGCTACTTCCCACCTGTGGGCGCTTCCTAGTTGTCAGGCCCGTATCACTTCTCTGGTCCGTGTCTCACAGTCCTATATTTAGTTTGACCCAGAACGTCTGAGTAAAGACGGGATGACTTTTCTCCCACGCGACATGGATTCGATAACTTATTGCTTCTGATATTCACAACACAATGCAACAAACTTTCTTAATTCCCTCGTTCACATATGATACATTATTCATTATCTTCACATTATGTCACTTATTTGGGAAATTTATAATCAATTTTCATTCATAGTGGACTCTGTCTTTTTTCCATATCATTTATACAATCAGATAAGTTTTCCTCAATGAATAAATATTATGCACATCTATAACCGTATTACATGAAGGTGTGACACAAAAATGGGATTGGTGAACTGTTGAAGGTTCCGAGCGATACCATTTAAGTTCCATTTGCACTAATGACCTTCATAAAGGCATGAATCCACCCCCAACTATGGGTAAATAGGGCAGTTGTAGCCCCTTAGACCGGTAAGGCAGTCCTTCTAAGAGAAGGTTACTCTGACAGAAAAAAACCCCAACTACTTGGCAGTGGCTATAGCTGGTCCCAAGGTAAAGGAAGAAGATTGGGTGCTAGGCTAGCAACTCCGCACTGTAAGACCTATTAGCTATTGAAACTGCAGAAGAATGGTCGTGACCCTATGCTCCACATGGAGTCTACAGAAATTAACTTAGATATCTATTACATTATCTACAGAAACAGGTTTTCATCTTTCATCAATATAGAAGGGTCTGATGAAAAAGCACCAAATTATTGCCATTTTTGACCTTGAATTCCTTTTTAGCAGGTTTAAGTACTCAATCTGCACACGGTGGACTAGAAAAAGAGACAGAATAGAGCTATTATACATACAATGTAGATACATTGCTTATGATTTTACTGGAGAAAGGCTTTGGGAATCAGGAAAAAGTGATTGTTAAATATATCCTCGTCAGTCTCTCAACGTCCGTTGTTGGACATAGACCTTCCCCAGGATGTGTCACACTTCTCTATCATGGGCGTCACGGAGCCAGTACTTCCTGAATTTGTCTAGCTCATCCCTCCATCTGATATTCTGCTGGCCTCGGTTGCACATGTGATCACGGGGGATCCATGTCGTGAGTCGCGATGTCCATCGGTTGTCCGCCATTCTCGCAACATGGCCAGCCAACTGCCTTTCGAGTTTTTTAATGGATTCTATGATATTAGATATATGTTTAAGCACAAATGGTTGACCAAAACTATCAACATAGGTTTTTCCAGTTTTTAAGTGACTCTTGTTTGTTAGCTGGCTGGCTGGCGATGTAAGTATGTGTCACATGTACAAGCCATAAAAATTGAGTTAGAAAGCAGAAAATTGATATTTACTCCTTTTTATATCTTCCAAAAACAAAAACATTTTTTTAAAGTCCCCCCACCGAAAAAGTCTTTTTGGTAGGACTTTGATTTGCAATGTAAGTTTATACTAAATTGGTCATTTTGCTTTTGTCTGGCAATGTTCAGGCTTTAAAAAAAAATCAGACTTTATTTGTGATGACTGTCCAACAAAAGGCGAGAGTAGTAACTTATTGATTGATCCCTCTTTTTTCTAATTTTTTTAATTGATCACCTCGAACCTGGCCTTCTGCCAAAAGATGTTAGTCATGTTATAGTTTCTATTGATTAACTAACCAGACCTGTTATCAGTTTTTGATTAGTATTCTTTATATCTGATCTGCACTGTGTACTCACTGTCGTAGACTGACAGTCTGAGTGGTTGCGATAAAAAGCAACTAAAATTCAGATCACAGATATACTAAAAAAGACTCGAGAATGGTTGACCAATACTTAATCTAATGGAAAGATGAATTGAAATAGATATTTAACTGCTGCCCTTCCCAATGTAGATAAATAGATTTGTATCGGACGTATAATCCTTGCTTAAAAAATGATATTATATCCCCTTATTGCCTTTTTATTCAAAAGAAAAGAAAAAAAAAAAGGACTCTACCCTATCGATGAATGCTGGTGATAAAATTACTTCAATTAAAAAGAGCAATTAATGAACATGAAACTGATTTATGACGATTGATTATGAATTCTGTGATGAAAGACAATATTTATTCAAATAGAAATGTATTGTTCATGCCTATAGGAAATATTTGCACTTAATACAATAAGATCTAATCTGTGTGGGTGTTAGTATAGATTTCGGTATGTATAGAAATAGGTGTGACCATGTGACATATTGTATAATTCTGCCACTCGTGTACATATATATATATATGTATATGTACATAACCAGTGTATTGTTATGGATTGTGGATGATCCAGCAATAAGAGGCTGAAAAGATAATATTGGAAAGCCAATTTATAAATGATTTCAATGTTTTATTGTGATCTTTCACCCAACAGCTATAAGAAATATGGAAAATACGTGAAATGGTATATTGATAGTTGGTCTGTGACTTTTGGTGGGTATGGTTAGTAATTAGTTGAGTAGTGTATGTAATATGTTATGTATACATTGATTAGTGCAGATCTTTATGAACAAATTGTGTGTGTATATATATATATATATATATACACACCTTGATTAGAGCAGATCTTTATCTACAAATTAATGTGTATATTTGCGTGTGTGTGTGTATGTATATATATATATATATATATATTATACACACACACACACACACACCTTGATTAGAATAGATCTTTATCTACAAATTAATGTGTATATTTTTATATATATATATGCAGATCTTTATGTACAAATTAATGTAACCGAGTATAAGCAGGAAAAAAACACTTGAAATTATAAGATCTTGAAAGAGTGCAATTTTCAACAGTATGTACAATATGGAAACAAATTAACCACACTATTCAAAGTACACCTGTGCACTCACACACACACACACACACACACACACACACACAATATATATATATATATATATATATATATATATATATATAAATATATATTTGCTCAGAATGTAATAAAATATAATTTATGGGTGTTCCTATAGATTTTGGTATGCTTACAAAGATTGGTGTAATGTAATATATATATTTATATATATGTTTATATAAAATAAAGAAATGTTGCTTGAAAAAGTATGTAAAATATCTCTGTAAAAAATTTCTATGTTGCACAATTCATGCTCTGTTCTATGTCAACACAATTCATTTGTACCCACAGTCACACATTCTTTCTGTTCTGGAAAGAAATGCACAAGTTTTCCCAATTATTCAAAAGTAGAGCATTCCTAAGAAAAATTTTCATAAGCCAAAATGGTGTGAAGAAGCCAAGAGACAATTATCATTATTTTATGTGGGAAAAATTTTCGAGTGTTCTCAGGCCCCAAAAATAACTTACTGAATCTTATACTTTCATAATGAACCATGTGATTCTTTTTTTCTTTCTGTGATTAACAATCGACTCTTCCGCTGAAGGTAACAATTTTTGCAGACAAAAATTTCTCCCATCAACCATTTGAAACTATGGACACTCCCATATAAATGATTTTAGACCACTTTTTATGAAATTTTACTGTCAATTGATTGGATATAATTGCTGGATGCTTTTTGTTCATTCAAAAAAAAAAAATCTTTTACTTGAGGTAGTGTATGAAGGTTTGAGACAGCAATTGTTTCAACACATCCAACAATTTCTATTCTCTTGTTTTACTTGAGCATTGCATTATGATCCACTTCTGGCTTGCTAGACCAGTTGAAGCTTCACCGCATCCCTGGGAACACTTTCACTACCCTGTCAGTGTCTGTTGCCACCTTCCCACCTCCTAGTCCAGAGGTTTCAAAACTCTTGGAAATTTGAGGACTCTTTCTATAAAGGGAATGTTCTTGTGAAACCCTGTTTTCAGCATTTAGTTTTTAGACTGAACTTTATGATGTGTAATTAGTAATAAGCAATTTTTGAACTTTTAAAAATGATATTTTTTCTAGATGGACTACATTTATTTGAATTCTGATATTACTTGGCTCCCCCAGTGAATGTGATGTGAATTAATTTTAGTGTGCTAATTTTCATGACATAAACTATTTTTAAAACACATCTCTAATCTTTATCTGTTCATATCTCTCTCTGCGCTTAGATCTCTCTCTCTATCTCGGTCTGTTCTTATCGATTGATCCAACTACCTCAGTCTGTTGATATCGATGTATCTCTCTGTCAGGAGATATAGAAAAATAAATATGCATGTGATTC